>VWYH01005065.1:455724-1013841 GCA_013399365.1 Pampusana beccarii
TTTTTCCTTTCCCAAGAAAGTCTGTGAAGTGGTTTGGGTCTCTCTGGTTTTCTTTTTTGATGTTACTTACTGATGTTTTGACACTGCATTAGAGCATTTGTTGTGAGCAGTGGCTAAATTCTCTATGCAGTGATGAAATATGTATTTCTTTCTCCTTGGCACAATGCAGTGCTTACACTGTGGATAGTATAAAATTTATGGCACCTTAAACTGTTTACTTTGAGGCTTTTCTGTGCTTGTAAACAAAGGGAACAGGAGGTATTTATGTCTCTTAGCAACTTTTAACTAGCTCTAAAAAAAATTTTTTATTAGAGAACTTCACTGTTTATTTCACTTTCACTTTTTCCTCTTCCATTAATAACTGAAGACATAATTTCTTACATTCTTAGTAAGTGGGATTGAAAAGTCACCAGATTGCTAAATTAAAGGAACAAATTAAATATCAATACTAAATTAGAGTGTTGGCCAGGCTAGAGAGAACTGAAAACCAATATCTATACTCCATTAGCAGCTTGGAAATTGTGGAAAACTGTCAGCAAAAAATCTACTGTCTTCCATATGTCATCCACTATCTTCGATGTGGCGGGCAAAAGAATTCACCAATGACAGGTGCTGTCACAGAATGTATTTATTCCACAAGTTTTTATTTTCTCCATCAGGTACAATGATGGACAATCATGTCTTGTTTCCTGAACAATGGCAATTTCTTAGAGATTCTACAATTGCTGCCCTTGAAGACTGCCTGTTTCGTGAACCAATGTCAAAATCTATCTATATACCTTTGTAAAACACTTATCACTGTGGTATTTAAGCACTCTACATGGATTAAAAATGAACAGTGAAGCTGCCTGGAGGATAGTCAGTAAAATCTACTTAAGTTTTGGATTTTGTGATACAATGTGACTTCATTGGCTTGACAGAGGGAGACAAAGAAACATCAGACACTTCACCAAAAAAATCAAAAAAGAGCTGTTCATATTTTTTAACTCAAAAAGAGATTGAAGTATTGAAAAATTTGGGAACGAATTCTAGTTGTCAATGTGATTTAAACCTTGACGTGCAAAAGAATAAAGGTTTTCTGCTTACTTGTATGATGGCGAGAGGTGGGTTTGTAATTGTCCTATAATGGGCTTTGCCACTAGAATGACACTTCAGGAGAGAGAAATCACTCCCTGACCTGTTCCATTTTCCCCTCATCATTATGTCAGTTGGGTATTAATGAAGAATATGGCTGTGAGTTAACAGTGGCTTCAGAATGCAGATTCTTTGGTTTTCCAGACTTCCATGAAGCACACTGCTTCCAAAAAGCAAGCTGCTTGGCCTCACAGGCAGTTAGTGGTCCAGCAGTACATTTGGCTTAACAAAGTACAAACCCTGCATTATGGAATTATATGTTTGATGTTATGTACCTCTCATATCTTTCTGTCAAGCTATGAATTCCATTTTGTGTCCGGAGCATTTTTTGACCACAAAACTGTTCTGCATCTTGCCCTTGACTACATAGGCTCCATACTGAGTTGAGACACACAAGAAGAGACAGGAGAAATTAATGCACTCAGTGAACACCTAAAATATAGTGATAACAATCCTTGTTGGGTAAATAACACTGAGGAAAACCTAAAATTTCTCATAGTGATAGAGGAAATCTCACCATTCTTGAGTAAAATTTATCAGGCTATTGGTTGCATCAAGATGATGGATCTGTTGGAGAGAAACAAAATAATTAAGGATAAGCTTGAGGATGTCTTTTTGGAATTATAGAAGGCTCCCATGCATAGGGGTGGCAAAGGCAGATAGCTCCTACCCATCACTTGAGAAAAGTTTATTTTTCCTTAAACAACAGATATGAAGAGAGAGCTGAGTAGGCTCTGGGAGTCATGCAGGAACTGGAAGAATCAACAGAGTGGCAGATGGCTCCCTACACCTGTGTCTAGGACACACATAATTAAAGCAATATGCAAAGAGCAAAAAATTTCCATTACCTTACAAGAGTTATTGACTAATTCCAAGTATCTGTCTATGATTAAAGCTTCAGCAAAATTCTGGCTTGTACTCTTGAGAAAAGAAAGTGTGTACATGCCATCAGCTATCTCCTTGGCAGTTCAAAGAAATAGCACCAATTTGTGTTGTGTTTGTCATATGCTGAAAAATTGTATTTTGAGGGAGATACTGGAGAAGGTAATACGAATGCTTGTCACAGTGGGGAAGTGTGTAAATTCCTTGGTATAGACAGTAACTGGGAACATGCACAGGCAGATCTGAAGAAGATTCAGGCATTCAATAACATGCATACCCTAATGGACCAAGGAAGCATGCACTTTGGTAAATATACGGCTTTGTATGGCTGTCCAGATCAGCAACCTGATGTCATAGTCATGCAAAGATGCTCATTAGAGATAGGAAACATGTTCTCATGAAGAGTTTGAGAAATAAATGGCAACTAATGGCCAAGGTCTTAACAGAGGGATAGTGGGTAATGTTAAACACAAAGCTACCAGAGCAGGTACTAGAGCATTTGTCTATATGATGTGTTCAAAACTGGAGGCCAATGATACATGTGTCGTAGCTGCAGAAAAACCTGAATCTCAGTATATACAAGTGGAGAAAGATGTCCTAGATTAGCTCGTGGTTATGAAAAATTTCCAGGATGTATTTGTTGGAGGCCAGTATTAGCTGAAAATGACTGCAAGCCATTCATTGCAGTTTCCAGGAAGCACTGGGCAGACACCTGCCAGGCCTGGAGGAATTATTTCTTCTGTCCAACTGCAAATGTACAATTTGCAATCTGAATAGTAGAGGAAGAGGTCTGGTGGCTGCAGTTACACTCTCAAGCATTTGTAAGAAAGATTTTTAGGAAAGCATACAAACAACCATAGATATGTCAATCTGATTAAAGGAAAAAGAAAAAAAAAATCACCCTCCTAATCTCAAGAAAATGTGAAGACGTGTCCTGATAATATAACTAAGGAACAGACCTTTTAGAAAATCAGTGAAACTGTTGGTCAGAAGTTTATTTAGCCATTCCCTTTTAGGATTAAGGAGAAGTTCTCATTATGGCAAAGGATTTTGTTTAAGGGCACCAGGATGATGATCTGAAACGTATTACTGGGAAATATGATTAAAATGATACATGAAGGTCATTTAGGGATTGAAAACTCTGAGAGAGGTCAGAGGTATTTTCCACTGTTCCTCAAATGAACAGTGATACTGAGGAAACTACCGAAGTGTCAGAAATAGAGGTCAATGCACTGAAAGATACCAGGTTGGCAGCACAGGAAAAATTTGTCCTTGAGCAAAAGAGACATAGATTTGTAGAAAAATGTGCTGGTTCTCTTTGAAAACTTACATGAGGATGCTACAGACAAACAGGTGTTTGCACATGTCAAATCAATTTTTGCTGGAAATAGCATATGTGATAGATTCTGAAAATTGTGAATTGATTATGGCTGTGAAATGTCTTGCTCCCCACTTGCAAGGTAGAGGAAAACATATGGTATGTTAATCCAGTGTAGCAACATGAATATTTGCTGTGACCCTGATCCTCAAAAGTCTTCTAACCCCCATTATTTGTACAAGTTGGATGTGACCTCAGGGCATTACTAGCAGAGACTTTTCTGTTAGCTTCAGGCCTGGGGTGAAAATGCTATTAAGACCTTCTAATGGAGGAAGTGGGCTACATGTGCCGTCTAGAGGAAGAAGGACTTTGGAGGTAGAGTGTCCTGAGGGTATAACTTAATCAGATTTTGGAGTTCCCTTAGCTTCTGGATATATAGGCTGGATTAAGTCAGCAGTAGAGATAGAAGTCATGAGTCTGATGAGAAGTTTTTGTTTGTTTTTTTTTTCCTGAATTAGGTTAACAGATTGGAAATTACATTTCATTTTCAAACCCTAAGCATTTCTCTAACACTGTTTCTGATGTTGGATCCCAGTTCTTGCACAAGTACAGTAATGAAGTACATCTACTTTCACTTTTGCGGTGAAATGTGATTTCATTAAGCATATAAAGGAACACTGAGGAGTATCAGATACAGGCAAAAGTCGGAAAATGTTGGAGAAGATATTTGTGTGTGGTGTTGGAGTTTTTTTAACATATTTTTCTGCATGTGTGGTTTTGTTTTGTTTTTCGCTCTCCACCAGTGCCAATTAAATGCCACTGACTGTTTCATCTAGAGCCTTGTCCTTTTCAGAAAATGCCTAGGGCAGAGGCAGCCGTCATGGGGGATGCTGTGCTACACCTCTGCAGCGAGAGGCAGTGTAGGACCAGGACATTCAGCCCTTTAGCTCTCTGCCCACTGTAAATCCACTCCTGATCTTATCTAGATTAGCCATTTTATACTTTTCCCACTTGTCGACTTACAGTCTCATTTCAGGTCTTATTTGAGATTATCTCTCTGATTCTTTCCTGCCTGTGCCACCTTGTCTTTCCCTTCTATAGTCATTTATTATTTAATACTCTTCTGGGGTCGTGTTTTGTTTTTGAACTCTGGAAAGCTATTCAGAAGGGTGTGCATAAAAGGAGCTGTACAAGCACATTGCGTTGTAGCTGTTTCACCCAGATTACAGGTTTTATCACAGGCGGACTGTCACACAAGTTATCAGTCACCTCTGCATCAGAGGAACGGAGGCAAAGTATCCAGTGTAGCACCCATGCAGGCAAGTTGCAAAAGCTTCTGTAGTTGCAGATGAGCAGTAGAAACGTGCTCACAAATTTGTACTCTGCAGTGTATTGATGAAACAAAATAGGGGTCACATCAATTCAGACTTCCGTTTCTGAGAAGGGGGCTGCTCTGACCGTTATTAACTTGGAATTAGTGTGGAACGTACCTATTAGATCTTTGTAGAAAGCCTGCCAATTTTCATTATTTCAGTCCAAAATGTCCACTCCTGGGGTATTCAGTATAGCTCCTGCATCTATGTTCTTTGTATACTTTAATTATGTAAATTACATGTCAGTAATATGGAATCCCAGGTGGTGGGAAATGGCACAGCACAGGCAGTCTCATAACAACATTGTTAATAGAGAACAAATGCTCGCTTGTATGTGTGCTTTCAAAAGCTGTCAACATTAGTGCTTACAGAAACTTAAATGGACAGGAGAAAACAAAAAGCCCTCACTACCTCAGAGAGTCTCTACCTAGCCTAAGTCAGGAAACAACAGGTGACAGAGAAGACAGACAGGCAGACAAGGTAGCACAAGGCATAAGGTAGGGGTCCCTGTGCACTCTAATGGTCCTCAGGCCTGTCTAGTTTATTTCCTTTTACACATATTTATGGAATGACTATTGTTTAAGAAAGCAATACAGGGATGTTGAACACCGTAAGGATTCTTTATACTGTCTTGGTAGTCTTGGAGGGAGGGGATCACAATTTATCCTTTTATATAAGGACCTGGAGAAATCGGTGCAATGCGATACAGGTCTGAACAGCTATTTCATTTGGGATATTTGAAGGCATGATCTGCACAGTATGGATGTATGAGCAGTTTCCATGCCTGCCTGTCCTCTGTGCTGACTGGGTTTACAGATGGTTGTATCAGAGCTTGCATGTGCCCAGAATTTTGTTTGTCACTACACAGAGCATATAGCGCAAGGTGCTGAGTGCCCTTTGGGACACAAGGCACCACACCCTGTGCAAGCAGCAAGGAATTGCCCCTTCACATAGCGTTGTTTTTCTCATCAGAGAAACAGAGGGGATTTTCCCCCTTCCATCACTCCTGTGGCCTGCATAAAACTATTGACACAGGTATAGCAGGGTAGCATAGATTCTGATTCTTGTTCAAATCAGGGTGGTTGCTAGTGATGGATGATATGGCCAGCTTCTCAGTTATAAAAATAGGTTGCCAAATATTTTAATGACTGCTGTGTTAAACCTTTGCTACAAAGCAATTTTGAAACTGAAATTAGAAGAGTGTAAATTTGTACGTAAACAAACCTTGTCTTTTAACAGAAGTTTTACCTCCTCACACCAGCTCCTTCAGGGGTCAGCATGTAAGTAAACAAGTCTACTCACATGGAAAGGAGCAGGTGCCTTTGTCCTTCTGACTGTGCCTCGGCTCTGAAACACTGTCAGCATTGCCATAGCACCTGACTCTGTCTTCAGAGTTGTTGTGCTTGCCTGCGTACCCCCCATTTCTTACGGAGTGCTTCTGGCTTGTAGATGCAAGAGGAGGAGGTTGACTGGAGCCTCTGTGCAGATGCTAAAGGAGCAGAGAGCAGCTGTGGGAAACATCTCCACTCCAAAGGGTTTAGGCATCTACCTCACATTTTAATTTCCTCCTAATTTCTTTTCTCAGAGGAAAACAAAACAAAACAAAAAACCCCACAAGGACTCAGTTGTTTTCTCTGCCACAGATTTTCAGTGTGGCTATAATGCTGTGGCTACAACGTAAGTCACTTTGTTTCTTTGTGCTTCCTACTTGTAAAGGGTGATAGTAATATCCTTTTCATCGTAAGGATTTTCTAAGGCAGCGTATAAATAAGATTTTGGAAAGCTAAAATGTTGTTCTGATAGATACATAAGTTATAAAAACATCTAAGATTATGTATGGTAATTAAAGCATATGAAAAGTTGTCTAACAGTGATGTAGTGATGCATGCCACATTCTTTTATTTTTTTTTTCTTTTAAAGTGGCCTAAATGTACAAACTACTAGCCTTTATTGATTTTGAGAGAAATTAAAAGGTCCTCCATCCTCCATTGACAAACCACTCTCTGGATTTGTTTACTCTGTGAATGCTACAAGTGAAAATGGAATAAAATTATTTTTAAAAAAGAAATGAAAGGTTCAGCAGTGAAGACTGGACATCATACCTTAAACCTGTTGTGTTTGATGAGCCATTCTGTTTGCAGAAGTTTGTAGTGTCTTAAAGTTGTAGTTTAAACTACTAAGTTCTGGTCCTAGACATCAGGAGATTCTACAGAATGGGACGGGGGGGGCATTTATTCTTTTTTTTTTTTTTTTTAACTAGTATTTTAGCCATAAGGCTTGCATTTTTAAGAGTTACGTGGACTGCAGTGATCAGTACTACATTGTAGGAAGTTACAGTAGTTAGTTTCCATATAATTGAAAATTACAAATGATTGGGAATGTTCCATGGGAATTATTTTCTGGGAAAAGATTTTTTCACAAAATTGAAACTTTCTTTTGGGAAATCAAAATGAAAGGCTTCATTTTAGTGTCAGTTCAACCTAAATCATAAAACTTAATTTTACAGAAGTGAGCCAAACATTTTATTTTGACTCAGTTCAATACATGTTTAATTTCCACTTCTCAGTTTGCTGGGGGATCAGAATGAGTGTTGAAATGTCAATATTTCTCACTGGATGTGAATGTTACCCAGCTGTACTTGAAGTGTAGCTGAAAAATTATTCTTTGGATTTCATAGACCAAAACTGCTAATTCAGAGGCTATTTTCAGTATATACTTGTTTAGCTTGATGGTAAAGGAAGCAAGTCAATCTAACATTTATCATCCTTAGTCAGTTGTAAATCAAAAGAAGTTCTTATACCTGTGACATTCAAAGTATAGCACCTTTAAGCAGTACCTTGAAGCTCAAGCCCATATCGTGTGATTTAAAATCTCTTCTTCACAGACAAAACTGTAGCAGAATCATGGTTTCTAAATTTTGCCCAGGCATTGCTGGCAGGGAAGGGTGGTCCACGTTAAGCTGCTAAACTTGTTCAAGTTGCCTTCCATGTCAGGCATTTCTCTGTTTCTGCTACCACAGGCTTAGCCCTATAGGTGGGGGTATCTGGGAATGCTTTTACATTCAACATAACATGTAAATGCTCATTGTACTATGCAGGGGAAAAGGCCAGTGGCCATCAGCATGAGAACTGGAGCTCACACCAGAGCAAAACTCAGCTGGACAGTGCAAGGAGCACTTCAGTGTGGGGAGGCAGAAGAGGCTATGAACGTGAACGGGTTCCCAAGCCAGCTTTAAAATCTGTGCATCCTGCTCCCTGCTATTGCAGGAGCAGCACTGCCTGTGCTCCTGCCTGCTTCTTTTCCCATGCCTACTCATGGTGTCATTGATGGTCCTGGCCCCAAATGGCGAGCCCAGGCTATCTGTCTTTGCAAACACAAAATTGAGCCTTTACCTGTGCCACAAATAATTTCAAGAGCTTAAAAGGCGTCTTATTTAACACAGCTTTTAAGAGTTGTTTACGATCCGTCCAAGACTAGCTTCCTTCTGTTTCTCCCTGGGGAGTATGTGCGATTGGTGTTTCCAAGCCCTTCTGCTGTTCTCTCTTGCCTGCCAAGCCAGGAGTTGCATTACTTCAATCTGTGGGAGCCTGTCATCATTTAATATTTGGTGAGGAGAAGAGAGAGGGAAGAAACAGTTTTCCCCTGTAGTGTTTCCCCAGCCATTACTGGCTCATTAAAAGCACTTACATGTTAATGAAATGTGGGCAGTGCCGGAGCAGTAGCTGCGATGGGACCTAGGAAAACGAAGGCACTCACATGTTTGAACAGAGAAGTAACCCGCATGAGGGAAAATAACCTCTGCCTTTAAAGTTGTCTTAAAACATGCAAGTCAAGGTGTTCTTAATAAACAAATGCATCTGCTTCAATAGCACATCAAGGGTGTCAGCCTCTTCCTTTCTCTTTGTGACTGTCCTAAAAGCTGATGTTTGATCAAGATCTTATACTTTGTCAGGGGACATTCTATGTTAAGTCCCCCCGCCTCCTCCGCTCCCTTGCCCCCCAAAAAGGTCCCTTTAATCAGCTTCTAGAGTGCTTTACCAATTACCTCCCTACAGGGTGACCTTTTTATCTCGTAATGGCATTTTGGAATCCAGTCGCCCTAACCACATTGGGAGTGTATGCATGTCACATTTCCAATTCTCTCTCTCTTTTTCCCCCCGCTGTTGTTGGCACTGAATACGGCCTAATATATTCATGACCTAATTAGAGTAATTTTTGCATAATAACGACCTCCCGGGGGAAACTTTTTTTTTGGGTGATTTTCGCATGTGCGTGTGTGCACGCTCACAGTGTTCAGACACATTAACTGGAACAAGTGTTTCTTAATTTTTAAGTGTTTCTCTGGTTATTAGAAGTGGTTTTATGTCATTTAAAATGGAAATGATGCAACAGGAAACCCCAGAGGAGGCAGTGATTATTTGTTTTATTTTTCCACTCTGGATTTCTCTCTGTTACTGTAAAGCTTGTGTCCTCTGTTTTGAATGTCCAAGACAGCACCATGCTGCCTTGCCATTATTGGATCTCAATGCTTCCAAGGCTTCATCTCATCCTTGCCAGCTTCATCCTTCCCCTATGTCCTCATTTGACCTTCAGTTTTCAGCAGTTTCAGCTGAATCCTTCATTTGCTGCTGTGGTCACCCACTTGACCTTATCTTCACTCGAGGGCTGTGTTCTCTCCCTCTGTCTCTGCCATCTCAGTCCAAATCTGTGTGATCTGTGGTGGTGGTAGCCCATGTTTGCAGACTGTCTAAGCCTGTAATGACCCTTACTGCATTACTGTCCAACTTATCTGTTACTTGATGTCTTCTCCATTCCTTGCTGACCTTTCTGTTTTCCCTCACTTTGCTGTTTCTACCTTATTCTTCTTTTCAACTTCTACTGATTGCCTTTCCTGGAATACAGCTTCTGTTCCCATCCCTCTCTTCTCTGTCTCCAGTAATTCCCTGTCTTCCAGTCCTTGCTGTTTCTTGGCTATTGTTTTCCTTTTTCAGATTTCTAAAGAACATAAGTGCAACCCTTTCTGGCAGAAATCAGGGGCCGCATTCCTCAGTGTTTCATTGCTATAAATAAATTAAGTGTATTGACCTTGATGGTGTTAGTGGAGATGTACACCAGCAGGACATGTTTATTTTCATAAACATATTAATCATATTTTCCCTAAAGTGCTGTTTAAAGAGCATTAGGAGGTAGCATTCAGAGCACTCACTTGCTCTAAAATGACATTACAGGATGGGTTTGCTGAAAAAAATATTGTATTTGTTTTCTGTTTTTCAATATGTTTATTTTAGCCGCAGTAAATAGTTCACTCAGGGTTTATGTCAATAAGGAAAAGACAAGCTATCCATAGACAAATGTTTTCTGGTGTTGAAAAAAACTCCTTGTGCCTCTCTGCACTCCCTATTCTTCCAGCCCTGGGCTTTCCATACCCAGATCTGCTTATGTTGTCCTGTATCACTTCTTACAATTCCAGGTTAGTCCACTTCAGTTCCTTCATGCACATCCATCTAGAAGCCTTGCAAATGCATCCTAGTATTCACTTGAGCATACCACTGTTTAAAAGCCAGGATGAGCCCTGCCTGATCTGCAGATCCATCTCCTGCTTCTGTTGCAGTCCTTCGTCCTGTGCCTAACCCTGCAAACTTGCATCATGCCTGGCTGACAGCATCCCCTGTCATTTCCAGTGTGGGTACATCTGCCAACAGAAGATGGAGATTTAAATAAGCATACCCCAAAACACTTGTTTTCAAAATCTCGTTTTTTTAAAAAAGGCTGTGGGAATGTAGCAGTCCACATTAGAAAGCCCCATGAAATGTTACTCAGTTTTGTTCACTGTAACACAAATGTTTTTTTGGGATAGCTGCAAGATACGTTATGCAAAACTGAGGTATTCATGAGACTGCTTCACATCCTGACATCTCTGTGCTTTGATGTTGGTTCTTGCATTGCTTTCTCACGTGCCAAGGCCTCAGCATACAGAAGGGAACATGCATATGATAAATGGGAACCACTGCAAATGTATGATGCAGTTGAAGAACTGCCATCATCTCTTTAAAGCCGCAGTTCAAATCCACCTTACATTTCATCGTCTTCATGTGCAGTTTTGAGCAAGGCACATGGATTATGTATTAATACCTACAGATTGTGGGCTAATGGGCTTAGGAGTGAGTAAGAAGGTGCAGGTGTTGAGTCTCCGAAATCTGCTTGATTAGCATGCGAAACTGAAGGTACTGTAGGAACAGGTGGGCTTGGGTGTGGGGATGGAAGACAAAAAAGGACACATGGATAGATTTGAGGTAACTCTGAAGACTTTCACAGCAGTTCTCCCTAACGCTCCATCTGTGCTTTTACGCCGCACACAGAAGGGATGGCATATCCCTTTTATTTCACTGGAGGAAGGGCGATTTTGAGGATTGTGATAAGCTCTGCACACGAGGGAATAATTCATAACCAGAACAGAAGAGGCTGTTAAGTGTCCTGCAGGCCAGTGTGCCAATTAACTTTGGTAACCTTTTCAATCTTGCTTCTCCTATTCTTTGTCTTGTTGCCTTCAGTCAGGCAAGATTCATAAGTTATTTACCGTTTTCCTTCTTGTACCACCCAACAGTGGCCTGAAGAAGAAGCATCTCCTGAGCTAAAATCGAAAAACAGACAGGCAGACAGGGACCATGGTGTTTAAATGGGAAGTACTAGAGAAGTTGAGAACACACATTTTGGTTCTTGGCCATGTCAAACCTGTATTCCTAACTTTCCAGAAGTTACATGAGGCCTGAATCTTTTATTCCAGGTTTCATCTGTTCTTCAAAGATTCAGTTAAGAACATCAAAATGGCTATGCTTTGAATCTGAACTCTGACCACTTAGATCTGTGCATTTAGATTTTTTAAAGCTGCCTTTCTTAGGAGGTTACTGCTATATGCTGCTTCAGTCCCCCACAGTTCTAGTAATTATCTTGGTGGTTCTTCCTATAAGCTTGACCAGGATCAACAGATCCTGTGACAGCATGACCATGATAGACACAGAAAGGCATATAAACAGGGTATCATCTTTGAAGTGGAAGCATGATCAGGTGTTGAGTTCAGTTTGGGTTTTGTGGTGGTATTTATGAAGGTCTTTGGTTAAACATAGTCACCATCCATTGCTTTTGGCCTTATGCCCCTAAGCAGGGAATAATGTGTTGTGGTTTTTGTTTTAATCTAAGGTTCTGGTGGGTGCTTGATTTCAGTATATTATTAGTAGTATCGGTCTTTTCAAACATGAGTTGTTTTTGCAGCATCACAATCCTATTGCTCCTATGTGCTCTACATTTACTGTAGTAAAGGCATTTCTTGAATAATTCCTCTTATTACGCTTTTCTATAAAGATGGCCCTAGTGATAAAGCTGAGCATATATATTAGAAATCAGGAGCTTCGATTTGGCCATGCTTTCTCACATAAAGAACTAACAGTGACTCAGGATGCACAAATTAGATTTTTCAAAGAACTTCAGAAGTGCAAGGCTTGACATTTAAAGAACAATGCAAAATCCAAATCGCTACTTACTCCTTCCAGACACCTTGACACCAGGTACAACTTCTCACTGTACCCAAATGGAATAAATCTAGAACAGAAAAGGGGATGACACTCAAGAGTACTCAAGACTTAAGTCCAGAGCTCCTAGAAACAATAAAAGACAGTAACCAAAAAAAAAAAAAGGCATAAGCTCTACATAGAGAAAAAAATCAATTTAACATCCCCTGACAACTTTCTAATACTGCTTACAGTATGGTACTAGGAGAGCATGAAAATCTTCCATTGTTAATTCCCCACTCCCCAAAAATCTTGAGAATGAGTCAAGGTGCAAAGGCAGAGAAGGCTTGCTTCCCTTTTTTGTAAGATTTCCACAAATACATAATTAATACTTAAATCTTTTATCTTCTGTTCTGCTCTGACTATATCATTTGAGGTCCAAGGGTTTCATTCTCTTGAGGATTTCTAAGGAAAAAAAAACTCAGCCTGGAAAAAACTGGGCTTTATTCCTTTGTCTCATGTCGCCTCTTTTCCTGATTAACCACAGCAAGTATCTCAGGGAGAGAGGAGTCTGTGGCTGCTGGGTAATCTGGTTCAGAAGGTTTCTTTAACAGTTGGATCAATAAGTGCTTCTTCCAGATGCCTGTTTCCTTGATTGATCTGGTTGACTTTTTCCCTTTTCATCATCCTTTTTCTATCTTGGCACTTCATTTTAATTCATCTATGAAGAACCCTCCCCCTCTCCAGATGCTTCTCCGTATTTAACTGCTGCCTGGCCGCTCTGTGGACTTGGCACATCCCTAGCCCCAGGACCCTTACGTAAGAAAAAAATCCCCAGACTCCCATTAAATAGCCTTTTTGGACAAGGCAGGGCACTGCTTGATCCTAACCTTTCTTGCAGCAGCCAAGTCTCACCTGAGAAGGATGGCTGGTCAGTGCCTCGCTTGATCATGCAGAGCCAGCACAGACCCAGCAGGTTTTATTAGTCCAGCCCACCTTGCTCACAAGGGACAGGTGTCTCCCTGCTTTGCTACCACCACTTTCAACTCTCCTCCCAGCCTCACCTCCTTGCATGTGCAGAAGGCACCTTCTTTGGGTGCCGACGGAAGAATAAAACGTGCAGGTCCCCCACCCCATCACTACCCTTGATAAAGTGTGTTGCGTAAACATCCGTACCCTTTTCAGATCACAGCAGGGAGTGACCATAAAGCTCTCGTGTACCTGAAAGAACACTGAGTCCCTCACATTACAGTGCTCCCTGGTTTATGGGACTGCACGCCGTCACTGGATCATCCGATAAAACGGTTCACAAGCCCCAGCAATTGGCTCCATCTCCAATTTCAGCAAAGCTGGTGCTTGCAAAGGCACCAAATAGAACATTTTTTCACTGGAAAGTGTCTTTTGCAGTTGCAATGTTAATTTGCAGTGTTATTTTATCATTTCTGAATCAACAAAACTGTAAAAACGCCTTGATTTCATTTAAATGCAATGTTTCCAATGCTCTAAACCAAATGTTTTCACGTGTGTTAAAATTTTATTTCACAGGAAATGTCAAAGTTGTTTGGCTTTGTTCTGACTTAAAATGAAATAAAATCTTGATGCTGCTTCCAGTATGGGGAAAACAAAAGAAAAAAAAAACAAAAGCTCTCAGCAGGAAAAGTCTTAAGGTCTCTAACCTATTCTGGGAAGACTAGTATTCTTGTCTGTGCTGGGATGTCCCCCAAACTCCGCCAAAGTACTCATACCTCTGCTGGTCATGGAAATGGTATATTTACCAGCACCCTTGCCGTAGCAGGGTTCCTTATCACAAAGTATTGTCCAAATCTGTTGTTTAGGCAAAATTTTAATATCAGGAATTGATCTGTCAGCATGTCAGACTTTTGGAGCTGGGCTCAACCAAAATTATGCAAAGGTGAAAGGTATAAAGTAAAGCAAAGCTCAGCAGAGCCATAAATTGCCAGACAGAGATGCTCATTGCATTTGGCAGAAAAGCCATTACCTCTGTTGCCAGCACTGCTTCATTCAGGATTACCAGACTCCCTTTTGAGTTAGCTGAGGAATCCCAGTCTGTCATCAGGCCTGAGACCTTTGTGCATCCACTCTATTGCTTTGATTTATCTGGGCAGCAGAGACGCACATGCACAGACACATGCATTCAGTGATCTAAGCTGAAAGCATTCCAGCCCAAAACCGATTTTGAAGAGAAATTGCCTCTGGATTTTCAGATTCATGAGTCTTCAAGGGGCACCTTTTGAGATAAACTTAATTAAGCAAGTCATTCTATTAATCAGTTCTAATTACTCATGCAAATCACAAATGCTCTGGCCTCTGGTTAAGTGAAACCTGATGTGATCCCAAGTGCAGCCAGGCTGAGTAAGTCTAGTGGGTATTTGCAAGAACGTGCCTTTACTGATCTTCCTGCTTCTCTCCAGGTACAATAACTTTCTGGAGACTGTAATGTGAATTGATTAGTTGTCATGGCCCATAATGCTATTACCCTAAACACTGGCAAAGAGGAGATGGAAAGCAGAGTATGGAGCACATGAACTCTTTCTCTCCATCCGCGTGGTATGCATGCATGCAGTAGTGGACGTGAGGAGGTCAAGGCTATGGGCACGTAACGGGGAAGGTTAGCTACGTGTGTGAAATCTCTTGTAAGTGAAAAGAGCTGTCTACCCTCTGAAAATAGAGATCTGCAGTGGCTGTTTCCTGGGAACCAGGGAGCCAAACTTGTCAAAGGGACATGACTCAGAGTAGTGCACGATGCTATGTGACTTGGGGCCCCAATATGCCATTCTCCATCTTCATCCCACTATGTAAGACAGCTGTGAATAACTCAGTATTAGGCTGGCAGCAAATGTGGACAGCAGAGGTAAATGAGTGAGTGATTGCAGACTTCACCTTGATTGATTTGCGTAACACAGTCCTGTTGGTTAAAGGGCTGTGAACATGGTCTTGTTCTCTTCCTTACCTTTAAAGTGTCAGCAGTATGAATATTCATTAGCATAAGAGAAGTTAACACTTCAAAAAGGCTCCTATTTCACGGAGTCTCAGCTGTGAGACCTAGGCCTTTGATTGCATCCGAGTTGAGAAACTCCTTTTGCTTGGCCTGGGATTTCCCTGGAATTGGGCTGTACTCACCATCTCACATGGAGGATGGAGGAGGATGCCACTGGAGCCGAGGGCTTTATCAGTTTACCTTCATGGCAGAGCATGCTTTCCAGCATCTTAAACTGTTATCTTATAATGCATCTTCCCTAACCTGAGCTCAGCGGAGCTCAGCCCCTGGCTGAAGATCCCTCACAGGGAAGCCCAGGTTTGTGGTTTCATCGTTATTATTAATTTATTTGCATGCATGCGTGCTAACCCTGTGTGCACATATCCGCATGCATTCTCCCTCCCTTTCACACTTGCTTGCATGACTGGCAAAATGAGCTACAAGCAGATAAAAATTGAAACACAGAAGACAGCAAATTACAACATGTTCAATTATCTTTTTTCAAAATCATTCTTCGTCTCTGCTTTACTCAGTGCCTGGTAATGCTCCCTTTGCAATCTGACACGGGCATTTTTTTCTCCCATGTTTTATCCCTTCTCTTGGGTGGCAGCGTGGTCAAGGAGCCAGGACTTGGGGAGAAGTCACGTAGCGGGGCCAGAAAACTCAGACTGCGTTAACTGGAGATCCAAAAGACCAACACTTTTTTTCGTCTCCGCTCCAACATCCTTTGCGAGGAGTTATATCTCCATTAATTGTAAACGTTTCTTCTCATTACACACAAATATGACAGTGGCATACACCGGTTCCCTCTTCACTACTTTCTTGCCAGGGAGGCAGAGCACAAGTAGCTTTGCCTTGTTTACTTCCTCGCTGCTCTATTGCAAATTGCAGCCCACCGCCGGCTCGCAGCGGGCCTCACCGCGGGCTTTGCTAATTAACGGGCTCCCTCTCCTGGCCCCTTGCAGCAGCCCTGCAAGATGAGAAGGGCTCAGGGCCCCAGGTAGCCCTGGCTGCCTCCAGTTTTGCTTCTCCTTCCAAGGCCTATGGATTTGTTGCTTCATTTGTTATTTCTCCGAGCGGAGAATTTTAGTATTGCTTCCGGACTGACAGTGCTGGCGATTAAAGTTTTCTGCCTGTTTATAGGAGAGGTGCTCCTTCCATACCCCTGAAGACTAGCACAAAGGGATCACCTTTTGGGCTGACAGGAGGTTTTGTTCTTTATGGTCTATTTAGCTCTTGGTGTCTCTGCTGAGAGACTGTCAGTGAATATAGTGTCAAGTGTGGAAGTAATAGTTTTAATAATGAGGACACCTGTCCGCAGTAAAATAAGATTTCATCAAGACATTTTATGCAGTTCACATGTAAGTTAGGAATGACTTTTGGTGATGCCAGCAGGGACTACATTAGAGGATTGAACAATAAATGCAACGAATTGCCCATTAAAATTGAGAGAAATTTCTTCAAGTAATGAAACATATTTAAACGTGTGTATTATAAAGGTGAAACGGTTGAGCACCTTCCAAGTCATATTATGTCTGTGAAAGAGCCTGATGAGCTCAAACCTGGAAAGGAATATTTTGTGGTTTGAAACAGAAGCAGATTTTTTTCTGTTTGTTATTAGTATCAGTGTGGCAGAGTTAATGGGATGTCAAAATAAAGATAAGAAAAGACTACAGGAGAAGGACTGTAGGCAACCCAAAGCACTTGTAATACAAATATCTAGGCAAGACAAAGGATGGCAAGAAGCAATTGTTTTCATCCCTGTTTGTGGGAACTGTTTTGCCCACAGCTGTCAAAGACCTTTTGGGAGAACTGGAAAATTAGCCCATCTTTTGGGAATCTTAACCCAATATTCAGCTCTAATACCATGTTTTCCTTTGGTTACCATCTATGTAGATCTTTTTTCAGGGAAGAATTGAATCTGGCACATTAGTCATCCTCAGTCATTCTAGCAGGCATGAAGGAATTCTTAAGCAGTGTATTGATCCTGAAAACCAAAGAGACCACCTAATGATATAGAAATTGTACTTTTTACAACTTTGT
The DNA here is from genome assembly GCA_013399365.1 of Pampusana beccarii. Lineage (NCBI taxonomy): Eukaryota > Metazoa > Chordata > Aves > Columbiformes > Columbidae > Pampusana > Pampusana beccarii. The sequence goes on from VWYH01005065.1 coordinate 472,978, forward strand.
AAATATTAAACCGCTGGCTCACAGAACCAGAGCAAGTAAGAATATCCTTTTGTATTACCTCCAGTTAATATACAAGAAAATAAGGACATAATAAGGCTGTTGTTTAACTAGCATCACACACTAAACAAGGGCTAACATTTTAAAGAGTTAAATATTATCAAATATCGTGTCATTGTTCAAACCAATAAAGTGCAAAATGCATATAATCGTGAGCTACAGTGGAGATGCTCGAAAGTGACCGTCAGCTTCTGGGACTTGCATTTTTTGAGTAGAAGCTCAAAACACTTTTAGCAAGAGGCCTGAAAAACCGAGTCCCTAAATCACTAGCCATTCTTGTAAATGTAGGCCTAGGGTTTTTAAAATTCACTTCTAATAGTTTAAAATGTCATCCAGGGAAGTAACATTTGGGTTTAAATTTATGGGGCCAATTGAATGCGTGATGTAAATCTATATCATTCAGCAGTTACCCCAGGAGTGAATCTTGCAGAGATTTTTATCTTGACAGTAGCCCTTTAAAAGAAAAGGAACAGGAAGGCATTGAATTGGAACAACCAAGCATCTCTCTTGTGTTTGTCTTTGGTAAACACTGCAATTTATTTAAAGCACATGGAAGAGAGAAAAAATATGGCAAAGTTAAATCCCAACAAATTGTTTTATATTTACAAATGAATTAGATTATTTGCATTTGTTGTGTTTTCGGGTTTCTTTGAAACTGCAAATTAATGAGAAAAAATTATTTCCGAATCTTATTTTACTTAAAGGCGAGTTTAGCGAAGGCAATTTGCATGTAAATCAACGTTTACCTGACGCGTGCAATTTCCACAGTTAGATAAACCATAACATGAAACAGATGAAAGACATGGGAACTGTATAAAAATTCTTTGAAAGATAATAGGCGGCAGTTTGCAATAAATATTCATTAAGTGAGAGGGTGCCCTGCTCTCTCTCGATGCTGCTATCCGTACAGCGTTCACCTCTTCCCACAGTCTCCTAGTTATGCATCTTTGCTCTCCTTTTTCTTCCTTATTTAATCCATCTTCTTATGCTGTTGCATGTGCCGCTTTCATTATGGGATGCTCTGTGCATTTCCACCATTAGTTCGTACTTGTGTGATTTATAATGCAGACCAGGAAGGAGGGATGTCAAAAATCAGCAGGGAGGTAAGAGCTCGTTCCAGGCCTGGGCAAAGCAAGCAGTTGCTGGGGACAGTAGGGGACAGGGACAGGAGGGCAGTCTGTGGCCCTGCTGTGACCCACCTGCCAGCCCTTCCTTTTGCCAGGCTGGCTGCGTCTCCTGCCACCACCTTGCCATGGCTGAGAGAGGGTTGGGGTGTAGGGCAGCTGACAGTGATGGACAAGAAGCTCCTCCAACTGAGGCAGCGAGTTGGGTGAATGCTTGGCTTTCCAGCCCAGCCCTGTCCCTAACCCTCTCATTTTGTGAAAAGAAAAGCTTTTTCCCCACTGGTCTAGTCTTCATCCTTGGGGCAGCAGTGTTTCATTTGGCTGATCCCAACATGTAAAGCCTTGAGCCAGACTTCTAGGGTACAGCTGTAAATAAAAAGATGTCTGAAAGAAGTACAGATCAGACGAAACCACCTGCCAAGTCTTGCATTCCTCAATGGTGTGGGTCACTCCTTTGACAGTTCTCACATACACAGGTAGCATTGAGATGTTGCCGGAGTCTTTAGAAGTCTTTGGTACTTCTGCAAATGATTGAGCACGCTTATCATTTCACCCAAATATCTGATACTTCAACTGAGATAGCTCAGAAAATTGCCACACAAAAAATATGGCTGATGTTTTGAAACCTGCAGTTTTAAGAACAACAGGTATGTGACCAGTTGAAAGACCAGATGTTCCATGTTGCAGTGAATTCACACTGCATTTTATTGTATGTCTTTTGTTACCATTATCACGGTGGTATCTGATCACGTGCCTATTATAATAGCAGGAGGTCTGCAACGTATCTGTGAAGGCTGTGTTCCCACTCCCCAAAATAAGTTATTTTCTCAAATGACTGCTATGATGTTTGATAGTCAGTATGCTACTCGTGTGCTGCCCTACAGGATTTCCACATCAGCAGTGAGCAAACACATGGTTGCTCAGGTGGCTTCTGCAGAATAGACCTTCTTTAGGATAGACTTCGCTGAAACAAATCACTGTGCACCACGGTACTGTGGGCTGGTGGGACCCTGCTGTCCTTACTATTGAAGTGCAGGTCCCAACACTTTGTCACTTGTATAAGAGTCATCTATCATCTTCCTTTCCTGAATTTCATCTCATTCCATCCCACTAGCCTGCGGGATTCCAACCAGAACATGCCTCTGGGGCTTGGTCTGTCCTTGGGAACAGTTGTCATCTTTCCTGATGCTGCCACCTGCACCTGTACTGCAGAGCTCTGTGACCACTCTCAGACACAAAGCCAACTCCATTTGCTCACACTCTCTATTTACATTTAATATCCCTTAAATGATTAAAGCAAACATTCCTAATTAAATGTTAACGTGCTGTAAGTACCTGCAGCCAGCGTACTGGCCGCCCCTCTAATCTCATGTATGTGGACATAGCACCTGGACTTACGGAGGAAATTACTTTTTGAAAGTTTGATGGGGGAAGCACGAATAACTTATCCAGTCATCCCCATCAAGTTTACTCTTTGCCCTTGGGAAGATCATTGTACTGCTGGGTGCTCAAGGCTCTGGGACTGAAGTCTTGTGTGTGCCCAGGGGCTCATGTGGTTGGCTCAGCACAGGACAGAGTTAAGCTTGCAGGGGCTCGGTGTTCAAACCTCCAAACAGTGGGCTGAAAGAACAAGGAGCAAATCACGTCATTACGTAAATGAGAATTAGATATGGATTGAAGTAGTTATTACAAAAAAAAAAAAACCACAAAAAAAGGATGTTTGCTCTTTAAAGAGACACTAGCAGGTTAGATTGTTTGCACTTCTGAGTTTGCTTTTAATACAAATTTAGAAGTAGAGTTTTGCTGCTTTCCTTTTTCCTCCAAAAAAAGGTTCCTCCCCACCCTTGTTAGACTGTGCCAACACCTCTTCCGTGGTGTTTCACTATTTACTGTGACACCCATTGCTGTAGTCGATGTAATTACTGAGGAAGGTGTTTCTGCGGTTTCACTCCCTCTGCTGACAATTTCTGCAACACCAACATTAACAGAGCTTAAAAAGCGGCGAGATTTGCTACAGTGCCAGAATGTTGGGCAGCACTGAAACTGTAATACAACCATGTGCACCCTCTGTGGTTTGCTTTCTTTCCTGTACCCCAGCCTGACTCTGAGATGCACAGACATGAAACTGTTGAACTTGCCCATTTTTTCCACTTTGTTTTCTGTCAGTCTTATTTTCTAAATTTTGAAGTTTGTTGTACTGTGAGGTGTTTCAGCGACATCTTTTCCTTCAAGCACACTGCACTATTTCAAAGATGTTCTTGCTTTCCTTTGTGGTGTGTAACTTCATTATTTCATAATTTTTGTTCCTTCAGTGTTAAAGGTCAGTCTCCTGGAAAAAAGTTATTTTCTTTTTATGCAGACAAGTCAGAAGAAATAAATTATGAGTCCAGTATACATTTCTTTCCAGAAGTTCCCCATGCACAATACTTTGGCTCATGCAAATTAAGTTCAACTTTTGAAGAGATAGGTGATGACTATACACATCTTGGCTAATGAGAACATCTGAACTTGCTTAGGATCTGAAACAGCAGACTATGTCCTTACGTGGTTCAATTCCAGCATGGCTCCAGTGAACTGTTGGTTTTCAATAGTTGCAGATCCTAAAGCACTGAAGTATCAGCCATAAAAACAGTTGCAAGCCACCCCCAGATTGAACAGTTAATGAGGGAAGGTAAGGTAGTGACAGAAGTATGTTTCTGCTGTCAGGAGGGCAGCTTCTGATGTGTGCTTCCCATATTGAGGTTATAATCAAAATCTTTTATTATTCTGCTGGAGATTATTATGATTTTCTTTGCTTGATGGCACAGTGTAGTTGGCTGGATTCTACTCACCTAGGAGCTCCAGACACACAGAAAAGGCCTCTCAAATTTGTTCAAGCCTGCTCTTTGAGTTGTTCGACATTTTATTAAAAGAGCTGTATGTGTTCATCAAGCTAGACAAAAACTTCATTAAGGTGGAAAAAAAGATTCTCCATAGTCCCTTGGACATGCCAATCATCAGGGTTGTAGACATACATGAATAAATGATGGCACCTACTAGTGGCTGATTCCACAGAACAGGTGAAAATCTACTCCAGCTATTAAATATGAAATAACAACCCAAATACTCACTCATCAAATGCTTGCTTAGTTGGCAAGGGCCTGTGGTTTCACAGCTGATGGCTCAATATCCTAATCCCAGCTCTGCAGATGTGTCTGTGTCCTTGCAGACAACAAACTGGATATAGTTGCCAAGGTAAATAGAAATGAGTTTGATGAAGAATAAAAGCAGTGACTCTTGGGTGTGAAACAAGATTTGCTCAGCTTCCCCATGGTAACACCTAGGTCCTGGGTACTAGAAATACTTTTATTCCTTGGTTACTGAATGGCTCTTTGCTGGAACTTATTTCAGGACTGTTTCAGGAAGGGTGAGCAAGCCCCCTCATGGCTTTGTTTTAGAAGGCTTACAAGACAAACTCTTAAGTCACCTTCATTCATGTCAAGTTCCTGAAGGAGAAAAAACAGCATGAAACAGAAGCTGCAGTTATAGGTTTTGTTTAAGAGGATGCTGTCAAGCCCTTTAAGTACAAATACCAAACATGTCTTCAAAGTTCTGAATTCTCCTGGGGAAAATGCTCTATATTCCACTATAGTAGTCTTGCTTTTTAAAACCGGTCCTCTGGTATTTAATAATCTAAAGGAAATACAAGACCCTTTCAAGCGGAGATAAAAAACCTGCTCACTGCCGATAGCAGGGAAAGCTAGTCCAGTATTCTGGGCAGCAGCTTAAGTCTGTGAGGTCTGTGTTCAAACCCCTGATGCACATGTTGGTTTTTTTTTTCTTTTTAACAGCAATTCACATGCATGCTAATTTTTCCATGCCTCAGTTCTCCATCCATAAAATTGGGCAATATGTTTGTGAGGACAAATGCTTGTTTAGAGTGTTGTATAGAGTTCACATCTTGAGATGACGGAGACATAAGCAAGCAACTAAAGTTCTCCGGAGTAGAAGCAAAGGTTTCATATCAGTTCCCATGATCTTTGCTCCTGCTGAGCTCTCAGGTGATTAAAGTATTTGCACGCTATTGTAAAGTTTTGATTAATGTAAAAATATTTACTTACACAAGGGAACGGAGTTCAAAAGAAGTGGTATTTCATGGGTTTTAGATCAGCCAGTTAGCAGACGGAAGCTGTGCTATGTGACTCAGGTAAACATTGCAAATCACTCCAAGTATTGAATAGTTACCTGGATGTTTACTGGCAATAGCTCAAGAGAGGCACAGGCGCCATGTTTCAGCTATGCTGGAGAAAAACACTACTTCCCACTCATTTGAAGAGGTCATATGCAAGGTACAAAAATGAAATTAGGGAGTGTGTTTTAAGGAGCTGAGTAGATGACCTTGATAATTGCATCCAAAGGTCATATGACACTTTCTGATAAGTCCAAAGAGAAACGTAAGTCCTCGTCTTTTTCTGTGCAGTTTACAAACGAATGCAACTGATAAGAATGGTTCTCATTGCACAGTTCATTCAATACCAGAAAATAGCACCTTGGAAGTGTTATTTATACAACACATTAAACATACTTTTACTGCATTTCATAAATTTCTGATTTTTGCAATAGCCGATATTTTTCAAAGTCCTGCCTTAGAAGTCCTGTGACTATGGCATAATCACAGATTTCTTATGTTTGAATGGCAAATATTATTTTTCTTTTTGTAGTTATGAAAAATAACTTGAAAGCATGACTCATAAAGGCTCAAAACCTCAATTTCAAATTAGAAAGCCAACATGTATGTTCTCAAATTTCATGGTCTTTAAGCCCATCTTGGGATTATTTTTTTAGCCTTAGCTCATTATTTTTGACTGTTTGCAGATGACAATTCTGTAGGCAAATGTTGAAGGCTTGCTTGGTTCCATTGCACCTGTTCAGCTTCGTGTATGTATGCTACAGTAGCTGAAGGAAGGGTTGCGGTGGTGATGTCCATGTTATTAAATGTCTGATATTTTCTTTACCTGGGAGTCATATCTTTTAAAAAACAGATTTAAATTAAATGCTTAGGGTGTCTGTACCTGCAGAATATTCATACTGTCTTTTAGATTGTTCTGGGAGTGGGAATCAGAGCCAAGGGGCAAATATTAACATATCTTTGAACTTTATGAACCTCCTGAGAAATGTTATAGCACTAACATTCAATATCCACCAAATTATTGAGAATTATATGACACCTATCAGTCACTTTGATGTTCATGGGACCTGAGCAGTCTGCATCTGACTTACCTCTTGCCTTGTGACCAGTCTACCCTTGTGCAAAGTGAACCTCTCTTCTGAGCCTCCCTCGCTGATTGCAGCAGATCTCTTTCTTTTTCATGAATATGCTTCCGTGCCACTTCTATTCCCTCACCTGTGCCCTTTTCCAGCTGACAATTCTGCAACCTGTGCTGGCTAGCAGAGCTCCATTGCTGCAATTAGCCCCCATCTTCTCAAGATGGTTGTTCATGTCATCTGTGTTTGCAGCGCTTTCGCACTCTGTTGGGGTGGCTCAGCCAGTTCCTCTTCCTCGTTGTCAGTGGTAGGTGAGCAGCACCATGAAGCAGCCCGTGTGTTGCACAGCCAGGCCCCCCGGGATGAATGCAGAACTGATCTCTTCTTGGTGATTTAGCCACCTGTCAGCTCCTTCTTGCCTGCAGCGTACAGAAAATTCTACGTCTTAGCTTAAGCCCAAGTCACTAGCTCTGTAACGTGTAGAAGGAGAGAGTTTATTTATTTTAGAGAAGTCAAATATGTCCCCACCCATATGACATTGTAATTTTTCTTCTGTGGAGGGACCCTTGGTAATATATTAGTGGGAGTCACAAAGGATTTCTTAACCTACTTGAGTTTTATATAAATCTTCTTATTTCATTTTGGAAAGAATCCAACTGATTAAAATCCACAATATTTTCAGTTACAAAAGTTTTGACAGCATAAATCTAATTTTTGCATTTTCTTATATCGTTAAACTGTTCTACTCTATGCTAATGCTTAGTAAAGAGGGTTATTAGCACTGAGGGCGAACCTTAAAAGGGTTGGAGGTTTGATTCATCTATGAAGTACCGACAAATTTGGATTAATTATTCAAATCTAATCCAAACCTCTCGAGTCTGCAAAATTGGGCTGGAAGTCTCAAGAGGACAGGTTAGCTTGTGGGATTTCCGGTGCTGCCTGCCTAGCTTTCTGATGAGCCCACATAACCAGTAAAACCTTTTAAAATATACCACCTTTCTAAATTATGTGTGTATTTTAAATTCAGCAATCGCTCAGGTGCAGCTGGTGCTTAGGCTTTTCAGCATGGGCAAGAAATGTTCCCCTGTCGCAGTTCTGGCTTTGCTTTGGTACAGTACTTAGCAGCTCCACGGCAATGAGAGTCAGGAACTTAAAATGGCAGAGAACAGAGGGACAAGATCGCTGCCTTTAGAAAGAGGTATCTACAGCCTTGTTTCTTACATTGCCAGAGATGTAAATTTCCCCAAATATTCTGATATTCTGACTTTTTTTTTTTTTTTTCCTTCTTTTTTTTGTGAGGGAGTGATTCTGCTGTCGAAAGGTTAGTGCTTGTTTAGGCTGACAAATAGCTTTGAGTTTCCTAAAGTTCGCCATTTAAAACTGTGTACCTACTTAATATTTGATCCTAAATCTGCTTCCAATTAAGTCCCCTGATGATTAGATGTTCTAGGACAGTAAGAACTAGTCCTGTGTCTGAGTAAAAATATATAGCCTGTCAAGACAAAAATTATGCTCTGAGAGACAAGCACTGAATCTAGTTTTATGTTTGCAGAGCAGCTAGCACAGCAGGGTCCCTACCTTGATTTGAGACCTCTAGGAACTACTACAAGATAAATACCAAATGATAACTCACACCATTCTGCAAGAGGACTACAGATTTTCAAGGAACACCAGGGAGTTTTGATTTTATGACCCCAAGAGGAATAGCACAGACTTTTCTCTCGATAAAATGGACAGGGATGGTTGGGCTTTCTTGCTCAGTGACAGGCCAGCAGGCAATGCTGACCTGTATGTCTGACCTATTATCAAAATTCCTCCGGCTCCTCAGGTACCTTGATTTCAGAACAGTTGAAAGGAGGTTCAATGGCACCCTGTAGAAGGCAGGACATTCATACCTGTTTCTGTGATGCAGGCAGAAAGCGTCACAGCTCATGGGTTTTGCAGTAAAAGGCAATTAATTATCACCTCAATGACCTCCTTTGCTATCAAATCGCTACTCAAATGATTTTACTACTATTTGTAATGAGGCCAGATCCTGGCTGTTTTATCCAGTGATTTCAGTGAAAGGTGACTAGTGCTGAGCACATTAGAAAACCCTGTATTTTATGGTTATGCCACCTGACTTCAGGCATCTGCTTTGATCACATGTATGTATATTTTTATACTGCTCCTCTGCTCTGCCTGCATCTCATTTGGGAAGTCTGATGCTTAATGTGATCCAGTGAAAATAAGGCTCAGAATGTATCTGTATATTCTGACATGCTTTGTGGCTGGAGATCTGAGTAAAACCTTGCTTTGTGCTCTCAAGCACTTCTGGAAATCAGAAGGAGGTTTGTTTGTTTCCAGATTTTCAAGGGATTGAATTATCCAGGCACCTCCCTGATTTAAAACGCTTGGGTGGACATCACTCTGCTGATAGTTACAGTAAAAGACATTTTGTAAAGCAGTAGTTTTTAACCAGTAAAGTTCACCTTGGTGAAGAGGTGTGAGATGGGAGCAGCGGCTTCATGGATTCTCTTCTTCTGCCTTCTCCTTTTCTGGGGAAGTAAACAGTGGCAGCGAGCCCCGGAGCAGCTGCCCCTTCTCCCTTCCACCAGGTTTCAGTGCTGGGTCCCAGCTCTGTGGAGCACTGCCCACGCTGGAGAACCTCTTTGCTACGGCTGCTGCTCCTGCTTCTCTTGTGAGTCCCAAGGGCAGCAGAGTCAGAAATCAGGAGAAATCAGGGAGAGTGAGCACCCACCTTCTTCTTCTACTCATCCATGACAACTCTCTGGTGATGTCACAGACACTTCCCTTCTGATGCCTTCTAGGAGATCACAGCTCCCATAATCATTCCCGCACCTTGCTCAGCATTATTTAAGTCCCCATGGCTGCCAGGGACTCACTCTGGTGGCCCCAGCAAGATCCAAGCCCCGTTCTCCCTCTCCAGCTCCTCGGGTTGCAATGATGAAGAGGAGGGTGAAAAGAAGCCATGGGAAGCACAGGTAGGAAAGATGGGGATTCAGTGTCAAACTAAGGGAGGAGAGAAGGGATAAGAGAACAGGGCAGGGTTGGATACAGGTGTCTAGTGACAGATAGAAACACTAATACTCTCCAAAAGGGATGGGAACCAAGTCTAAAGGGTTCGTTTTTGTCAAAGATATTTTGCCTGTATCTGTAGCTGAAACACAGGCAAAATAAACAAACAAACAAACAAACAAACAAACAAACAAACAAATAAATAAGAATTTTTTTAAAAAGGAAAAAGAAAAACCTAAAAACATGTAGCCTCATTAAAATGAAGGAAAAAGGAGCACAGAGCCTCCAAGCTTCTGAAGAATGGCAGGAGGCTTCTTGTATTTTCAAGTGAGGGGAAAAAAGAAAAGTTGTGCTCTCTCTGCTGTACCCATGCTCCATTTCTATTTTAAGTACAGGTAAATCTAAGGAGAAATCAAAATTACTTACTCTTTCCCCTTACTGAATTTGGTCTGAAAGCAACGTCTCCAATTGTTAGTCCAGGCAGTCTTCTGGTTTCTATACTACCCGTCATGCTTCAAGGTCTGTTTGTGTGGTTTGGAAGGGAAGGGATGTGCCCAATTGACCATCCTTTGCCTGGAGTCATCGTTCCATGATCTGTTGAGAAAGGAGGCTTTGGTTCCACACCTCCTTAGGCAATTAGCAATTAAAGAATTAACTTGTTCTTTAGGAAAGCTCAAGTCTCTTGTCTCCTTTTGTCTAAGGAATAGCCTTGACTTAAGGATGACTGAAGTCCCAGCCTGCCCTTTATACCCTTTACTCTCCACGCCAAGTTATCCAGCAGAACTTCTTTCTGTCTTCCTTAGCTAAACTCTACTGCCTGTGTGTCTTTCAAATTTTCCCAGCTCCTCCAGCTGCATATGGTGGCTTTGGTAAGATCAGGTTGGGAGGGGAGAGCTCTTCCCATGGGGAATATGCATTCTTCCTTCAAAGGTGTTGTTGGTTTGGGATTTAGGGTGGTGGTGGTTTGTTGGTTTTGGGTTTTTTTTCTCTATAGTCTGTGTTCCTGAGTTGCAGTAGTGGTCACACTAACAGCTGTCAGCTCCCTCAAAAGAGAGACAAGCAGAGTAGCCAGAAAACAAACAAGACAAGAAACGAAATTCAAAAAGTGTTCAGAGAAACATGCTACTTCAAAGGCGAGCGTAGAGGTCCCCCCGGAGCTCATTACTGTAGTCAGCAGAGGGGAGGGGTAAGGGAGAGTGCAGAGTGGCAAACTGTGTGTATCCTTTTCCAGCAACCACAAGGAACATCGCAGCCTGTGAATAACCCTCCCATGTATTTCCATGGGCCCACCAACCCTGGACTCCTCTCCGTCTTAGCACCTTAGTCCCCTCAGAGATGGGCTGGGCAGATATACTAGAGAAAGACGCTTGCTGTCAATTGCACTTACATGAATCCTCCTCAGAGTAAAGTATGCTTCATATAGACAACTTTCATTGTAGTATCTCTTGCCAGTGCCATGTGGGCACAGTGGAAGCGTCACCACCGGGAGGTGAGACTGGTATCTCTGGTTTGCTTGCTTCTTGGTCTCTCCTGGGACTGTCATCCTGGGAGATGAGTGAAATCTGACTGTGGTTGTAGATGGTGTGTCCTTTGGGCATTTGGGAGTTGGTTTATATGAGACCTGTCAAATTAGTTTTGGATGGACTACTATCCTGGGATTGTAGCCTTTCTGTGAATTCCTTTAGCCGGTGAGCTTGCACGTTTTCCTGCAAAAATAGAGCCTATTCTGATATGATCTGCATTTTTTAAAAACACTGCTGGCTCCTGTTTCGTAACTCTTGTCACTTCAATGTGTTCAGCTAGTCTGTCTTTCATGACAGCTCAAAAGAAAAGCGAGAGTAAGGCAAACAGGTAATGGATCATCTCACAAAAATTGTCCCTGATTCTTCATTTCTTACTGAGGTAGCCATCTTACTGTACGTGGAGGTAATTTTACTCATGTGAGGACTACGTGATGGAGCGATATGCATTTTATATCATATATGAAGGAGGGAAGACTTGCTGAAAGATATATTGTGCATGGATTGTGTGCCAGCACTGCAGCGTGTTCCCTTCTTTGGTGGTTGCCTAGTATGCTATACAGAGACGTCTGTGTGTAGAAAAATGAAATGGTATTATAGGACACCATGAAGAGGCAGAGGAACGGTGGCCTTGTACACAGGTTTGGGGTTTTTTTGTCTTTTTTTTTTTTTTTTTTAACTGAAGGAGTGTTAATGGAGAGTATCTGAGTTACTACACACAGAACTGTGTGAGCCGGTAAGACCTGTGATAGCAAAGGGAGTGTTTGTAGCACTCTGCAGAGATTGCATGGTGCTGGGAAAGCAAGAGGATGATAGCAGAGAAAGGCTGTGTGATACCAGCCTGGTACATTTGAGCCTGTCCTCAGAGCTAGCGGGGAGATTGCGTGTGTGATAATGCACGAAGATGCAGGGTGTGAGAACTGCTGTGAGAAGTCAGCGTGCTGGATACCACGCACAGCAGATAGTGTGATGCTGTGTGTCGGTGGAGAGAGAATACAATAGAGCCAGCCCACGTTTTGAGGCTTCTAAAAACATTGCCTTAACTTTGATCATTTGCCGCTCATCCTCCCCATACGCAGGCAAGACCCACTGATCTGGGGAACTATTGCAGCTGTTGTTGTAAGCCTCCAGAAGGATCTAAAAAGCTAATTGCAACAGCCAAACCAGCTGTTAGAATAAGGACTACATTCTCAGTCCTCAGATCCCAGCATGTCCCTATGGGATGGAGTTTCTTCTTCAGCTCTAGGAGGCTGCGGGGAAGCAGCTGGGTTCTTTGCTGAACCTGCATTAACTAGGCTGGGAGAGACTTTTCTGCCAATCAGGAGACTAAAAACTAAACAGCTGCTGTCATTTCAGGCCGGAGTACAGAAGCTTTCACAAGGGACAGGGATGCTGTGTTCTCTCGATGCACAGTGCAGTTAGCCTTTCTGTTTCTTTTAACTGTTTCCTTTCTCAATGCAGTAGAGACTGACTGGACTGAACCACCGTGGGTTGTGCTATAGCTATCAGCTTTGCCAGGAGAATGACATTTCAGCTCCTAGCGTTCCTTCCACTAAAAGGTAGTAAGGAATTTCTGCCTGGTGCATCCTGGCCTTACTGTAGCAAGACCAGAGAAGAGCATGCGTGGTGCACATGTACACTGCCTGAGCAGGACAGTGGGGACAAGTAGAAAGCTTTTATGGGGTGATACCAGTAATGGTGGGGAGGCTGCTACTCACAGTCGCCTAAAACCACTGGCTTGTGAATTTTTATTGAGTTCTCCCCAGGTGCGATAACCTGATAATAATTTCCCCCATTTCACCTCTTACAGGTGAAGGTTCTTTGTTGCAGGGCAAGAATGGTGAGGTAAGGACAGTGAAAGACAGCAGCTCGAATAATTGCCCTGTTGTGTGGGCACCTCTGACAACCAGGCAGTTGCTAGATGCTAGATGCAGTAGCACACCTGACTTTGCAACCCAGTTAATAAATGCACTTGGACTCAGTTCTTTGTGGAGGCACTGAAGTGTGTCTGCTCTGCAGTCCCTAGAATGATCCACTTACTCAAATTATCCATTTTTTCCTTGTCCTTTAGGGCATCCCTGTTATCTTCCCTCCCTGTTATCCAAGATAATAGAGAGCTGACTTGCAATAATGCAGTCACAATGGCTCCATAGTGTCTGAATGATTCCCATGTGATTGACATTGTGTGTCTCTCTGAAGCTTCCTGAAGAGCAATACTCCATCAACACTTCTTTCATCAGTAGGCATTAGGTAGAACAGGATCCTATAGTGCAAGTCTGTTAAAGCCTGAGAAGAAATCTGTTTGCTATGACAAACGGAAGGAAACGTGAATTATATAAATGGATAAGATACTGCTTTGGAGGATCAATTCTGTGTGCTTATGTGATGCTGTAACTGTGCATCAAGGTCATATGGGACCTGGGGGTGTCAGTTTCAAGCAGCCAGGTTCTTCAGCTATTGGGACCCATAAAAGAGTGCAAATAAGCAGCAGCAGGAGCACAAACATCTCAAGTTTTTTCATGTCTGCCATTAGGCAAAAGCAAACTGCTCATGGAAATTGCAAAGGGGTTTAATACCAAGCCATTGTGACTCCAGTGTGGTGTTTCTTTTTAACATTTGGAGGTTCTGCCTAGTGCTTCTGACAAAGCATTTAGGAAGATCTAGCCTATTAATGCTTTTGGGAGTGCTTCTGACAAAGTATTTAGGAAGATCTAGCCTATTCATGCTTTTGGGAGTCAAGGTTTTCCTTCTTACCATATTTCTAGTCCAACAAGCAGCTCTGGAAGTCTGGAGGAAGAAAACCAGGTTGCTAGCTGGGAATGTAGGCTCTGTGTTCTTCTCCACACCTTGTTCAAAAGCAAAATCTGAGTTCTATGAGCAGATCCAGTGTGGAAGAGAGGGTGAGCCCAAAGCCTTCGTGGTTTGTGGAGCCTAAGGACCTTAAATACAGCGTTTTGCTTTGCCTTGGCATCCAGAGAAACATGAGCAACAGCCCATCGCTGTAGGTGGAGATTCTCAATGAAGCTGAAAATGTAGTGAGAGGCTCTGCCCCTCATCTAGCATAAATCCAGATACTGTTGACAGAGGTACATTGACTTATACTGGCAGTCCTGGTGGTCTAAAATTTATTACAAAATCAATATGCTTCCTATTCAGCAAACATTTCATCACTAGATTTTGTTTTCCAAGTAATGCTAACTTCAGTTCTTGGGCCATTGGCTGGTTTGAGGCCTTTTAACTTTGACTGTTTATTTGCTTTCTCAGAGCGTTTTGCAATTCTTTTACCTTTGTGCTGTGGCATTCGCTGCCTAAGTAGCATGCCGTGATCTCTGTGGTATGAGTGGATAGCAGAAACTTTAAAAAAATAGAGGGTGAATTATGCGCTTTCCAGAACTAATCTTCAGACACTTGATCTGTGCTAAAATGCATGAGGCTTTGGGGATTTGTGAACATTTTCATGAATAATAAGGACTTCACAAATAACAGCAGAGTGAACTTACTGATCTTATTCCCAAATCTTTTATATATATATAAGAGATACGATCAGCTCTAGTTTTCAGAAAGAGTTTGGCAGCAGGTCACTTTTTTCTGATCAACAAAGAATAGGGCATATGGGAAAGGAAAATAAACCACATTATTTACAGGGCTCTCCCACATCCATGAGTATTCTTTGACTTTTATAGATTTTGAGTAAATTAGCATAATTGCATTGTCCAAGATTTCTTGCAGTTGTTTTCCATTCCAAAGTTGATGTGACTGAGAGGGAATGCGAATGCAACAGCTTAAAAAGAAGAAGAGGGGAAATTATCATATTTAATATTGTTTATACAGAAACTGGCATACTTTATGGAGCATCATCTGATTAACTCGTTTCCAGCCCCGCGGCGTGTGTGTGCATGTATGATGGCAGGAGGAGAAATGAGAGCTAGGCCGTGTTTTTTTCCTGGCATGAGGAACTGTTGCTGTAACACTTGTGTGGCTGGCAGCATGAGACATAATATTACCTAGAAGAAAACCTTTAAGTGTTGGATTAATTTCCCACCATCTGCATTCTGTCTGCACTGGAAATGTAGCTCTAGAGAGAAAGACCGGGGAACAGATCTGAGTATCTGGCAATTAGATTTAGAGAAATGAAAAGTGTTCCCAGGGACTCCTTTCTAGTCAGCTGTTTGGTGGCTGTAAGGGCTTAGCTGAAGAGCTGGCTTTGGAAAAGGCTCCTTTGCTTAAAGGGCCTGAAAAGATTGGGAGAGAGGAACAGTTCTTTATCGCAGAGGTGCTGCCAGTCACAATTAGGGGCAGGTCGTTGTGTGCTGGCAGCTGAGAGAGGAATGCCAAGCTCTAAGAAAGCTTACAAGGAAATTGAGCTAGAAGTTACATCCCGATAGGATTTGTTCAAAAGGGGCAGTGTTGGGTAGGGATGAAATCTCACCGTGAACCAACTGTAGATATAGGGAGAGGAAATGGTGAGTGGTAGCAGATCAAAATAGAAAGCACTGGATGGAAGAGGGAGCAGCAGGAGGAAGAGGTGAATGTCAGGCACCCGTCATTTCTCCTTTGGCTGCTGCCTGCATCAGCAGTGAACCATGGAGAGCAAAACCCTCCGGGGAGAAGAAGATAAGTCGCTGAATATTCAGTGTAACTGCCTTGTGCAGAGCCCAGAAAGGATGGCCCTGTCTAGGCTGCCACCCTTGCAGCCAAAGCACAAAGGGTCCTTCCCAACCTACAGAGTGACAAGGAGGTAGGGGACTGAGTGAAGGTGGTGTAGCTGCTGGTGGGAGCTCTGTCTGTTGTACCATGCTTATGTTTGTGTGTTGTTTTCTTCTCTTCTAGGTAAGTGCATAAAGTGCTTGTGAATGGTTCTAAGGCGCTCTGGCAGCTGCTGCACTGGAATATCTCTGGCTTCTCCAAAAAGGATGAAATGCAGCACACTGAAATGGTAACATCATAATCTGCAAAGCAGATGTGCTGGTGATTACTAAGGAGTCCCCCTGTACTTCCATCTGTGAATCTGTTATTTCCATTTAGCAATAACCCATATCCAGCCAGAAATACACTCACTGTCTGCCTCAGCCTGGGGCTACCATTCCCGGTCCCAGGTGACAGCAGTCTCCTTGATGCCATGGTGCAGCTTGCATGCCATGTCCTGCATCCTGTTGTTTGCTGCCTCTTGCTCCTGTTGTGTCCAGTGGGTGTCCCCAGAGGGTTGGTAGATACTTTCTAGAAGACAAGCTTAAATATCAACCCAAAAAAAAGTATTGTGACCTTTGTTGCTTTTTGCCTTCAGACATTCTTGGATATTTGGACACTGCAGAAATCCATACAGTCACATTTCATAGCTTGCCACATCAAGTGCAGGGAGCTCCCTGGGCGAGGCTTTCTAAATTCCTCTTCCTCTGGCTGACTTCTGATTCACTCAGTGGGGGATTGTTTTGAGAACACAGTGACAACTAAGCAAAAGAAAATTCAGAATGGCACTTGGGGCAAAGCTCCTTGGCAGTGAGATGAATGTGGCTTCTCAGGGGAAGTGCTGGGAATGCTATTGTTTGAGATGTTTAAAACTCTCTAGGTTAGAAATTGCAGGGAGCAGTCCTGTCCTGGCAAATGGACATACCGGTGAAGATGATGGGTCATTCTTCTCCCTGACAGCTTTTATTTATTATTGTTATTATTTATTGTTTTATTAGTTTCAGATCGTTGACTTCACCTCTAGTTCAGTTTTGCTGTATATACTATACAGTCCATAATAAGCGTGGTACTAAATGATATGCTTTTGTGCTGATGTGGTGCTTGTTTGTTTCCCAGTGGAGCAAGTGATATAAGCACATACATTAAATATATTTATGACTAGAATCTCATATATTACTTTTATTTGGAGTGGTTTTGAAGTAGAGCAGATTCTGCTGGAAAACAAATATTTTTCTAAAGGCAATCAGCAAATCCAAAAGTATATTTGTACATTTGCATTATTTGCTTTTTTTTTTTTTACGAGGGCAGCTACAAAGCTTCAAGAGACAAAAAAAGTTCACCACTTTTCTTTTATACAGTCAACATAATAGATCCTGGCTCATCTGTGCTTGCTGGAGGAGATGCATCTCTTTTTTTAAGAACTAGAGCAGAGACAACATGGTAAACTGAAAACATGGGCCATGTCTTCATTGTCCTGAGTTGTAACAGCTCCCAAGAGCTGGAAAACACTTTGGATCTACTCTGTCAAAGGGTTAACATGTTATGGTCAGCAGAATGACTCAGCGTTCAGGCACATGGCTATCATTAAGTGTGGTTTTGTATACAGAAAGCTAGAAAAGAGAGAGAAGATGAGCTTGTTCAGAGGGCAGAGAAAATCCTTTTGGGAGGGAAAGTAAGTTATCGTTTGATTTCTGTGCCCTAGAAAGACTGCAGATATATGTACCTGTGTATGTCACGTGAAAGCTGCAGGACTGTAGTAAATGACAAGCCCTCATATGTATTTTAGGCCAGTGTGTCTTTGAAGTGTTTCATGAAAGAGAAATGATACTTACATTAGATAATAATGTCAAATAATGTAAGAGATTCTTTCTTGAGGTTGAGTGCCTCCCATCTTGGCAAACCTCCTGCTTCTTGTCCTGCCTTACTTCAGGAAATATTCTTGCCTCTTGCTTTTTGATCTTCACTGGTGTCCATCATTTCTCTAGGCTCATTAGGTTTTTGTAATTGTCCTAACTTCACAGATAGGCTTCAGTGGGACTTAGCCCAGCTTTCAGCTGAGCTCATCTGGCTTAGCCAGTTAAAATGCAGCTACGGTGTCTTGCACTTGGACCATGTCTATCAACATAACACAAAACTGAAATTCATAGGGAATAAATGCTTTTCAGGTGATTTTTTTTTCTTCTCATAGAGCTAGATTACCCTTATTAAATGAAATCCTGTTAGACATATTCTCTTATGCTTGTCCTTCATCTCTTTTTTAGTTACATTAACATAGTTTAAAAAAAAAGTCAAAAAGTTCCTGCTACTGCAAAATTGTTAGAATACCTTGAGTACCTTTTCATGGGTGTTCAGTTTTTATTTTTTATTTTTATCCTTTTCAGCCAGACATTTTTCTCTTCTGTTGTGGTCTTTCTGATCTGCATCTGTGGTTTAGTTTGCTGTTTCTGAATTAAGTTCCCCAAAGACTCTAATTATCAGGTTTTGGGGTATCCTAGGGCCTGCAGGAAGCCCTTTATCCTGCTCTGTAACCTGTAGGAGGGTAGCTGGCATAATAGTTTGTATCCATACATGGTGTAGTCAGCTGACGTTATCTCTGATGGTGACCTTTTTTACCAAACTGAGCTGACATATGGTGTTCCAAGTATCCTGTTGTTTTGGTTTGTGTTTGTGGTTTTTGTGTGTGTGTGTGTGTGTGTGTGTGTATGTTTTTTGGGGTTTTGTGTTTGGGGTATTTGTTTGCTTTGTTTGTTATTGTACGTTTGTTTGGTTTTCCCTTTCAAATTTTGCACTGTTCCATCCCTGATTGCACAACCTCTGGGCTCTCCAGTATCTTGCTGAGGCTACAGACGAGACCTGCCAGATTCTCCCAAATGCACTGAAAAGAACATCGTTAGGTAGCCTAGTGCACGGTGATTCTTACGTCTAGTGATGCTGCCCCATGCAAACAAAGCAAACAGGAGGCAGGGCTGTGAAAAAGGAGTAGTGTGAGCAGATTTTAATTGCCATGCTGAGAGGTCAGATATGAAAGTCATGAAATGGCTTCGAGAAATGTGGACATTCGTATACCATAGTAAGACCTTAAGGCTGCAGCCGTGTTTGAAAATACTTCCAAATTGGGTTACAAAAAAAATCAGTGCATGCAGGCTATCTAGCCTTCCCTCTTCATTCCCTTGCTTCCCATATTATCCACCAATTCATTTACTTTTTCTCCTCCTTCTCTGCCATTCTTCTTTCCTTTCACATTCTGTTCTTTCTCTGATCTTCTGCCTTGAATGCTAAGTGATTCCTCTATGTCCTGCATACTTCTTTCATGTGTTTGTAATTTTTCTTAATTTATAAGAAAGCTAGTGCCTGATTGTCTTTGAAAGTGGATTCTAGCTGGGTTATTTATCAACTATGTAGATTGCATTTCTATAATCTAGTTAGCTATTTGGTGTATAAAGACATACTGCATGCAGTTGGTGGATAATGCAGTTATAAACTACGCTGCATAGAATTTCCATTTCTCATCTGCTGTTCTGGGAACTGATGTGAAAAATTTCATCCTGATCCAGTGGCTTTTGCTGTTGATGTTTTGTCTTGGGAGTGCCAGGCTCTCTTCTCCCTATGTCACTTTTTGGTTCCTAGTGCTCTTCTTCCATAGATCAGTGTAGTCAAATCTACTACTCTGTGGATTTGCCTGTGTGGATCCTCCTCAAGTCACTAGAATGAGTGCCCTGCTCCTGAGAACAAAGGGCCACTTGCATTGGCAGGTAGCGTCCAGACACTCATGACCAAGTGCAGTATCCTCTCTGTTTTACCCCGGTTGTGGCAGCAGGGCCCTCTTTTAACACCTCTGAACTGAATTTCGTGCGGCAGTTACAATCAAACTGGGTCCTTAATGTTTGCGAATTGTCATGTGAACCTGATAGCGATCTTTCTTAGGGTTTAATATACTAACTCACTGAGCTCCCAGATCATATGGAGAGCTCAGGAGGAAAAAAGAAATGTTTTGGGCTTCTTGCTAAGTAGCAGCTAGTTTTATCCAGAGCTGTCACCATTACCAATATAATGGGCTCAATGTGGTTCTAAAGGAATCTAGACTGTGACACAGCATCAGAGCTTTTACAGCCCCCTAGAGATCAAGTTGTTTTGAAACATTGGCAAGTCTCATCTGTCTTTAAAGCACCTGTCTGCAGTGGTCTGTATCAGCTGGTGGACCAAGTCCAGTCAGCAGCTGCCTCTTCGTGCTGTCCTTTCATCTGGTGATAAAACAACTGTCGGAGTCTCCAAATCCACACCGTGGTGCTGCTCAAGTAAATGGGAAAAGGAACCAGAGGACAAGAGGACCTTTGATAAAAAGATGCTAAACTGAGGAGGGGAAGGGTCATTCGTGTCTGCTGGGCATGAGTCCAGGTGGACATGCGTAGGTGGAGCAGAATGTAAATGTGTCTGTGCGGGCAGAGCAATGATCTGGATCTGAGATGATTTGGAGGAGGTGTGTTACAGTAGTTAAACACGGGACATTTATTTGCTGGGAGCTGACTTTGGTCTTGGAACAGGTTTTCTGTGTGAAATGAGTTCTGTTAGGTCTTGGTCTCTTTCCAGTTGCGTGACTCCTGCCTCAAAGATGAATGAGGCTGGAGTTCAGCCTGCTTTGCTGGTAGGTGGGTGGGTGCTAGCCTGGATCCTCTCTTCGGCATGGATTTTCCTGAGACTCAGGCTGTCCCAGACAGCGAAACTGTGAAACAGTGTAAAGAATTGTGGTACAAACCTAGGAACCGAGTATATGGATAACTCGCTGTATGGGGACAGTCGCTGCTGCTTTGACTTGCAAGCCCAGGTTTCTCTTAGGAATTTATTTTTTGTAGGCTTTTGTAGGCTTGCATTCCCTGGTTTCTTTGGCATGTATCTTTACATCAGTTTCTGGGATGGGAGGAGGTGGTCGCTTCTCAGAGACCTACTTCAAAATAAGCCCTTCTACTTTGGACATCTTGTGTCTCCTGGTATACGCAAAGCTCTCTGCTCGTAGATAAAATATACACCTCAGTTAAGTGTTTAGAGAGTAACACAGACTTCTAAGACTATTTCTGGGAAACCTGTGAAATTTTACAATACTACTCTGGCCTACATACAATGGCTGTAACATGTGCCACACAAACTACATCTAATACGTGGATGACATTTAGGCCAAACTGAAATATTGCCTCTCCAGTCATAAATCAATCCTCCCTCTTTCCCCACCACTTTCCTGCCTGCCTGCCTCCCCTCGCTGCTCTCTTTCTCTTTCATTGCCTGCCCTTTGGATGCTGCTAAACAGCGTAGCACAGGATGCCAGTCCTGGCTGCCTGAGCAATGGCCATCCCTGCCTCTGCTTTATAGATGAAGCCAGATACGCTCCACAGCATCCCAGAAATGATGAGCTTCTCTTTTTCGAGAGGTCAGGCTGTGAGAAGTACCTGCTCTTCTCTGACCTGAGCCCCTGCAAATCTTTGTGCCCACCACAATGCCACCAGCGAGAACTCACAGCAAGGTCATTCTGCGCTTGCATTGTCCTCCAGGGAGATCCACATGCCGGCAGAGTTAATTACACTAACAGCCGCAGAAATTATATTGGCCCACCACTGGCCTAGTGAGATGAATATCTCCATTTCTTAGTCACAGGGGGACGTTAATGGTATTTTTATTAACTGGTGACCTGTTGACTGCTATTAGAATATAGATTGTATGCATAAACCAGGTCAGGGTACTGAAGATATGATTATAGAGCAATTACTGTGTCAGCCAGTGTGGCTTCTAATCAGAGCTGGCAAAGAGTCTTTGGAAGCCTGAAAACCATTTTTGGAGTCCAACAAGAAGAAACAGCTTTGGATCAAAGTCTGTATTGTGCCTTTACATCTTTCTGGAATTAAATGTCTGATTTACTATGATTAGGATGGGCATTCAAGGCAGAAAGAAGTCTTAAGAAGGACAGCTTTTAGTGGAATGCAGCTGATTAGGGGAGTTCAAAGTTTGAAAACTTTTTTTTCCTTTTTTATTATAGAGTTTATGTTTATTTCACTGAGTTAGCTGAGGATATTAATTCTGCTCTTGCCCTTTAAAATGAACTGCAAGGTCATACGGCTGAGTGTCTGGGATGTTGGTAAAAATGATTACACTAATACATGCATTTCATTTGATGAGGGCCATAGCTACAGAACCAGATTTGGAATTGCTCCACATTTGTCAGAACTACTAATGGAAAAAAGGATGTATAAAACCAAGACCTGGTGCGTTAGATATAGGACTGAGGCTGGCATCCTCTCAGGTGGAGCTGCTCATTTGGAGGTTGAACGGAATGCCCGAATTCCCAAAGACTGGATTTGTTCCTCTAACAGAGCACCACTGATCCCAGTGAAATGACTGGAAGGGCCGAAGGAAGAACTTTGTGTGGATGAGAGCTTAAGGCTCACGTGTGCTTCAACCAGTACTTGTAACCATATTTGTATTCTCTTACTTTGTGGACTGGACAACAAATACTGTTGAGCTCACTAGTGCACCTGCCAAGTACATTTGTATTTGATGTTTTTCTGTCATGGACATTTGCCTTACTGGAAGGTATGGCACAACACTATTATCCTGTTCCCACAAAAAGTCCTAGATCATTTGAGGTATAAACAACTAATTAATCTCGTGGTAATCTGAGGCAGAAGATGGATTTGTAAATCTGGTTCTCTGGTTTATGAAAAGAACATAGTTGTTGAGATTTGGGAGGAAACAAAATGGTTATAGATTTCATTTGATGATTAACACAAAATGTATAGCTGAGAGGATAAACCCTCCCCCTTCCATTTTGCGAACCTGAATTCAGCTTAAATGGGAAAATAAAATTTGAATTATGAGTCTGTCATAAGGCTTTCTGCACTGTGAGAGTTCAGTTGCATGCAAAAGCTTGAGGGAGGAGGCATGTTTATATTTTTCCATCAGATTTTGAATGATCTCTGCACTTGCCATTGTTATCAACATGGTTAGTAAGTCCTGAGTATTCTTGAAAATTCATCTATTGATCTTTTGAGATTTGTTCCTATATTGCCTGCTTTTTAGCCCGTGAATGAAAAGGGCATATTCTGAGGGGACAGAAATAGAGGGGAGGGAAGAGCAAGAGATTAATGTGATTCCTGAACCAACCTCCTTGTGAGAGTAAAGGGAAAAATATCCTTTCCTTGCCAATATGTGGCTCAATCCACCTTGCAATGGTAGTAAGTCTTGTTATATTTTGTTTTAATCTGAAAGCTTTCTGTGGTGTTTCTTGAGAGTGTTTACTTCTATTTAAAAAAAAAAAAAAGAAAAACAAGAAAAACAGTGAATGTTTCTTATCACTATTTTGGAGAAGAAGAGCTTGGTTATCCAAAACATGAAGCATCCAGAATCAGAATAGCACTGAAAGACCCAATACTTTTTATTTCAGGAGTTATGATTTCTAAGCCAATGTGATGATTCTTTGGGATTTGACTTATTATTTTTGAATACTGAAAGATGCAACTAAGGCATATTTGCTTTCTTAAACACTTTTTCTCTGACTAACTTCCCATTCCTGCAGTCTGGCATCTATTTAATACTCTGTGTGTTAAAAATTCCCATTTCAGACCTGACTCTGTTTCCATCAAAGCTGCAGCCGTACTTCACAATTTCACTTCTTAACAGCCTACTGAGATAATTGGGTCTGCCCAGCTCATTAAAAATAAAATATTGATGTTTTCTTAGGGTGGATGTAATTATCTTGCCCCCACAGGGAGCAGGCAGCATAAAGGAGAGGGAAGGTGTGGTCTAACACACATCCTGCTATGCACCTGCTTGATGCTCTGCAGCGAAGGAAATTAGAGACTCCCAGTGCAGCTCCAGTCGGTGAAGGTGGGAATGCTGAAGAAAATATTTCATTTCAAGCCCGGAAAACACGAATTGATCTTTTATTTTTTCTTGGGTTCAACAGGAGAGTGACACAGCGCTTTTTTCTAGTGTACATTACTATGCTGTAGTATACTCTCTATAGTATAAAATTGCAAACATTTAATTCCAGTGAGAAATGTCTTCTCTGACTTCGTATCATGAGGAGCAGCAATGGTGCATGTTCCTCTTTACTGCCCCACTTGACGTTACTCCAGACAAAACTGCTGGAGCCAGTTCTACGAGTAAAAACCTACTTATGGCTGAAGCTTGTAATTTCTGAGATTTTTTTGCAGTGACTTCTTTGGTGCCCTGTAAGGCACTACATGGGTTGCTATCAGATCCAGCTGGTACAGGTGTATGATTAGACATCAATGGCATCTAGCTACCCCTGAACCACAGGTGAAGTAGAAGCACTGGTTATTTTCTCATCCTGCTATGCCCCGAGTTACCCAATTTGCTTTGTCCGACTGCAACTGTGAAATATTTCGGTGATGCTGTACTGGCAGTAGATTTTAATTTCCCCTTGGTAAAAATGGACTCAGAGGGAGGAAGTAGCAGGAAGAAACAGAACACTTTTTGCTCATCATGGTTTCTGGTTGTTTTGAATGAGTGGTAGAAGACAGACACAAAAGAAAATCTGAAATATCAGAGAGCATTTAACTAACTTAGATATTCCTGTCTCATTGCCCCATTTTAAGTACATAGGATGTCACATCTAATTCAAAGTAAGTGTTATGAAGGCTTCTAAGCTGTTTGGTTGCTAGTGAGGGTACTTCTATCACTTACAGATTTGGCTAAGAAAATATATCTCTGAGCACTACATATTGTCCAAAATGGATCTTTTCAGTACTGTTGGCTTTTGTATGCATCTCCATAACCATACATGGGCCTCAGCCCAAACTTTTTTCATAATCCTGCCTTTAACTGTCGTTCGCTCAGGAAAATCTCCTGTTCCTTTTCCTCTGTTTTATATTCCAGCTGCTTCTGTCTCCTGGATGGAACTAGTTTAAGGCACCTCACTGCTCCCATTGCATCTCTGTTGAGGCTTCAAGCTCTTGGCAACAAACTGCTGGGTACTCTCACTGCTTGAAAGGCACCCTGCACTTCCTTAGAGCTAGAACCTCTCTTTTAGTCTTTTACCACAGCATCATTACAGTGGAGTGGTCTGTATTGAGGCACGGGTCACTAACTCTTTTGGGCAGGCACTATGTTGAGTATAAGCAGGCACCGCTATTCTGACAGTATTGGTTTGTTGTGTCTGGCAGCTGTTTGAGAGTGCAGACAGACAGGTAAGTCGCTGAAGAAGGGTGCTGATGTCCGCTTCCAGAAAGAAGAATAGTTACTTTAGAGGGAAAGAATCCCACATGTTTCTGTTGAAAGTTTCCCTCTGAAAGCCCACAGTCTGTGTTTGAGTGCGAGGCAAATAAGCCCTACTGAGTGACAGGTTTTGATTTTGTAAAGTATCACTCCTCTGCGCCACCTCCTGTATGTACAGCAGCCCTGACTTCGGCACTAGGAGGTTCTGCAACATCCATTTCAAGATGATCTGAGAGGAAACAAACTCCTTGCACTTTTCAAGCCTGAGGGCTGTGGTCTGGCTGTAGGGTCACATCAGTTTGTTCTGCTTCCAAGTTGAGCTATCAGCAGCTTAAAAGCCGAAAAGATCCTGACGTGTGCTCTCTTCTCTGCTAGCAGCACTGCTAAGGGATTTTTCTGTTTCTGAGAAAGGCTCCTATTCTGGTGTGCCACAAATGATGTATACAGCTCTGCAAAATGGCTGGAGGCAGCATTATAATTTCACAAGTTTGCTTCTGCAGTCAGCTCTGAAGTGCTTCATATGGAGGCCAATGACAGAAGTCTCTTGAGCAGGAATTAGGGAAAATAGAGTAAAATCAGCAGGGCTTGTTCCACTTGTGTTTTAAGACCATGCTGTCTCAGACTTGGCGAAGTTGGGGCCCTCTCACTGTTAGCGGGACTTAAAAATCAACCACTTCCAACATGGCAGTGAAAAAACTTACAAGATGGCCTTTAAACAGACGGTGAAATAAATGGTCACGTTTCTGAAAAAGCTGGCCATGTTGCGGCTGTAAGTGTCACAGTAGGAATTGCTGGGCCCTGAGCACTTTGGTATATCTGGCCTTTTTTTGGATAATGGAAGCTGAGCAGTTTGGAAAAATCTGTCCCTAATTATTGGTGCAGAGCCCTTGAAAATCTGGCCCTGAGCTCTTCTCAAATAAAAATCTGGCCTCATGGGCATGACACTGTCAGAAGCGGTGCCTGGCATAAAGTGCTTCTTATCCTTTTCAGTGATTTTGTCCTCCTGTGAAGTTTCTAATTTATTTTAATTGCTTTAAAACTTTTTAAATGAGGCTATTTAATGGCTAGGATTTTGACTTATGGATGGAAGCTTCAGTGCACTCCACATTAAATGGCGTGTATTTCGTTATGCCTAAATTCTATTGTTATGCCTGCCCTTTGTGCCGGCTTTTCATTTTCCAGTTTGGGGGTAGTTGCATTTCTAGGGCTCCCATCTGTCATAATTTAGTGTTTCTTCAGCACTTTTTCTCATCTTAGGAAGCCATTCAGCATGTCCAAATATTGCTTTATGCCTGCATGGACAATGCTCGCTGTCTTTGGAGGCGTCTATTCTGTTTCACAAAGGGAAACTTTGCGGTACATCAGAGTGCGGATTGAAGGCAAAGATGTCTCTTTGAGCCACTGGGTTGTAAAGAGATGAACTTGCTGGCTGTCCTCTCTCAAAGCTTTTCAGGAGCCTGACTGTTCATGGGGGATTCTTTGCATGGACCACAATTGAGCCCAGTTCTTCCTGCGATTGCTATTTTGCAGAGGGTAGCACTATGTAAAACTAGGCATGGTGTTTTGTTGTATTGAAATTCATGTCCCTGATACCCATTGGTTAGAGCTAAAAGGCTGAATTCGCATCTTGTTAATTAAGTCCTTCTGGCCGTGCTTTCAAGCGGGTGCCATTTCAGATGGCATTTTGCTTGGTCCTGTCTGCTATCTGAAGTGATATTCTTCACTGGTCTTCCTCGCTAGTAAGCAGCAGAAAGAAAGGTCCCTTTGAAACCACATCGTCCTGCAAGCAGGGAAGGGGAAGAGAGTCAAAGAAAACAAAGAGATAAATGTGTAATGCAGTGAGGTAGAACTAGGCCACAAGACCCATCTTACAACTCCAATCTTTGAGAAAATGGTCAAGGCTCTCTAATACATGAGGAAGCAGGAGCTTCTGCCTCTGTGTTTCATTAGCAAGGCAATACATCTGTTGATGCAAAGCCAAAAGCAGGGAATGTCCATTCCAATGGCTAAGACAAGGCCAGTGCAGCCACGGAGTTTTTGTACATTCCTTGGCAAACTGTGGAATCTCTGTGCCTCAGTTTCTGTCTGTAGCACAGGAATCATAATGCCTGTCTGTCTTACAGAGCCACCCTGAATAATTTTTTCCGGTGTTCTTTTTGCTCGCTTTCGTGAAAGCAAACTCCTTGCATTTGTAAAATTAGCAGGAGAAATCTGACTAGAGAGCAGCATTCAAAGGGACAGTCAGCTTCATGTAGAAGCTAGTATGATTAGCTTAATTATTGGGGCAGTAGGGTGTCTTTCGTGTAGGTGATAAGTCTGTAGAGATCTAAGCCCAGAATTGTTTTAGCAAGAGATGTGCCACAGATTGCATGACTAGGGCCACTTCTTATTTACTGGGATGGCCAAATGAGATTCCAGCATAGGTTTATGCTACTGTAGAAATTAAAGTGATGAGTTTTTATAATAGCTCCAAGGAAGTCAGTTGCTACATTCTTCATTTTCAACAAAACTCAAATTTCAACTCAGTATAACTCAGTATAACTCAGTTTTAGAGAGAGATTCCTTGTGCAATATTTGGCTTGTTTTTCACCTTATTTTGATATTGTTCTAAGCCAGACCTGGAAGGTCTTTCTTGTATGTATTTTGTTTTTATTGAGGCATTTTTCCTGTTTTGCACAACCATTGCACCAGAAGTGGCAGCCAAGAAGAGGCTCCGTAGGTACCAAGGTAGCAGGAATGCTTTGAAGCCAGGCAGAGGTTCACTGAAACTGCTGGGTACAACTGAGGGTGGAATAAAAGTGTCTGCCATTAAGTAAGGAGCACTGTGTTCTTTCTGGAAATATGACTGGTAAGGGAGAGGAGTGATCTCTGCTGTTTCTCGCTTAGTATCTGCATCTACTCACTCACATCTGTGCCAAATTTTAAATGCATTTAGCCCTGCTTCTCTTTTCCTTCAAAAAGCAAGACACCATGAGCAGAATGCAATCTGGAGATGATTCTCTGCCTATATCCTGGAAGTTTTTTTCTGGGAAAACAAGGTCTGTGTGCTAAGTGTCAGGTGGAATTCAGACAGATGGGTTGTCAGCAGCCTAACAGATACATTCATCTCATTCTGATGCTTTCATTTTTTATTTATTTATTTTAAAGACACCCCGTTTTCCCCAGGCCATTTAAAATACAAAACAATAATTAAGAGTGTCTGAAGAAGCTCCAGACAGATTAGAGATACGTCCCAAGAGGTCAGCTGACATTTCCTCTCTCTGAAAGTCCCTGCTCAGC
Organism: Pampusana beccarii; assembly: GCA_013399365.1. NCBI lineage: Eukaryota > Metazoa > Chordata > Aves > Columbiformes > Columbidae > Pampusana > Pampusana beccarii. Next base: position 501,128 of record VWYH01005065.1, read on the forward strand.
TGCCTCTTCAACCAGCAAACCTTGATTCCAGTGGCCATCTGATTAAACAACAAAGCATCAGCAAGTACTAAAAGTCACTTCTCTTGGGCCACACTGCACTGACAGCAAGGGCAGAAACAGAAAATGATGAAAGGGGAAGAGGTCTTTTGGTACAAAACATGTCTCTTGGTACTACATAAAGAGCTGGAAGATGAAATGTTTTTTCTTTGTGTGATCCTGGCTGGTCTGCTGCTTGCTGTGTCCTAATAGCCTGGATCCTGGTTGTAAATAGACAGAGATTTGATTTGTATCCTATGCACCACTGTGTGTATATGTGAGGTTGTGCAAATAAGGGCTGTTAACTCTATGATTAGACTCAGGTATCCAAACATTGCTCCATGTGAAATGATGTTTTACAGAACTTCCTCTGCAAGACATGATCATGCCTCCCTGCAGCATCCTTGCCCCCTCTCTATCTCTTTGGCAGCACCCGTTGATTGTGAGCTGCAGAATTCACTGGTGCTCTGCCTTGGCTTGCACGTACAACCTAGCTGCTGCTCATCTGCTGCAATTCCCAGACCCCTCTGTCCTCCCCCACATCCAGCTCTGCCCTGCTGATCTCCCAGGCAGTGCCAGCCTCTGAAACAGGCACTAGTTAGCTGTGCTGGGGCAGTGCCACGCTAACAGAGTTATGCTGCTTGCAGAACTGGATTAGCATCCTTCTCCAAATAGTGGGTGAGGAGGGGCCTTTGCGGGACGGGGTGCAGAAACACCTGCTTGAGTTGGTGCTTCCTGTGTCTGCCCCTGTGACATGCACACCTAGTAATGTTGCCAATTTTAGAGCTTTTTTTCCCCCAAGAGTGTAGTTATAGTTGGTATATTTCTTAAAGCCACAGCTCTTGGTGACATGCTCTTACATGAATATTCAACCTACTGTTACTTTCTTTTCAAAGGAAGTTTAGTCTTTCAGGGTGAAAATGTGGACAGAGGAGATTTGTACGAGAAGGAAGGGAAGTAAAAACTACAATGTATGTTTTTAAAAGAAGTCGTGGGTGTTTATTAGGTAAGCATCCTGCATTTGGAGGAATGTGATAGATCTTTCTGAGTATTTAAGGCCACCTCGACTGAAGTAAATTTGGCACTTCCATCATACCCCACAGTAGTAATTTCTTTCGTGCTGGCCATATCCTGCAGCAACCACCACCAAAAATGTGGACGTTGTTGTATTTAGTCGTTGCTGAGGCTAGATAACTCTGGTTCAGGTGTTTGACATACTCTTCCTCTGTGCAGGAGGCAATTCTCAAATCATGCCTGAGTCCTGGACTTTGCTAATGGGAGACAGTTATAGAATTCACCAAGGGGTCTTTAGTCAGCAGACTGGGCAAATATAGTTGCTCTACTACTTCTCTCTTGCACTTGCATTTCAGTTTTTGCATCTGAATTATGAAATGCCACTTCCACTAGCTACTGCCCAGGAGCAAGAAGCATTAATATTGATGTTGGAAGGCCCTGCCATGCGGCAGCAGCGTGATTTAAGGATGAGAGTGATCAGGGATAGTATTGGAGTAAATAAATTCAAGGTCAAATTTATTTTTTTCTTTCATCTAGCTTTTTTTTTTTTCTTTTTGACAGGGCAGATTTAATAAAATGAAGTAATTTAAAAGGGAAAAAAAATAAAAAGTAAACCGACAGATTCTCTAAGCTACTGACTGGATTAGTTTGTAACATTTCCTGCCTTGCCGGCTTCTTTCTATCCTTCCTGCCACTTGTCATGGCGAAGGCAATGCAACAAAGCCCGGTGCAAATAAAGCTGTGCTATCTGGATGGCAGCAAGCCACAGCCTGTCTCTGCATGGAAAGGAACTGGGTGGCCAAGAGCTTCTGTAGAGGGGCTTGCATGCCTGTGGTAGAGTTCGGGAAAAAATGCCAAAGCCTATCTATTGTGTTTCTTTCTCAGAAAATGGGATGAGCAGGACTGAGTCTGGAGTTTATTCTTGTGGTGGAAGCTTTAGTGACTACAGTTATTCTCTCTTTCTGTAAATAAGTCAGAGCTAGTCTTTTAATTTTCCGTCTGCGACTGAGGAGATGGTGACGCTGCCCTTGTGCTTTGCCTGTGATGCTGAGCAGGGCAAGTTGTGCCACCTCCTCCTGCCTACATGGTCACCATGATCTGCTCCTGAAAGTGTCCTGGGGACAGGCACAAAGTTCAGGTGTGCCAGTCGTGGGAAGAGGTGAGACGGAGAGTTTATGAGCAGCTGCCAAACTGTCACTGTGTTTTTGGGGGTGGGTTGTAAAATGCCCAGAGAGTGTAGAGAGTAAGAAAGGGCTCCTTTCCAAGGTGCATACCTTCCTCAAAGATGGTGGCGGCAGAAGCAGCAGCACAGCATGTGAGTAGAGGGGCTGTCAAGAGAAGCTCGTGCACCATGGCCATTCAGCTCCCTGGGCAGGGAGAGCTGTCAGGCAGCAGCTGGGCTCACACGGGTCCTCTCACGGGGGACTTTGGCCGGGTCAGCCCTTCTCCATGGCAAGAGTCAACTGACAGCAGAACCCTTGTTGTTCTCACTTTTTGCAGCTAAGTGTGTAGACAGGGCAGCACAATGAGACACATTTTTGGAGAGTTAGCAGGTTGTTTTGTTGCTGGTGACCGATGCCAGCACTGGAATGCTTTGTTTCCCTACAAAGAAAAGTCCCAGCGTAGCCGGGGATCAGCACCGTTATAGTGCAGACTGGTGTCACACTTGCAAAATAAAAATGGTGCAGGTGGGAGAGACTGGTGTTTTCTACACTGCATGCCAGTTGCCATTCAGATTTCCTTCCCTTAGAAACCAGACTACACAACTGAGGTCTTTTAAACCCCCCCTCCCTGTTTCCCACAGGCCATCAAACAGCAGTGGCTTGACCATGCCACTTGTCCTCAGTGACTGTAAATGGGTTGGAAATAGTGATTGCAGAGTTTGCAAATACATGAACTCTTTTCTGCAGGACTGTCCAGCTTGACATCAAGGCTGTTGCAGCTTGAGGCGGGGGACTTTGCTTTTTTTGCTTTTTTAAGAAAGCTGTGCTTGCTTCTCTTCTGCCTCTAGCCTCTTCCTTTCCTCTGAAGATTCACTTTATTTGCCCTCCCAAGTTAGGGCATTTCTGTCTCAGATGTTGCTTTTGATGGGATTTTTTTTCCCTTACCCATCTTAGTTTCTTCTGACCCCAATTCTGTTTTTATAATGAGGCCATGCTAATTCTTGCTGAGAGCTTATGAGTTTTCTTTAAGCACAGGGAGAGGTCACTGAGAAATGGCTAGGGGTGTGTGTTTCTTCTCAGGGCTGGTGTTCGGAAGGTCTGATCAATTTATTTCCCTATCACCATCAAACCATTTCCTGGCTAAATTAACAGTGGTGCCTTCTGCAGACATTGCAGGGGGTGGGGGGTGGTGAGGGGGTGAGGAGGAGGGAACAAATAAATTGACAGAGGGGATGGGAGTAGGAAGACATGGTATGTGAGAAGATAGGGCTGGACCAGCGAAGGTCTGTCTACACAAACACCAGCTGCTCTGTCATTGAATGGCAAAGGCCAATGATTTTGCACAGTGTAACTAGTAAGGGAAAAGCAAATTAAACAGTTATTAGAGAGAGGCAATCAGTTGGTACCTTGCAGTGGGCTATAAGCAGATCTGTCAGTCGTCTTTATTAATTGGGGACATGCCTTAAGGGGAGCCCTTTTTAGGCATGTTTACTTAGCTACATAGAAGGTCCTGTCCCTTAGCAAGAGCCTTATCATTGTTATTAGCGGTAATACAATAATAATAGTAATAATGCTGGCAGATTTAACTTCCTCTTGAATGAATGCTTTTGGAGATTTTTTTATTATTATTATTATTGTTATGAAAAAACAGCCTCCTCATGCTGGGCTCTAATTACCATTTTTATGAGAACTACATGTTCTCCTATTCATGCAAGAAGATTTGTTTATCAAGGGTTTCTCTTCCAGTGGTGCTTTTGTAGAGTTTATCTCTTCATCCTCAGCAAGAAGTGTTGGAGTGATAGGCTAAATGAAAGGCCTGAGTTACTGGAATGGATAAAGAGGCAAAGGGATCAGATCTTCTCATCAGGAAAAAAGGCAGAAGGATCAGATTCCTGGTCAGGATGAATCAGTACGGATCCAATGGAGGCTGTGATGCCACATTGCTTCTTGCCATTTGAAACTTCCAGGCAAATGGAGAAAAAGAGAGCAAAGCAGTTAATCTCCGTGTAATTAAGCATTTCTCCAGGCCCGGCAGCATGTCACCCTGATCTGGGGAGCAGTTTAGAAAATGAAAAATAAAATCAGCTCTTTTAGCCGCCTTCTAACATGAGCTTTCTGTGCCTTGACTCATCCAAGCAGAGCAACTCAAACCAGAACAAAACCAGAGCAAGCTCTCTTCAAAGTGGGTAACCAGAATTACACCCTCTTTCAGATGAGGTCTCACCAGTGCTTTTTATAATGACATCTCCATTTCTTTGGAATTCTTGGTAATGACACATAGCCACCTCATGAGGCGTTAGTGCTCCCAAATCTGACTGTTCCACTCTGCTGTCCAACTTGCATGAGAAACTTTTGCAGTAGTGCCTGACCTTGCACTTTGTGCTTTTCTCATTTCTGTTTGCCCAGTCCTCAAGGTCAGGTAGTTCTTTGTTTGTACGTCTCCTCTCCCTCTGCATTGACAGTATTTTCCAACTATGTGTCATTGGTTCACTTCAGTACCACACTTTTACTTTTATGCTAAGATCAATCACGAAAATATTAAATAAAATTAGTCTCAGTCCTTGAGGAGCTCTGTTAATAATTTCCCCTTTCAGCCTGACCATTTGTCACATCTTTCATCAATTCCTTATTTGCCTTAAAATTCTTTACTAATGCCATAATCTACATCTTAACTAATAATCCCCTATATGATGCTGTATCCAGTGTTTTACTTAAATGGTGATAGATTAGTCCTTACTGCATCTCTTTTGTTTGAAAATATCAGTTATGAGAAAAGGCAGTTGGTTTGTTTAGAGCTTTTGGAAAAGCCATGTTGCATTTTATCCTATTTTCTGCTTACCTTGATGTCTTTAATTACTTCTGCATGTATTCCAAAGCATTGCATACTGCCAGGATCATAAAACAAAATCTGCAGTTGTCAAGATCACTTTCACTTTTTTCTTATTTGTATGTTTTGAATAGGGTATTCTGCAGTCATATATTACTCTTCTATATTGATAGGTGTACTGAGATTCTTGCAGCTTATCCAGCAATATCCCTTATCAATTCTTTAGACCTTCTAGAGTGAAAATTCTCTTGTTCCACCTACTTGAGTGCAGTATGATCTCAGAGTTTACTCCGCTCTAGGAATTATCATTTCCATTTTCTTATTCCCATTAGCTACACTGCCTTCGTCCTACATTCAATATCACGATCGCTATTAAAAAATTAAGCCAAGTCTTCATTTACTTTTTGGCATGCACACAAATTATCTTCAGTCTCTACTGCATGCCCACTGCATAGCATTCCTGCTTATTTTTTCTTTGCTGTCCTTTTATTAATATGACCAAAGAATCTTTCTGCTACTTTTGATAGTAAGTATCCTTTGCAAGGTCTGGCATATCTTGGCTTTTGACAAGTATCACTTTATTTGTACGCTTCTGGAGCATGGAGGGAATGCATTTGTCGTGGTTTAACCCCAGCCTGCAACTAGTACCATGGTAGCCACTCACTCACTCTCTCTCCCCCTTCCCCAAGGCAGGTGGAGGAGAGAATTGAAACAGAAGAGAGAAACTCATGGCCTGAGATAAGAACAATTTAATAAGACAAGAAAAATAATTATAATGATAATAGTAATAATATACTACTACTACTACTATATATTAAAAAAGTGATTGCTCATTAGCTCCCATCATGCTGAACAGCAAGCCCCAGAAGGGAGACCACACCAGTCCTTAACAGCTGATTGTGGAGAGAGCAAAAGGCCAAAAAGGCAAAAAGCTGAAAAGTGCAAAAAAGCAGACTAATGAACTGGAAAAGCCAAACAGAACTAACAGGGAGCTCCAAACGGAACTGAACTAAGCTAACTACTGAAAAGTTCATGAAGCAGAAAACTAGCTCCAGTTATTTACAGAGCATGATGCAAATGGTAGGGAATATTTCATTGAATAACCTGGATGTCACATTGTCCCACTATTTTCCCTCCCAGGTACTATCTGCACCTGGATCTGGAAAGTTGAAAAAGTCCTTGGTCTCCTAGGCAACAGCCAAAACATCAGTGAATTCTTACACTCTTTTCATATCAACTCTAAAACACAGGTTAGCTACTGAAAAGAAAGAAGTTAACTCTTCTCAGGCAAAGCTTGTGAACCTGGCATGTTAGCACATTATTCTTTTACTAAATCCAAAACAAAAGACCATGCTAGCCGCTAGAAAGAAAACATTCTAACTGCATGAAGAAAATTAACTCAATTTCATCTAAACCAGCACGACATTCCTCATTGCTCATATCTTTCATATGTTCCTGATGGGTTATCCCATTGCACAAACATCCTTTTTACAGGGATCTTTTTGTTCCTGATTCAAGATAAAGAAACTGCAAGAGAACTGTGTACTATCGTTTGATGGTGTCATCACGTGGGTAGAGAGAACACACAAGGTTTGCACAGGCAGTATCCAAGTGCATTAAAAAAAAAATCCCAGCTTCCCATCAATTTGTCATTTCCTCTAGCTCATCCGCTTTAAAAAGAGGCTGTAAACTTCTGTATTTAAGTAAGCAAGGTTAAACCATGGGTTCAAATGCCACCACTGCATCGGAAACTTGGAGAAGCTTCCAGCAAAATTCCCACCTTTGCAGCTTGGATTTGTGTCTTATTCTGAGCACGCATTTCTAGACTCGATAAGGTAGAAATAAATTTTGCCTCTGCTGCTCCAGTAATGGGTGGGTGGAGTTGTCTCATTGTGAATAATACTTCCTGGGACAGATTATAGCTATTGAGGTAGAGAAGGATCAGGAGACCTCGGGATGTGAACAGGTGAGATCAATCCAGACTTCAGTAATACTGGCACTGTGGTGCACTTGCTCTCTTTCCATACGAAATGAGAGCAAGCAAGGTGCCTCCCAGATTACTGCTCAGTGAAGATTAGACAAGATGAAATTTGTGTGGATCTGAGCTTATTTGTATTCACTGAAGTCCTTGACGCCCACCTCAATTCCAGCAACCTAAAAAATAATGGTTACGTTAAAGCTTTCCAGCAAATGCCCACAACACAGATCATTATCATCTGAGTGACAGGAGGGAAAGAGATGAGGAGGAGGAGAGGAATGGGAAATCCACGTCCTCCTGCTGCCTGAATTTGCATCGTGCAACACTCCAATAGACTAGAGGGGGATATTTTTTTCCCAATATGAATACGTGCCTCTATCCTAACAGTGAAAGCAGGGCATATGTGGTTGCACACAAACATTCAGATGTCCATAAACACTGAATTTAATAGAAGAACACACAGCTACCACAGTGCCTGCACAGACAGTCATATCTGTGGAAGCATTCATCCATTCAACCTCAAATAATAATAATAATTAAGAAAAAACAAACCAAAAAAAACCTCCTGAGAAATGTAACTGTATTTTCACATGGACTGTCTATGGGCTACCCATTTAAAAAGTGAAAGAATACCTCAAGAACAGAAAACTGATTTAGCAACAATATAGGGTATGTATTGTGGACCTGACCCTGGCACCTCTTCTGGTCCAAGCAGTCTTCCTTTTTGTAATTCTTCATAGCCTACTATTTTGCTCTTCCATAACCCTTGGACTCCAGGTAGTTGAGACTGTGGATTATCTGAGTGTGCAGGGTTAGCTAGAGATCTGCGCCTTTTAAACCAGTGTGGGTTACCTGAATTTTAAGCTGTGGTGTGAAAAAAAACATAGTTGCATGCAGAGTGATTTGAACCCATCTGGACACACCAGTTTCTTCTGTACCCCCTCCCTAAGCCCAGAGCTTCATGCTATTCTAAGTTTAATGGTAACTATTATTCTCTTTTCTCATTAGATAATGAATTATTAGTGTAGGATATTGGTGACAAAAAGTGGTATTCTGGGGCTTGTGTAGCAAATGCATCAGTACACGGGTGGTTGGGTTGCCTGTGTACAGATATATAGTACTGGTTTACACTCTATGTGATATCTGAGATATCTATTGAAGGTGAGCACATTTAACATATGGCCTGTGCTCTTTGGGACATCCAAACAGCATACCCTATGGTCCCTAAGATGTCATCAGCTGCCTATCTTTAGGAAACTGGATCACAGTCTATTTGATTCACAGGAAGGTAGTATAACCATTTAGTATTGGATCTCAGCAAAACCTGAGTACTCAGCAATGAAAAATGCTTTATAGGGTTAACAGCCAATATCTATGCTTGTACAGAGAAAGACCTATAACTGCAATAAAAGTCACCCAAACAGACAGGACTCGAAGGATAATTATCTAAATGTATTTTCCCTTTCTCTTTTGTTTTTATTCTCTACACTTTTTAACAGCAGAGAGAAAAAACTGCACACATAGCTATTATTTTGACCAGGTTTTGTATCTTCCTGATTTGAGCATGTCAGGGCTTTATTGCAATGCTATTTCATTGTCTCAAGCTTCAGTGCCAGTTTATTTGCTTTGCCACCCGTTTTGAGGGGGTTTATTCTTGACCTCAGAGACACTGTGTGTGTGTGGTTATAGGGAACTGTAATAAGGGAATTTTTGAGCTGCCCTTTAGTGTATCAGTGACAGGTCCGTCACTACTTGATATTGGCATGCTTTGAGGACGTTGGAGGAAGTTCACGCACATACACCTGAAATAATTTGAATGTCTTTTGGTAGTTTTGGGAATGAGAAGTTAAGGACTAGATAGACACAGTGCAGACTGCTCAGCATCACTCATCTCACTTCAGGGGTTCGTTGGCTGACACCAGCTTGCTTTGCTTTTGTGTGGCACCAGCCTGTACAAAAAGTCACCACCAGGACTTTTTGAACGTGAAGAAAAGGCTACAGGGGAAGCTGAGCTACCTCATTCCATCAAACATGGGAACCACTGTACAGCATCTCTAAGAAGTGTTCCTTCTCAGAGGAAAAAGGTTACGTTTATGTACAACAGACCTGTAACATCTGTTCCTGAGGCATCTTCCAAAAGGACTGGCATCTCTTCCACTATGCAATTTCTGACAGAGGAAGAAATTCAGGTCTTTGGAATGTAATTTTCATGTAGTTTTTCCGGATCTCTTTAAAGCACTTTTCTGTGGTTGCTATCACCTTTTCCTACTGCCAGCAGAGTGTGTATGGTGGAGTGAACAGGTGTTCTTCCATTGCCTGTTTCTAAAGGGGATTTGTATATACTGTAGCCCCACCTGGGAAACCATGGTTCAAAGCACTCTTTTTATTCTAGGAGGTCTCTGTTTCGACCTCAATATATTGGCCGTGTCATAGTAATTTTTTTAAGAAAAATAGATCTACACTGTGCTGTAACTGACCTTGAATGTGATTTTATAGCCCTATAAGGTGGAGTGCAGAAAAATAAAAAATGGATCTTCCAAGATGTGGTTCAGTTCTACAGGAAAAGGAGGGAAGAGGATGAGGGCATACAGTATGATCAGGACAAAAGAAAGTGAGGCTTCTCTTTAGCTGAAGAAGCTCTGGCAGTCTTGTTTAGCTTTCCGTTCTTCCTTCTGCCTTTCCTCATAATAGTGGCACAAGGGAAGTGGGACTGGTCTACAAGTAGGTGGTATTAGTTCTGCTTGGCAAACTTCAATTTAGGCTAGCAAAAGGCTTGAGGGAATAGCAGGTTTTCTTCAAAGAGGAGGAAGTGTGCATATGTGTAGGTGTATCTCAGGGGGAAAGTGGGCAAGGAACAGAGGGAGGAAGCCAGTGGAGGAGACATCGTTTTCTGTAAGCAGAAGGTAAAAACTACCTCTCCTCCTCTCAAAACATATTGTTCTTTTTAACATCAAGAATGTAATTTTCAATGAAAGATTATTGGAAGCATGAGAGGGCATGAGCAGCAGCGCAATCATGATGCTGATGTCAGCACTGGGACTGCCACTGTTAATATGTTTACCCTTGCTAAAAACCTGTTTGGGCATAGACAGCAATTTGAATCTTTGATTTCACTGCATTTCTTTACATGATGGTTCTTCCAGTTCCCCTTCTCCTACACAAACATCTCAGATTCCAGCACCCTGTACTCTTGGATTTACTTATCCACATGATACTCGGCAGTGAGAACAGAACAGTCATCCACTTTTGCAATTAGGACAGTCCAGTTAAGGAGTTACGGACTAGTGATTTGCCTGTGTCTGCATTAGGAATAATGCAGACCTGTAGGAGTAGATGTATAGAGTTGAAACATCAGGATGAAGGACCTGACTGTAAAAATTTCAAGGGGGCTTGCTTTGAACTACATCTAGTGGTGAATTGAATACCCATTAGCAGGCTGAGTACTTATGATATGCATCTTATTTTTGGCAGAAAAAAATCCAGCCTATGCACGTCTAAACAGCTTCACAGTCTAGAGGTGGGGACTGGGGGTGACTTGGTGATTCACTTCAATCGCACATTTATGCTCTGAACTGTATCACTAATGTGGACAAAACAGAAACCATCTGCTACCTTTTGAAATGGCCTAGGTCCTACAGAGGTGTCAAACTCATGTTCGCTGGGGGCCACATCATCCTCACGGTTGCCTTCAAAGGGCCAAATGTAATTTTAGGACTGTATAAATGATGTGGCCCCCGGTAAACATGAATTTGACACCCCTGTAGGACCTAGGCCGTCTTGCCCTAGGATATCCTGCCTGCTATCTCTCATAGATCTGATGTCATATTTGCCAACCTTGTACAGATACCTCACATACAGTAGGGCAAATCAAATTACTTCTGTGTGGGCAACTGAACCAAGCTCAGGTCTGTAGCAAAGCAGCAAAACAGAGTTCCTTCACATCATGACAGACTTTCCTTTCAAAAAGAATTTTGAGATTGCTGTTGGAATTTAAACTTAGATGAGAGCTAGCTACTGGGAAGGGGAAGTTCTTCAGCAGTATCGTCATTCTCATGTGGCCGTTCCTGTCCATTAGGTTACTAGCTAAATAGGTTTATTCTTGGCTTTTAAATTTAAGTAGAGATTTCTAGTGAAGATGACCAGGTTTCTTGGATTGTGGAGAAGTCATAGTACTTGAAAATAATGACCTCATTGGGTTTCAGCCATCAGTTTAATAATCAGTTCTTGTTCATGAATTATCTAATTGGAAATAAGCTTGATAGAGACAGTCTTACAAAACTCTACCAGAATGTGATCCATCTGCAGTGATCCAGAGTGGAACCTCAAATCTAAATATATGTGAAATTTAGAACTCTTTTTTTAAAGTTTGGATAAAGAACTGATGGATTTTGAAAACTTTTGTTTTCTGAGCTTTTGAGTTTGAACCTAGGTCAGTACATTGCTTCCATAAACCATCCACTGGGAGTTCTCCTGGGCTAGCATTGTATCTTATCATGTCTTGGGTGAGCCACTACCATAAAAAAGGTTAGTCATTGCAGAAATTTGTGCTGAGGTGGCCCAGTAAACAGTGTTGTTTTTTTCCTGAGATAGTCATGCAACATACCATGGTGTGGTGAAAGCGAGTCATACTGTTGCTTACAGAGACAGTTCTTCGTAATATCACAAAGTAATATGGCAGAAGATGGCACACATTTCACATAAAAGTGAGATCTGATGCCTGCTTGCAAGAACTAGATGTTAGCATTGTTCCCACTTCGTCACTTGGCTTCACCCTCAGTACTACTGAATTAAGGCTGGCTGACAGAGGCAGCAGAGCCACACAATGATTCCGCTCCATCTCCTTTTATGTCTAAGGCTAGCAAAACCAGAAAAGGACAAAGGACTCGAGCTCTTAATTGCTCTTGGTGGCTTTCACCAGAGATGTCTTGTCAGGCTTAAATTAGATATGTTGTTTGGTAATGCTTGGGTGGCAGATAAGTGTACCAAAGAGATAGACTAAAACTCAGTTTAAAACATTAATAAATTGCACACCTGTTCTTTTGCACTGTGTTCGATTCTACTGTAATTGCAAAACCCTGCAAAAAGTCATGTTACTGTAGCTTGGGATAAGTACCTTTCAACTGGAAGCACTGTTTTTTAGGTGAAGTCTCCTTGCAAAATTCCGCCTTAGACCATTCTTCTCGTTGACCTCTTATAAAAATCTTTAGCAGATACAGAAGTCATTTGCACAATTTCCTGCGATAAGCTTATTCCATAACATGGCTTTTAAAAAACCAAACATCCCTCTCCGAAGATGGCTACACTTTAGCAGTAGGTGTGAAAAAAGGCCGGTATTCTACAGGGCATATGTAAATCTTCTGAATCCTTTGAGATAAAGTGTAATATAAACATCTGGTGATAATATGGTGTGGCAACCTTGTCCTTGCTCTGTACCTTGTGGTTGGTTGAATGATTTACTAACTAATTATCTGATAGGAGGCAGCAGTAACTTACCCCCAGACCAGGTATTAGCAATGTTGATAAAGACGACAGCTATAACCAGGGTGCCTCACCATGATACACGGGAGGTGGAGCTCCTTTTTGAAATAATAGTATCAGCTAATTTAGCCCTGCAGACAGCATGGTTTCTTTAAAACCTTCTGTATGATCAAGATAGGAAAATGTTGGGCCACTGCTGAATGGGGCTAGGACTTGTTGTCAAAAGATGTGGAAATGACCAAGGTACTTAATGCCACTTTCACCTTGGTTTTTACTCGGAAGATTTGCCTTCGGACTTCCCAGGCCTCTCAGAGCAGTGGAGAACTCTGGCACAATGAAGACACCCCTGGTAGAGCAGGACCAGGTTATTTAAACAAACTGGACTCAACTAAGTCCACGAGACCTGACAGGATGTATCCATGAATACTGAGGGAGCAGGCTGGTTTCATTGTGAAGCCAGATTACTCCTGTAAGGTCTTGGCAACTGGGGAAAGCTCCGGAAGACTGGAAGAAAGCAAGTGTTACACCTGTCTTCAAGAGGGCAAGAAGGAAGATATAGGGAACTACAGGATGTTCAACCGTGACTTAATCCCTAGGAAGCTGATGGAGCAAATAATCCTGGAAACCATTTCCAGAGCCTTGAAGGACAGGAAGGTTGACTGGGTGTAGTCAGCATCGGTTTACAGTGTAAAGACTAGTTTGGTGAATGAGTGTATACTGGTGATCTTGAAAGAGCGTACTGTTTGTTTTGTCTTCAGAAAGCCTTTTGACAGCCTTCCATAAGATCCTCATTGATGAATGGATGAGCTATGGACTAGATAAGTGGACAGCAAACTGTGTTTAAAACTGAAGACACTCTTCGCAGTGACAGCCAGTGAAAGTATAAGAGGCAATGGACACAAATTGCAACACAGGAAATTGAATTTACATCTGAGAAAAGCTTTTTTTAAAGCAAGGATGGTCAAACTCTGGAACAGATTGCCCATAGAGTTTTGAAGTCTTCGTCTTTGGAGACATTAAAAATTACTCATGGCCCTGAGCAACCTGTTCTCATTGATCTTGCTGTGAGCAGCAGGGCTGGGCTAGACCAACTGCAGTGGCGCTTGCCCATCTCAACAACTGTCCTGTGAATCTGAGTGCTTATGTTTGATGTGATGTGTTTATATTAGGTTAAAAGCTCTAAGTAGACAACAAAGGTAGAGCTGCTGGATGGACAGAGTCCTGTATGTAGAAGAAAACCTACTGAGACCCTCAGTTTTCTTGTAGAAGTTCTCTTGAACTCATTTTAAAGTGTCTGAATGGCATCTTTTGGCTTTTTGCTTTTCCAAACTTCTTTGTCATGCAAGAACTGCCACTCACAAAAACACCTTGCCTTCTGGTAAGGTTTCCTACTCTTCTTTTAAGTGTAGATTTTTTTTAATTTTTTTTTCAAGTATCTCAGCTCCCACTTGAAATGCAGAATTGTGTGTTCACAGAAGAAACAGTGAAGAGAACAAGGTGCTTACTTTCCCCATAAATCTTAGATGGATGAAGATATATTGACTCATGTATGTGATGCAAAAGCAGCCCAGAGAAGTAATGCAGAAAGAATAATTCTTATACTTAAAGTTGCCCAAGTTCTTCAGAAGTATTCCAGGGTTTCCCTTGTATATTGAGATGGTCCCCTGGTCTTAACTGGGTAACTTGCTTTTTTTATTTTGGAATGAAATCTGCTGATTCAGGCAACAATAAGAACCAGCACTGCTATGGCAAAAGAGGAAAGCTTAGGTGGAAGTAAGGACATACTTTGGCTGCAGATTCCTTATAATGCAAATATTATATGTTCAAAGAAACAAAAAAGCCACCTTGGTCAACTATGAAGACAAGCTTTTGGCTTTGACAGTCAGGAGAAGAATAAACATGTAACAGTTTCCTTAATAAACAGAGCGTGTTTGTTGTTAAGCCACTGCAGAACAATAAACTTCCTGTCTAAATAATTGTCTATTCCCACCACAGCCCTTGTGTGCTGAAAAGATGCAGGGACTGGAGGTTCTGATAGAAAATATTGATCTTTTGGTTGAGGTCAACAAGTGGTGATGAGAAAGGAAGAGAGAAGGATGGCAAAGCATAAGCTCTGTTCACATTTTTTTTTTACAAGAGCATCCACTTGAAGAAACCAGAGACAATGTCCTTGTTTCATTAGTTCATTGTAAAGATCTCCCCTCTGCAATTGAGACATTTAGCCTCTAGGGAAAGACAGCTAAACAGAAATCCATTTACCTTTCACTTGTTTTTCATAATTTCCCCTGCTACTTTGGTTAATTAATTATCACCGCTATTTGTGTTTAAACAAGGGGTCTGTCTCCCTCCCTCCTCCCAAGCCCATCTGCTCCTCCATGACCTTGCTTGTGAAGTCATCACTGTGCTGACTTTGTGAAAGCACAAGCACTTCCATGGCAACAGACAGCTGTGTCACAAAGACAGGGCTGTGACCTCACGGCAGGAAGGACTGGGCTGGTGGTGGGGGAGAGATCTTCGCCCACAAACACAGAAGCTTTTGATGATGACAGAGAGGAAGGCAAGGCGTGATATCCAGAACAAATGATCTAGCTGTTTGACTGCTTCTGCTTTAGAAGTTGTCCGTCACTTTAAATTCTCTTCTTCAAAGATCCTTTTTTAACTGGCGTGTTTTTTCATGCAAGGGGAATGGTTTCTCCCTCAGATCCCAGGTCAGAAGGCACCTACAGGAAGAAGCAGGGGATGGATTTAATCACAGAGGACATGGGCCTGAGTGTCTACAAAGCCTGGGAGGTGTCCGGATCCAAATTTTCATTTGTTCGCTTTGGTCGAACAAACCTAAGTGTTGAGAGACAGTCTGATTTTTATTCTGATTGCACATGGATTTCTATTTTAGTCTACCCCCACTCAAACTGCCTGTCTTCTGAATGAAATCAGGTGCTCATGTATAGAGCAATCTAGCAATGAAAGCTTTCCTTTACAAACATTTGCATGGCTGGATGGGAAGTGGAAATTGGGACTCATGATCACAAAGCATTTTTAATGTAGAGGCAGCAAGACACATCAAAGCTAAATAACATACAAGTGGTACTCCACAAGCTGTCTGCAGAAACTACCTCTATGTGTATTGACTGTGAGGCTACAGAAAATGTATCTTGATCAGTGTGTTACTGTCTTCTTCCTTGGCTGATTGCTTGGTTGTTCCATGAAATGCCACAGCCTTCAAATCCTCACACCTCCTTCGTTAGCTAAAAGTAGTCAGTGTTTCAATATGCGTTGCAATTTATTGCCTGAGAACAATTTATAGTGCAGTGTGCTACTGCGATAGGCTAATCAAGTCAAAACAACTCTCTCTTTTGGATCTATTCCATAATTAAATCCCGCTTGTTCAGAGCATGCATGATGGGGCTCCACTGATGTGACCCACAGGAAATCATTTACTTTTCTCAAGTCCATTTTCTTTCAGATGACATGGAAGATGATGGCACTTGTGTAACACCTTACCTTCACCACATCTCACTTAGGTAGGGCTCAGCAACTCCATGCCGATTGCAAATGCCAATACTGGATCACAGTGAGTGAAAGAAATTTTGTCAGGTTCTTATATCTGTTGCCAAACAAACAAAAAAAAATTAATATCCAGAACTGCACATTTTTTATCCAAATGCCAAACCACGACCTACTTTTTCTGACTTTTTTTTGGGGGGAGAGGGGAGTAGAGGTGAAGAAGAAACAGCAGGGATGAGAAAAGAGGATTGAAGGGAGAGACTTCATTTCACATTAGGATCTGTTTACAACACTTTTGGGAATTTAAGGGACCTACTACAAGTTTTTAAGATTTGCTTAGTCAATAGTTGGAAGCTGAATCTAAGGGAAAATCAAGCCCTTTGTGTCCTATTGAATGGCTCTCACCCAAGTATCATTTCATGTCTGATTTGTCCTTAGCATCCTATCCAGCTGCTGCAGCTGTTTACATTGCATTCCGTCTGATTCCCTCCTTATGTCTTCTCATCTGGCTTCATATATCCTGCTTGATTTTCACTAGAGCATCAACCATTTCCCATCATTTGCCAGTGTCCTGATCTCTGTGACCTTTCTTCTAGACACATATCTTCCTTTCCATGTGCTTTTTACTTGCTTGGATGTTTGGGCCTATAAACATGCGTTACACCTTCTCCCCTCACATCCGTCTACTATAGTGTCCTCTCAGACATTGATGCAGACTTTTCTGGTTTGCACTAGCCATATGTTTGGTTTTGTTGCATTTTTTTCCTGCAAAAGTAATTTTCTTGGAGTCCTGAACCCTATGTAGTATGGAATGATTATTGCTGTCGAATCTGGAGATCCAGTAGCTTCTGATCACCGTAACAGAATAGCTGGTAGAATCCAGAAAGAAACTAGCCTTTCTGTTTTGCCATGCAGCCTGTCTGTTTCTTTGTTCTGAGGTAATATCCACTAGAGGATCATGGGGAAAGCTTGTTTTGGGACAGCAGTAATGTTATATTTAAGTATGCTTTTAAAAAAAGAAAAAGGGCGAGAAGTTTCTTTAGTTTGGTGTGTTCTATCAGAGGCAAGATAATAGAATTTCTAAACCCATTGATTTTATGGCATTAGGAATCTACTTGATAAGTCAGTCTCTGTACACTGTTGATCACTATCTTCAGCTGTATAAGCAGCACTGTCCCCATTTCATTTTCAATAAGAAATTGAGGGAGACTTAGCTTTGCAGAAAAATATGGGGAAAATAAGTCGCATAAAATCTCTGTGCTGTTGGGGTACAGCATAGCTATTTATTATTAAATACCGTAGGGGTCAGAGAGAAAGTTGGAAGATGTGTGAGCAACGAATTCTTCAAGCGAGCCCCAGGCTTCCCCAGTTGGCAGTGCTGGGGGCCTGCAGAGGAGCACTGCTCGTGGGGTGCTCAGGGGTGCTCCAGCACCAGCCTTCCAGTGGGCAGCCTCAGAGGGAATGGGCATGGGAGCTTCATGTAGGAGATGCTTACTGCTGCTCCAAGATGTGTGTGACCAACCCAGGAGCAGCCACTCTCAGCAGGAGGGGTTGCAGGGAAAGGGGCAGGAGTTGGGGTGGTGGGGACATCCCAGTTCCTTGCAGCTCTGTGGGTGCTATGAACGCACAGTATTGAAACACTTCTTAGTTCCGGGGTTGGGGCAGGGAAAAGCGTTGTACCCCCTTTAAGGGGTGTCTGAAAAACAAAGAAAAGAAATAGGGAAGGTGGAGTCAGAAGCAGACCCGTGGTGTTGCCAGGTACCTTGGCCGGATAGATGCGCAACATCCCTTTCCAAATGCTGCCTCCCTCCATGGGGCTGTCCAAGTCCGTTTTCTACTTGGCTGGTTGTGCTATTGAGTCCCATTTAGAAGGATTCACATGTGACCTGAGACTGTCCTCTAAATGTCTGAACCTGTCCTCTACAACATAAATAATGCAAAAACAAACATGCCAAGCAGTAACCTTCACTTGTCTCCCTGACACTACTGGAGTGAGGGAGCAAGGGAAGGAGCAAGTGCGAGCAAGCGACTGAACAAACTGCATGTTAGGCAGGCAGGAGACCGGCAAGGAGAGGCAAGGTACAGCATGAGGAACCGTGAGAGTAATTAGA
Organism: Pampusana beccarii; assembly: GCA_013399365.1. NCBI lineage: Eukaryota > Metazoa > Chordata > Aves > Columbiformes > Columbidae > Pampusana > Pampusana beccarii. The sequence continues at coordinate 519,239 of VWYH01005065.1, forward strand.
TTCGCTCTCCACACAGCTCTGGTGTTTTAGATCAGGACGACCATCTGCCGGCGCACTGTCCTTTACAGACAAGGCTGGGGAAGCATCCAGCCCCAGCCTGCAGCAGAGCAGCCCAGCTCCATGGCCAGGGTGTACAGGACCCTTTGGTAGTCTTCTGGACTTTACTGCTTAGCATGGGCCACAGCTGGAGTCGGGTGAAGGCGCCGGTACTGCGCAAGTTAAAATCTTTGCTGTGCCGCTCAACTGTCCTGGGAGCCTCAAGTGAATCAGTTAATGCTGCACAGTGCATGTTCTCTTCCCTGTGCCCTCCCCCAACACCCCTCCCCAAATGTCTGAAGTGGAGAAGAGGATCCCTTTTTCCTATTGAATGTACTTGTGATGCAAGTATTCATTAATTGCGGATACAGTTGTACGCGGCATGCGTGCTAAAGTACTATCAGCTTTGTGTGGAAAACAAATGCACGCAGACTTAAATAGCTGAGATTTTTATCTTTCTCCTCCTGGAAAATAGGCAGCAAGTTGTCCCCATCTAGGGACTTGGCTATGAAAAAATATATTTCACTATTCCTTTTTTCTCTCTCTGAGACACAGTGAGGTAAGGGACTGGCCTGCATATTTCTTCCAAAGAGAAGAGCTTCTCCATTCCAGCAGTGGAATGTATCTGTCAGGTTAAAAATTGCGAGACTTTCTTCATTTCTATGTGGAAGAAAAGCGGAGGCTTTTTTTTTCTTCTTTTTCTGTTGGTCCCTTGAAACTTCACTTCAGAGAATTCTATCTAGTACAGTGTTAAAAATACAGGTTGTGGACACAGAGGAAGTATTTTTCCTGTATGTTCCTCCAAAATACTCTGCAGTGGGAAGTGGGATGGGTAGGCTTCTGAGGATGTCATGCAGACAAGTGCTGTGGCCAGCAAGTTCTATGGCGACTGTGAAAGCACCAGGAACCCAGGGAGGGCACATGTCTAGAGGATCACAAAGTGGCTGGCGCAAGCTTGCCTTTCAAATACAAAGAGTGCAGCAATCCATTCCCAGAGCCAAGCTGGCATAGGCCTGAATCTGATGGATGCATATAGGACATGTGGGACAGTATCTTGCTGCGAAGCAGCCACCTGCACAGATGGTAAAGGCCAGGCCCCAGCTCAGCTTCTGATCAGGGTCCAAGAGCTGTGCAGATAACTCTCTCTAAACCAACTGTGAGGTGGGAGAGAGAGGGGATGGTGCACTGGGGGGAAAAAAAAAAAAAAAAAGGAGAGGACTTCAGCCTGAGAATCTTGGCATCCAGGTGCTTTTGGAGCAGGGCTGTCCTGCTCCTGGCGGATTTCAAGCTGAAGGAAATCCAAGTTTCTGAGCTGATCAGATGTCCCAGCTTATGCGTAAAACCAGAAACCTTTTGTTTTGAGGAGTGCAGAAGACAAAGCTGCAAGACTGAAGAGGGTGAGATTGTTGGCATGCAGGAATGCTGGGTAACTTGCTACCTTGAAAGTGAGCTAGGTAAGCTATTGCAGGCTGATTCCCTGGGTACTGCTGCCCCTATTCTGGCGAGCTGTGTTTGCACAGAGCTAAAACAGAACTCGTTCCAAGCCATCGTCTTTGCACTCAAAACCTGCCTCCCCATCTGCTCACCTGCCGTCCATCACTGCCTGCACTCCGGGATTAATGTTCCCACTCCTGCATGCCAGCAGTCCAACTCCCTCAAGCTTTTGTAGCTTGCTTTCATGAGGATTGGATCAACTATTCTCTTGGCCCGCTTCTCAGCACACACCACCTCAATCCCTGTCACATTCACATACTTTCTCACGTGCACATACACATACTTCAGCTAAGTACCTTTTGCTCATTGCATTGCTCACAGCATTAAGAGAGGTGTTTGCTTCAGCAATGTGATTATCCTATGTGTAAGAAATTTTCTCTTCATTTTTCTTCTTTGGTCAGAGAAAGCCAGTTCTGTGCAGAGCTTGCAAAAATTTGTTTCCACCTTTATTATTAGTGAGCAGAATCTTGTCTCTGGTGTGTGACAAGGAAGCCTAAGCCATTATTTTAAATGTCTATTTAAAAAGCAACAGTCACAGAAAACTCACAACAGAATGTCTATGTCTTAACCTACATAGATCATCACCATCATCTCCTAGCTATATGCAAAACAGACCACTTCCCCCCCCAGCCCTGTGCCCTGATGGGACTCAGTTTCTAAAGAAATGGGATTTATGATTCACACGGATTTTTTAATATGCCATCAGAACGGCACTGTGTCTGAAAAGCTATGCTGCTTATTTCGGATCCCAGCGGACCTTCTCACCAATATTGACTTGCAGATGAAAGCTACCATGTACCTTTAAAATAAAGATGCTGAGCCTTGTCAGCACAGAATTGCAGGGCACAGGCACCTGGCTCTAGCACAGAAGTGGTGGTGGCAGAGGATTTACAAAACTTTTACTCTGGCAGAGCATCCTCAGGGCTCCAATCCACCCTTGAGTGGAGCCACTTGTGTGCAGACCCATGAGCCCGTTTGAAGGGTGGTATCAGGTGCACGTTTCTGGGCAGTCATACTGGTTTGCCTTGCTCTGAACCTGTCAAGGTACAAATGAGGAAATGAAGGTTGTCACTTCGGTGGCAGAGAGTTTTCTATCACATGAGACCTGCTTCCTGAGACTTGTCCCCATGTGTTCAGATGGCTGTGGTCTCCATATGGCTTGGGCTACGCTTAGAGCATGCATGGCATAAGCCAATGTTTCTGCTGTCTGCAGGTAGTCAGTGTGTGTGTTGTGCTGGGCTTTTGCTGAGCCCACTGTGTGCTGGAGTGGTAAGGTAAATAGTGTTGATGTTAATTTCGTGAAGGGCTCACACCCATGAATAAACGACCATGGATTTACTGGTGGCTGTAGTTTTCTCAGCTCTCTGCATGTACACTATTAGCGAATGCTGGGAGGAAGACTGGAGGTGTGCTGTGTCAGATAGATCTAAGTCTGATTTTTGGCATTTGCAATATTTTAATAATAGTCCTTTTCTGCCTTGGAAACAAAACTTAACCTAATTGCCCCTTGACTTCACTGTAGGTTCAAAACAGATGTTTCTGATAATCTGTTTTCAGAGTTGAGGATGGGTTAAAAGCAGGCAAGATAATTATAGTGGGGAAATACTTGAATTAAGAAATAGTAAGGAAAGAAAACGTGTCCCTCTGCATGTGGAATACACACATGTCTGTGTGAGAGGATACAAGTGCCCACTGCTCTTTCTGACTGTATATGCATTATCTGCTTGAGCTCGTGAATTTCTATGGCTTAAGAAGTCACCCAGCACTGCCTGTCTGTGTGTGTTTTCCTGCCCTTGGAGTAATGACTTGATCCACAGTGGTAGTTAAATTGGGCTTCAGTCCCTTGTATTTGCTAAGATCAAGCCCATGGAGGTACACAACTTCAGCTGATGGGGAAGCACGGTCAACTGATTATCTGTGTCAAAGCTATTTATTTAAGTCTTTTATCTAGTTCTTTTCTTGTTCCCATTGTTGCTGCAATGTGAAAAAATGCATGAGTTTTTCAAGCTGACCACAACAGTTGCTCCAGGACCTTTGTAACAAAGAGTAGAGGCAAGAGGAGATTGAAGGAGTTGCTGATAGCCTCCCTCCTCACAGAGGTTTGGCTACCGGGGCTCAGAGCCAGCTTGGTTCAGTTCAGCCCCTGCCTGAGCTATATCACACTAAGAGTGCCATTCTCCAGGTCAGCCACAGCTATGCCTGGCCATGTGTGTTGTTAATCCAGACGCCCAACCTGCAGCTGATGTACCGGCCTGGCTGCAGCCCAGCACCCTCACCGTGGCTCTGCCCAGCCATCACAGGGCTATGTCTGACCCTGGGGACCCTCACCAGGACTGATCCGGACCCCAGCCTGCAGGCTGATGTCCTGGCTTGGCCTTATCTCAACCCCTTTCCCAGGGCCCTGTTCAGTCATCCCTGGGCAGTGTCTGGCTCTGGGTACTCTTACCAGGCCAGATCCTGACTAGCACTTCTTTCATCATGGTACCTGAACACAGAGCTTTCAGGGGCTGTGATGCACATTGATGCTGGAACACAGTTTAAAAAATATAAATATTTGATTACTTACGTGATGGTCAGTATGCTGAGGCAAACTCACAGTCCTGATCTCCAAACGTAGCTGGCTGTCTGGTATCTTGCTGGGTTCAGGACTCTGTGAGAGAGGTGTTGAGAGAGGTTGGCTGATTTTTATCTCAAATGAGAGCCAGGCTGATCATGAGCGATCTGTGTTGCTTGCCAAGGGATAAGTGAGGTAATGTACAATAGACTACTGTTGTGACTGGACAGATGATTGATACCCAACTGGATGAAACCGTTAGGATCACAAGCCACTGTCACCTGGGCCTTTGATCCTGTGAAATAAATAATGTTGTGGCATGGATTTAATTTAATAATGAGCTGATCATAAACACATGGTATCCCTTGTGCGAAGTGCAAACATTTGAGCACTCGTCCTTCTCCCCAGTTAGGGCAAATAAGTCAGCCTAAATAAATTTGTCTTTAAATGGTGAGCATTAAGGAACAAAGAGTCTCAAAAATGTGAAAGCATTTCACTTGCTTCAAGTCCAGTTTATAAATCTCTAAGCCTCTTCAGGGCCTCCTGGAAGCTGTAACACAGACCTACCACATGCTTGTTCTCTCTCACATACTTTGCGCCCCATTGGACTTCTTCTTCCATATTGCATTAGACTCTTAAGTCTGAGTTATCACAGAAAACAGTTTTATTCCATCAAAACAAAGAAAAATGTTTCGGTCAACTGGGGTGATGATTATGCAGCCAAGCACAAGGAGTATAAACAAAACAAAACGTATTTTCACTATGCGTAGCTTTTCTTTCTAGATTAAAGCAAACAACCAGAAAGAATATTGGTCTCCCATGAGAGAGCAATGTATTGGTGAATCTTCTGTAAGAAGACAAAGAAACTTTGAGAATAAAATGGCTGTTGGGGAGAATTTTTGAAACAAATATAAAGGGGGAAATATGCAGAAAGCAAAGAAGCAAGGATTTCATGTGGCTTCTGCCATAATAATAATAATAATGCTTTGCCCAGTGCGTATGCTTTACTGCTCACTGTAGCCAAGAGCTAAATTCCCTGCCCACCAAACAAAATCAACGAAAGGCAAGACTGGCTTTGCAGGCAGGAAAACTTCACGGGTGCATCCATCAAATCCTGCAATGGGACCAGTGAAGCACACAGGCTGCAAGGCATCAGTAATGAGAACTGGAGAACAGAAAACCCTCAGCAGTATGGGCTCAATAATTAATCAAAGCTGAAAATCTTTCTAACGAAGGCAGCAATCCCAGCAAAACAGAGAGAGAGCATTTAAGCAGTTAGGAGTCTGAACAAGAAAGGAGGAGATCTCACAAAACAAGTTATCAAGGGATAGGGAAAGAATGGCCACAGCGTTTTCCTTCCTGAGGTTCTTTGGAATGCATTGAAGCCAATACGGTGATAGGGATGACATTAATCTTCTTGCTTTTTTCTGTAATCCGATCCATGTAAGTGTCTCTATCAGTGGCTAGCTACTGTTAGGAGAAAAGAGGTCATTCTATAGAAAAAAAGCTCCTGCTCTGGGGGCCTGCATCCTAGAGGTGTCTCTGCTTTTCAGGGTGACACCATAAATATGTTCTCAAGGTCCCTGTTCCAATTGTATAGCTGTCTGGCAAAATTCCCAGATGAGTATCAAGGCTCACTTAATTATGAATCAGTGCCTTAGTGTAATACCTTGTGCTTCTACCTCTTTCAAACTTGAGGTCCTCAGGTTGCTTCTCACACCAAAGGAAGGAGGTGATTCACATACAGTTGGTTGTGAATGGCAGATGCACTGCAGCAGTAGCAGATGCGAAATAAGAGCTTTGTGATCCTGGCTCCCATGCACATTGTGAGCCACAGGGTTTCAGGGCTGTGGAAAAGCCACCTGCTAGTCACAGCAGAATTTTGAGTAAGCACTTGAAGCCTTTCTGCCCTGAAGCTTGATCTTCTTTTAAGGTATAGACCAAGATAGTTTAGAGATGGCTTCTGTGAAGAAACCAAATAAATCCAGTGGGTGGGTTGGTGAGAATACTTTTCCTGTGATGATGTGAAATATTTGTCCAGATGCCTGAATTGCCCACACTGTGGTTAATAGTTTTGTGATGGGCAAACCATGGGGACTGCAGTTCCCCTATGTAACAGAAAGCCCTCACAACTGAAGAAGTGCCTGTTGGTTGAGAAATTGGCAGCAAACCTGCTCAGGAAAACGGCTATGAAGGGACACATTACCGTTATCTGCCACTCTCTTCTCCAGCCATCCCTTGGACACACGGCCCATTTCAAAGGCTTTGGTCTGATGTTCAAAATCCTGAGAGCACTACTAACTTCTCCATGAGGCTGTATCACTTCCCTCTGTAGCTGCATTGTAGTCTTGATCGGGTAAAGTGACACAGATGACAGAGCAGTCCCAGTGACTTGGATTAGTACACTGGAGTTCCCTGCTGCATGAAGAAAAGGTTTCTAAATCCTTGCCCCCACCAGATTCGTGTGACCTCCCCACAGTGGAACCTTTACTCTTATGCCTTTCACTTGAAAAACATACTCCTTTTTTTCCCCCTGTATAAGAAGAAAATATTATTGTTGTCGTTTACGCTTATGGGACGCATGCAAATAAAAATGGAGATAGGGCCAAGTTAGAACAGATAGATAAAATGGATTAGACAGATAGATGGATACCAAATTAGCTGTGAAGCCAGAGTCAAATAGAATAGAAAATCATTTCCACCCAAAGCCAGCTAAAAGATTTAGCAAGACAAGAAGGAAGTAATCAAGATTGCCTAATTGCCAAGTAACCTCTCAGTCTTTCTTTTATTCCCCTTCTTCCCTAACACAGCCTGTCTCAGATTTCTTTATTAAAATGGAGGAAAACATCTTTTGATCTGGTCTGCAACGTGAAGTGCAAGACAGGCTCAAAGAAGCCCCCTCTGAAAGAAAGTCTTTGTGTATAAAGCTGTCTCTAATATGCCATACAGCTGCATCATGAGATTTTTGGCTAAAGAAAATAAAAGACAACATGCTAGAAACACTATGTCTGCTCTTCCCTTCTGGGTTGCCTCTGTTATCTAGTATGTCACATACAAAGTTTGATATGCAAACAGTTGGTGAAGAGCTAAGTAAATAGTGGGTATATGTGGGGTGCGTTTTCTCTTCATGAATAGCTGATAATCCCTTCCTAGGGCTGGACAGGGAGAGCTTTGAGGAGCTGAAGAGCAGCTTTGTAATTAGTGAGAGCCCCCGGCCACACTGAGAAATAGCATTCAACAGCAGTGTTCTTGCAGAAAATGGAATTTATTACAGGAATTGCAGTGATGGAAATCTTTTCCTACAAGCCTGGCAAAATGGGTCTAACTTGTGTTTCCATCCCATTATTCCTAAAGGACTTGAAGTTATGTAAAGACTATAATATTACCTGTTGATAGAAGAAGCAGGTAAAGAGCTACATGTGTCAGGAGACTGATAATAGCCTGCTTAGGTTTTCCTGCAGGTGGCTTGTTCAAACCTGGAGTGGGAAAAAAAAATTGTCAGAGGTGATTCTCAAAAGTGAGCTTACTTTTCCTATCAGAGCGTATTGACAGCTACTGATAAAGTCCCTCAGAAGCAACCTCTCTAGATTCCTGCAGCCTGCAGAGATACTGGGTGATGCTAATGGATGTCAGACACCTAAGTAGAAGCTGGGTGCTCATGCATTTTCCGTGACCTAAGCTGCCTGGCCTGGTCATTCTGGGATGGTCCGAAGAGCATAATCAGAAAAAGCCAGTCTTGATTGCCACATGCTGGGCAGAACTGTGCATAGTGTGCAGCAGCTCCATCAGGGTAGGTTTGCTGCAGTGTCCAGCTGCGGTGGGGTGACCGACTGCCTGCTCTTTGTAGAGGACCTGACTTTGGCCAGTGGCTCTCAGGTGGAGAAGGGGTGAATTTGGAGCTCTTGCTGGCGTTGTGAGTAAACACCAAATGTTATTGTTGACTGACTGAATGCTTCTCATGAAGTAGGAAAGAAGGAAAAAATGTTATTTAGACTGGCTATTTCCTTTAAAATACCATTAGGCAGTTATTTATGATATTTTCATTTCTTCACCTAGATTAAAAGGAATAGAAGATTCCCTTGAGAATATCTTGGCTGTGTTCAGGGCTGAGATTAGCTTTTGGTTTTCAGTCTTCCTTCTTTATTGAAAACCAAAGAATTTCCTGACTTGACAAAAGGTGTAATGCTACTAAATGAGGCAAGTAGAAAGTTAAAATGGAGATCTCTGTGGTTTAGACCTGAATGCCTTTGAAAGGCAAGGAGGTAAAGAAAAAGTACTTGACCTTTTCAGCAAGGTTGGAGCAAAGATTCTGCTATAAAAGCTTTCTGGACAGCACTGTTTAAGTCCTGTCAAAACTGAGTCTTCAGCTGCTTAAGACAGAGTGCTATCTAAGAAGGTGTTTTGCTGTGATGGTTGAGTTGACTGGGTCTTAGAAGCCTTCACCGCATTTACCAGCTTACAGAACTGTGTGAGAATGTGTTAATTCTATAAAAATCTATAAATGCATTTGCTCCCTACGGCCATTACATCAAACAAAACTAAATGAAGACTTGAATAATTTCAGTGCTGTCTGTTGTGCTCACGTTGATAGCGATGCAGTGCAGGGGGTGGAAGGTGGTAAAGTTTTTCTAATAGAGGGAACACTGGAGTCTTGACTTGGATTCTTTGAAATGCTGCCCCTCAGTGCTTGACATGCCATATGGGCGATCTCCCAACCAGTAGTGGTGTCCCTAATCAGATTTGCCACTGATTTCCTGTCACCAGTTGTATCACAATCCTGAATGTGCAGGGACTGGTGGCATCACAGTATCTGCAATGCCAGGATTTGGTCAAGTACTGTGCTGTGCCAGTGGGGCTGCACCCCAGCCTCCCACCGCGGGAAGCAGGGAAGTGAGATGGTTCAACTTGCCCTGTTGCCTTCCAAGACAGGGCCAGGAGAGAAAAGAGCTGCTTTTTGCGGGGAATCTGTGTTTCCTGAGAGGGGGACTAGTTGAGGGAGGGGGCTGTATGTCGTAAAGACAGGCCATTTACTAGTGCCGTGTTTCTGATGGGAGCCAGAAAGTCTCATTCTTAAAATAAGTACCTGTTCTGAGAACCTAGTTTAATTTTTGCCCCTTGGGGAGATTGCTTTGAAGAAGAGAAAAGTGCTTTTACAGCAGAGTTGCAAGCAAATCCTTTCCCTTCAGTGTTATTTCCTGCTTGTTGAGAAAAGGAGAGTGGTTCTGGGGAAAGGAACATTGAAATCATCTTCTAAATCACTTTGGTTATGGATCTCTTCGGTATTGTGTGAAAACCTGGTGTAAATACACCATTAAAAGCAGACCTGGTTGAAGGCAGGCCACACATAACCAATGTATTCAGATGAAATGGGTACAGTGAAAGCTTTAAATAAGTAGCAGATAAAGGGGAAAAATGCCTATTCAACAAATAAGCACACACACAAAGACATGTACAAGACAAGCAAGAGAAAAATCTCATGTGACCCTCATGGGAAATAATAACATTACTGTAGAAGACTAGGCAAAGGAATGAAGCTAATAAATGAGAAATATCTAGTATATCAATTCTATACCACGGCAGTGAATTGTGCAGTTTTATACTGCAACTAAGGCTCTGGAATGTATTTATTTATTAACATAAAGAACCAAAATAAATATTGAAGGTTCAGGAGGGAGGTGTGAACTGAATCTGTTGCTCCAAAGCTGTACAAACAGAAATGCAGGGAGAATGGCAAGTGCTAGGGTGACTACAACCATCAGATCTGTGGAAGACTTTTCCACATCATACTTTTCTGCCACACAGCCTGAGAGCAACATGAGAAAACCCACTTCAGTTTTCCAAGGGTATAGGTCTGAGTAATGTAGTACCAAGGGCTAGAAGTCTGGCCGTTTCAAGGGCACCTTTGGAGGTCAGAATAACTTGTTTGTATGAGCTTTTTTGCTGAAACCCCATTTACTGCTGATAAGTTGTTTTAACTTGGTCAGGAAACAGTTATAAGTGGCAATACAATGCATCTGGCATCTGATAAGGAGGGAGAAGGAATGCAGTTTGCACAACACAGCGTCAGGGGAGGCAGCTAAAGAAGTATCAAGAGGGTGACAAATAACGTAGGGGAATGCTTTTATTTTGAACCTTATAGCCTTCTTAGGATTTGTTTAGTTCTTGTTTTCCTGAAAGACAAATGTCACCCACCATTCATACGCATAAAAACGCAAGTATATAAATTACAACCACCTAAATGATCACTGAAGGAAATGGCAGCATTTGCCCATCTTTAGTATTTTACAGCTTAGCTTAAATCCCCAAATTAAGAATCAATATTTAGTTTTAACTCTCCTTTCCCGTACGCATGCATTATAATAAAGCCATTAAAGACAGTATAATAACATATCAATTCTCAAATAACACAACGTAAGACATTCATATTTTTCTATGAGCTTTGACAAATGTGTAGGATCTTGCAGCTGTTCAGTCTTCTGGTTATTTCAGACAAATAGAGCTTAATGACAGTTGCTTTTGAGAAAAGTATCTGAACAATGCATCATAGATGAAGAGATATTATAATGGCCATTATTGTCAAAAGCGTGTATGTGCTAACGCATATGGAGTTTTACAGATAAATTGCAAAATGAGCTTATTACAGACGCAGGTAAAGTCTTTCTCCCGTTTTTTTGCTCAATATCACTTTTGGCCTTTAGTTTCAAAAAGCATGGCCCTGTAACTTGGCATTAGTCTTCATATATGTATTCTACTGTAATTTTACTATCAGCATTTAATACAATCAAATGCATTGGACACCCCTGGTTTAGCAAAGCACTTCATGGCAGAAGAGACTGCTGTTCAAGAGGCTGTAAAACTTCCTGGGCATGGCTGACCTTCTTCTAAGATTTGATGCGTTTCACCTCTGTTCCTGGTCTCTCTGGCACTTTTTCCGTCTCAAATTTCACATATCAACTTCTTACTGCCAGAGCTGCTTACTTTATCACTATTAAACCAGGCCCTGACTATAGTGTTCTTCATATTAATAACGATTATTTGGAAAGCCCAGGGAGTTTCAGGACTTCTTGATTTCATAGTTATGTCACTGCCTCATCAAACAAAAATGCTGTGCATGTGTACAAGGGAACAAAATATTTTGAGAGAAAAAAAAAAAAAAGAAATTATGAGCTTTTTATATGTACATCTGTGTAACTGGAAATCATGCGTCTTATAAAGGGGACTTAAAGCCTATTTTTTGACAGATTCTGGAGTTTGTTCTTTTCATCAAGAAAATTGTCTTCCTCTTTTTGGTGAATTGCATTTTGCTTTTGCTGTGATGGATCTTTCAGTGCTAAAGATTTTATTATTCTTAAAGAAATACACTAGAACCAGCATGAGTTGGGGTCAGCCAGGGCCAAGCATAACGGTTCTCACATAATCCTTTGAGGGTTTTGAGGGTAAGTCACTTCATCCGCTGTCTTACTTTTCCCTTCCCGGAAACCGCAGTCTTTGAGTTAAACCAACATACACATTCAGAAAATTGTCATAAAGATAATCATTTTTTTCATGCAACATGCACAAATTATTTCAGGCTACTTCAAATTTGTCATAGGCGTATTGGTTGCAATCCATAGTACAAAAGGACCACCCCACCCCCCTCTCTCTTTCTACCTCCTGCCAATGTCAAGAGGATCAGGGACAGAAGCAAGGACAAGTTTTGGATGAAATTGTATTGATCTGTTGAAAGTAGCAATAACGGAAAGGTAAAAGATTTTGGAAACTTGTGAATGCAGATGAATTGGGCGATGTGTATTGAGTAACAGGGTTGAAAGCTATGATCCAGGAGACACAAAGAAACACAATATTGCTAGCAATTTAAAAATAAATAGTTGATGCTGCTTTGCTTTCATTTGGACATATCACATGCATAGAGAAAACAACTACAGTTTGTTGATACAGTTTGATAACAAATTCCATGTAGACCTCGAATTAGTTTATGCTTCTGCACAAAAAGGTTGGCAAGATGTCACAGACCATACACACTTAATGCAATTCTGTGTGTCTGTTACTCTAGCAAATAGCGGGTGAAATTCTATAGTAATAAATTACTATTGTGAAATTCTACAGTACTAAATTACTATTCAGAAGTGTTTATAATCTCAAGGGAAAAATGGAGAAACCTAAATCTTTTGTTTAAAATATAATGCACAGTGCAGGCAAAATTATTACAATACATACCTTAAAGAGAAGGTAATTTGCTGTTAAAATCTATCAATTATTACATGCAAGCCTACGAGAGTAATAAAATAAGCACAACTGTCAAACATAAAAACAGAAACCCATGGAAGGGGCAGCTTACACATCTGAAGTTTTAGGAAAAGATGTCAGGTAAATTTGATAAATCATTGCTACTGGTTGCTTGAGGCAGTAATAAAAGGCATGCACAAGTAGAGAATTAAGGCAATATTGCCCAGTTTTAACTGGCACTTATTGGGTGGTTAGCTTATTGGGTTTTTTAACTTGACTATGCACATGTTCGTCAGATTTATGCATCTCCATCTCAGAACTCTGTACAGAAGCAGGGAGAAACATTACGATCATGTTGCAGATGGGGTAAATAGAATGGCTCACAATTACAAACTAGATCAGTGGCAGAGCCAAGAAGTGGAGCCAGATTCTCCCTTTCTTCTTTACTTTGAATCCTGTGTCCAATTTAGTGAAGACTGTGGTTCTAAAGTTATATTAAATTAGTTGTCTGTTCCCTCTCTCCCCTGACCTGTGTAAACATAATAGTCCAGACCCTCAGCTGCTAAAATCACTGCAGCTCCATCTGGCCTATTATTGTGTGTATACATGCCAGTGGACAAGATTGCAAGTTGTTACCTACTCCCTGCCTAACAAACCTGGCAAAAAAACAAGAGTAATAAACACATAAAACTGTCATTAAAAAAATTGCCAGCTTAGGTCTCAGAGATTTCTCCCTCTGCACCATGATGTTGAACATAATAGACAGCCAAAAATCCCCTGTCTAATACTCTATCAAATTCTTCTAGTGAGTGTTGAGTAGAATTCTGTAAGCCTAGTATAAATAGCCTATGTACATATAATAAGATTCTTCTCTCTTTTTTTGGAAGAGGAGAAAAAAAGCTGATGGGCTTTATGCAGGTAACAGGTTCCTAATCTCATGTCTCTCTAACTTTAATAATTGAATTAGTGACAGGATTAGCATAGCACATCAAGATGATCTCTCACGTGAAACCAACATAATGTCATGGCAAAGGGCTGGTCAGCAGGGATGCTTGATGATAACTTTTTTTTTATTGGGAGTGGGAAGCAGAGATGTACTTTCTCTAGCCTCAGTGCCTGGGATTTGGCAATATTCAGAAGTGTTTTGCCATGTGGGAAATTAAAATCTGCAAGTACAAAATTGCTTATTTAAAAACAAAGAACAGCAACAAAACCTATGTTAGTTCAATTAAAGGGTCAGTGCAGGGAAGCCAAAATAGATTTTTTATTTGCTAAGAAGCAAGGGACTGGAAAAAGATACATCTACGTCGCAGGTATTTCTAATTAACCAATGAGAGCAAAGGCACTTGTTCCACTTAATCGTGAGGCAACAAAACGGTAAATAGCCCTTGACATCTCAAGAATATGCTTTGGAAAATGAGCCAGGATGAAGACAGAAGTCCATGGCGTTTCAAGAATATGTTCTACTCTCCTTTTTCCCCCACCTTCCCTCCACCCTCTTTGTAATCAAGTCTGCTTCAGCCCATATGCAGGTATTTATTTTTAGTTTTGTTTTAGGACCGGCTTAGTTGTTTGCATTGAGCAGATGGGGATTTGATGTTACATTCTGTTTCAGTTGTCTTTCAGTGAAATTAATTGCAATAATGATCCACTTTATTGATAAAACTCTTGTTTCCAAAAGTGTCCTGCTGTAAGAGCATTAGAATCTAAGGAATTTAGAGTCGTGTCTAAATACAAGATTAATGTTAAAGATGGTCCTTGAACAAAATCTTGGATTCAGGCAGCATGATACTTGAGAACTCAAGCAGAACTTCACATCTCACTCTTAGGTCTTCAATTGCTGCCAAACCAGCAGAGCTATCAGGTGTCTGGTTTGGGTTTAGTCCTCCCATGTTGCCACTAAAGGTTCTTGCATCCAGGGCTCTTTTCTTGGGCTCCCCTATTCCCCATGCCGTCCTCCATGTTGCACACACCTCCTCATCTTCCTACACATCAAGAGAATGGAAATCTATTTCAGTGCCTCTTAGGCAGGTAATTAGTTTGATGGCATATCAGAATTGCACTGAGGCTAACATGACTGCCTCCCAAGCATTAAGAAGCTCCAGCAAGACCCGTGTTTTATATCCTGCCTCACAACGAAACAAAAAGAACTGCTTTTTAATTCACCGGTTTTATCTCTCTGGGCTTAGTGAATTCTAGTGCTCATAAAAAGTGAGAGACAGCTACTGCAGGCTGAAGGCGAGCACAGTGCAAGTTTCATGCATACATACTGCTCTACTAAATACACCTTAACGCTGACCCTGCGGCGTGTCCTACTCTAATAATTCTTCCTTCCCTGGTCCTCTCTGCTCCCCTCACCAGTTCCTCCTTAACATTTCTGTTGTGACTTCGACTTTCCTTTTAATATTACAGGCTTGGGTGCTCCCTGATTAGTGACTGAAACTGGAGCCTGAGTTTTGTGGCAGGTATTGTGAAGGGTTTAGGATGAAACCTTCTGAATTCGTTGTCACTTTTGATAGAAATGAGATAGTGAACTTCAGTTTCCTCATGAGGTAATGATTTGCCAACTGATCCCCTATGGACCCTTCTGATTTAGGATCTTCGTCTGGTGATACGCTTGTACGTTTAGAAATGAAGTCACTTTTACAGCACTCTGTCCTGAACTGGAAACCATAGGCATAGGTATCTCCAAGCCCATTTTCTTTACACAACATGGGAGTGTGTTATCCAAATGATAAAATTCTGTTTTCAGCAGATGTTTTTCCATGCTTCGCTTTCCTTTTTAAAAACACAATGAAACTCTACGGTCTGGAAAAGGTCAAATGTTTTACTGAGCTTTATAGAAGGAGGAGGACGAGATCTATCATCAGAGAGCATATCGAGACCACAGAAATGTCAAATAAGCAGATTATCTGGTTACCAGAATTGGGGCAGCTGGTCCCTGGTGAGAACAGACCCACAACTTCTTAGCACTGTTTCATCACTTAACTTTAAGATTCCTTCTACTGCAAGTCAGACATAAAAAACCCCTAAACTGTGCTTTTATGTATTAAAGAGAATTTCGGACAGACCATGAAATCCTGGCCCTATTTACATCAGAAAGACCTAGCCATTGACTTCAAGAGGGCCTGGATTTCACCTGAGAACTATGATTTGTCTGGCCTATTCCATAATGTCAAGTGACACATACTGAAAAGCAAGTGAGAAAAGATCAGCACTCATTAAGGCATTGGCATGGACTGCCTAGGAGATCTACATCATGTCTGTAGGATAGACATGACAGCCGTAAATCTTAGACCACGTGGCACAGACTTTTTTTAATAAAGTCTGTAGATGCTAGCCTCTAATATTAGTGGGAGTTATGTCCAAGTGTAGGGTATGTAGTATGGATTCTCAATACAGGAATCTAAAAGGATTTAATAAATACCTACCCCTAATAAAATTTTCTCTCCATGAATCTCCAAGCACTTTGTGCAGGAGGTAAGCATCATTATCCCCATTAATGGGTTTTTCAGATTTTTCCTGCAGACATTTCTGCTTGGGTGAAGTCAGGTTGGCTGTGAGAGGAAGTGGTGCTACTAATGATTCTCTCACGCTTCATGGAGACCTAACTGACTGGTGCTGTAGGCCAAGTTACAGCGTGGGCAGGTCTGGGGCTTGCCTTGCCTTGCTGTATGTGTAATGAAAAACAAGAAAGGACAAATCGCTGTTCTAGTAGGCTTCTCCCAGGGCTCAAGAGTTTCCACGTGCTCCTCCTTTCTCTTGGAGTCTGTGATGACAGTTCGGGGTAACTGAAATAACGTAGTGGATTTTGAACACCCACTTGGCTCAGAATAGCAGATTTGATCCTTATATTCTCCCTTGGACCTGTCTTGTTACTTTGCAGTGTTGGGGTGGGTTTATACAACACAGTGCGGAAGATCCCATTAGTTGAGTGCAGCATCGCGCTGGTGTGTCTATACTGTGCTGAGTTTCAGATCTGTGTGGTGAGAAGCCTGCTTGTGTACCTCTGGGTGGGCGCTTTGCTGCATGGTGGTGTGCATGCTCTTGATGTAGAGGAATTGTTATTTTTTTCAGGAGTGTTTCAGATGAGTTAACCCACAATATTCTTCCAATTTACTGCCTGGACAACCACCTAAAAAGAAAGGCTTTGCCTCCTCCTGGCAAAGGTTTCTTCATTCATTTTCCATGCTCAGTCTGTTGATACTTTGTAAGTAAGATTGGTTGGCTCTGAGTAGTTGGAATTTTATTTATTCTTCTGACTTCTCTGAAATTCACAAGGTGAATGTTTAAGCCTAGTCTGCCTATCTCACTATAAATGCAAGAGATGTGGGTATGATGCATTGGTTTTTATAAATCAGAAGCTCTCCTACCCTGAGTTGACCATTCTTAAACATTTCAAAGGCCACTGCTGGGTCACAAAGGCCTTGTTAAATGTTATTTCTCACTATCATCAACATTCCATCCTTTCAACGTTCGGGAAAAAAAGCATTGATAAGCTGTATTTGTAAAACTCCGGTTACACTTGGATCTACAGAAGTGGTGGTTTTGTCTCTTTGGTTGCTGGAAGTAAACTAGCCAAGGTTCAGAATGTCTGTGTGGTGATTTTTAGCTCATAACTGCTCATCCTGTGTATTTTTACAGTGTAGTTATTAAGGAATATTAATAGGGTATATGGAAATTATTTCAAAATAGGTTGTCTCCTGCTCTCAGGCCTTCTGTGGTACTGGACAACTCACTTCACTTTTGCACATCAGGTTAACATTCTGGAAATTTCTTACTGATCTTAAAGAGGGTTGTCCTCTTAAACATCTGATATGCTGAAGTTCTGGTGCCAGGGAGCCACCCAAATACGTCTTGTTCTCTCAGAGCCTCTCTTACCATGCGAATCAGTCATTCATGCTCCTTGATTAAGACGGAAAGCAGCCTCCTTCCAACTCCAGTGATACACCTACAATTAGCAAAAAGACAGGAGGTGCAAGCAGGGGAGGCATATGCTTTGTACATGGTGGCACCAAATGGCACCCCACTGGGAAGAGTGCAGAGCCTGCCTGAAAAAGACCTCCTGTTCCTCTGAAGCCTGCTGTCTCACATGGCCAGGAGAAGTACAGTTAGCTGACAATATTTGCTTTGTGTTTTTAAGAGAATGTCTTCGGAGTTCAGTGATTCAGTTTCTCATAGCTGAGAGCCATGAATGCAGCAGAGAACTGTCATCACTCATCTCCTTCTAGCTCTTTGTAGGAGCTGGTACCCCTGAGGAGCCACCACTGGCCCTGGTGCCTGTCTAGTTTGCTATCAGGTGAAAATCACTCCTTTTGCCAGCCCTGGCTTGCCTGTGGGATCCTCGGAGAGGTGCCTCTGTACCTCCCCAGTGTGATAAAAGTCTTCATGAGAGAATTTTGCTAGCTGCAGGCTCTGAGACCTCTGCTCCCTGCAAGCCACTGATGGTGGGTTTTTTGCTTTATTGGACAGAAAAGATAAAGCTAAAAAACACTGAAGAAACCCATAAGAGGAATAAGAACAATGACAAAGTAGAGAAGAAATCCCAGCCAAAACCACCTTCCACTTAATGGGTGAGAAGAGGGGAAGCCTAAAGCTGCAACACAAATACCGATTATTCCTGTCAAGGGTTTGCTGCTGTTGCTAAGTTACTGGCCTCTTTGGGAAACCCTTGAAGTATGGGGTACATTAGGAGCTCATTAGGGTCTCAGGGACTTGTGGTAAATGTACGTTATGTCTCCATGCTAAACACACTTCAGAAATAACAACAGAAACTTCCTGCCCAGAGTTTAGATGCTTTTCTATTTCTCTGCTCCCTCTTACGCCTGCATCACTCCATTAGTTCTTTTATGACAGCTGAGCTGTTTGACAGGATAAGAGAGGTTACCTGGAATAGATGGAGATGAGCTCCACTTCACTTTGTAAAGTTTCTGGCTTCTCATGAAAGTTCCTCTGCAGGGGAATGCAGAGACGGAAGGAGGATGAATGGAGATGCATCTCTAATCTGTTCAGAGTGTAGGTTTAATGACACTCCAGGGACTTTGCGTCACGTTTGTGCGGTGAAGAAGTCTGAAACTTAGAAATCCAGGGGTGCGAGCTCCGCTCCAGGATGTCAGGGAGGGCACTAAGGCTCATTTAACTTTGAGTTTCGGGGCGACAGAGCAGAATCCACAGCCCAGAGCTAGCTACCTAGGTGTGACGGAGGAACCCCAGCACGCCGACAGCTGGTGGGAGGACGGATGAGTTGTCCTCAGGAGGGATCTAGGCAGCGTGCCTGCATCCAGAGATATCGCACATGATCTCTTCGGGGAGTTAGTAACGTGTTGGGGCTTAACAGAAAATGTGTATCTCTGCTGTTTTACATAATATTTAATGAATGATATATTAGTAGCCCCAACAGGATTTTGGTTTAATGTAATTTATAAATTAAACAGTCCAGACTGGGCGGAGAAAATTAACCAGCAGGCTCACTAGGAACAAACTGCGGGTCTTAAGAACCTACAGCAACTATATTTACATGGATCATGTGCTGTTTAGCTAACTAGGCAGGAATTAAATGCAGGAATACTCCTTCACATTGCAGAGTTATCTGTTTCCATAACACGTCAACCTGGTATCTGCATTTGGTTTGGGAGCAAACCTCAGACTGTTGGTTTTGGGAGCAGTTTAGGGAAAAAAAAAAAAAAAAGAAAAAGAAAAAATTAAGTGAAAGAGCTTTGTGCGTTCAGAACAGAACAGATGCACAGATGATCAGTCACCAGTTTTTCAGACTTGATTTTGAGGATTTGGGGCTAAGAGTAGCAGTCAAAGAGATGAGAGAGTAGCTGTGATCTTAGCATCATCAAATCTGGTGGCTGAGATGGCAAAAATATTTCTAGTTGAGAAAGCAGTGACTAGCAAAGTACCCAGGTGGGAAAGATGAGGCCGGAGCTGTTCTGTGTCTTACACATGCAGGGCCATGGGTTGCTGCCAGGTTTGAGGGAACGTGGGAAGAGAACTACAATGACGGAATACAGCATGCTTGTGTGAACCCAAGACTGATATTCTTATATCTCTGCCATTTCAAAAGAGACCTAGGCAAGATCTCTACAGCTAGATGTGAACATGTTCCTAAGTTGTGTTAGTATTTTTCACCCATAGCATTTTTTTTGGTTCCAACGTGTAATTTGGAAGCCTGACATATTAAATGCTGCTAAGTGAACCTTTGCTTTGACCTGAATATTAAGTTCATCCTGTGCTGAAAGGATGGCAGAGCAATGAGTGGGGAAAAACAGACAAAGTTAAAGTGAGCAGTCTGCTTGGAGGCAGTGAGTCAGAATAAACCAATTACATCCAGCCGGTCCTCAAGGAATGGCACCTCACAATACATTTAATGAGCATGGGGACAAGGAGTGGTTTCTGTCACTCCACCAAGGAACAGACTGATGGCTTTTTGCAAGGGAATTCCCTCTGGCAAGCAGGAATTCGTGTCCCTCTGCAAAGGTCAGACAGCTGAGAAAAACATTTCCCCCCACCCTGGTTCCTGCATAAACCTGAAGCCACATACAAGTTTTACCATGTGTCGCGTAGAGGTAGTCAAGGAGCTCAAAATGGCGTTCACCCAGAGGCCTGCATGGAGGGATCTGCTGGGGTTAGCAATAAGGATAAGAGAGTCTTAAAACTCACTTCTGTCTTAGGTATTTGCAAGTGTTTTTGCATGTTGTAGGTTGCACTTTCCTGAAAGAAAATGCTTTTTATTTAAAGGCCCTTTTTCTATGGAGCTTTTGAAGTGGCACAGCGCAGCCTCTGCTAGTGTAGCGATCAGACTAAACACTCAGAAAAAGGGTATTTGTGTCTTAATTCTGCTAAACAGAAGAAAGCCAGGGAGCAGGCCACATGCCACAGACCAACTTGCTTCACTCTGCTTAGGTATCAAGTTAGCCATCTCTATGGGAAGCTGGTTTTGGAAGATGCTAGCTGGAGTAGTGCAAAACTCAGTGAGTGGGAGGTGACTGTCAAATACTGTAGAGACGCAGGGCCCAGAGCTTGATTTCAGTCCCTGCCCTGGTTTTGTTTAGCAATACAAGACATCATTTTGGTCCCGTTTCCTCCCTGCATCAGAGGGCACAAGTGAACAACTCCTGCTTCTAGGCCAGGACGGAAGGACAGAACCTAACCTTCCTGTTTTCACTTTGTATGATTATTTGAAGATTTAGATGCTTGGAGTGAGTATGACCATTCTTGTTAGTGTAGCAGACACAAACAACACTTAGGCCACCTTCGTACTGAGCTTGCTAAATTGCCTGCAAAGGCCAATAGTGCTCCGTCCCCATCTGCAAAGAAAGAAGTGTGTTTTTTGTGGGTTTTTTTTTCTATAAAACCCCCTTTTTCTTTGTTGTAGTTGCAAAGAAAACTTTCCAAGCATGAACTAAGCCAAATCAACGTAATATCTGCCTGAATCAGTTTCACTGAGGGAGAAGTAGTATACTGCCAGTCATTTGGGTGTGACCTTAACCGTGAAACCTAATGACTTGATTTTAATGTCAATGTTCTTTACTGTTTTCTTGCTCTTCATGCCAGCAAAAAGTATACAGGGTCAAAGTTTATCCATAAATTCTGACTGTGTTGGCTGTCAGCAAGCCAGTGGATGTTATGGAAGCATTCTGACATGGGGGAGGTCAGATCTCTGTCTTTCAGTTTTTAAGCTGTGTTCAACAGCACCTCATTGTTGAATAGAATCCTGGGACCAGACTATTTAACCATATTCTGCTGGAAATCTGGCTTTCCCATGGATCCGCAGTGATGCAGGCCCACAGTTTCCATAAGAAAATCTGTTGCATGTCAAAAAGACGAGCTGCAGAATACAACTGGAATATAATGCTTATATGAATAACACAAGGAATTCAGTAGTAGTTGTAGTATTAATTATATGGATAACAAGGATATAATATTCAACTGGCATCCTTAAAAGTGCCCCTAAATCTGCTGCAGCAGTTAACATGTGCTTCACTGGAGGTTGCTTTAATTTGGGGCCCTTCACAGAGCTTCAGTCTCATTTGCTACAGAGAACACAAGGCTCTGGCTCCCCTGCTTTGCTCATAGGTTTGGGGGGACTAATTAACTGGTGCTTGAAAAGCCCTTGGAAGATAAGTATTCACTTTGATCGGCAATAAAGGGCCCTGAAATAGCTGTGGAGGAGGACCCAGGCTCTTTGCCTACTGATAAGGCATGATTTCATCAGCATCATCACAAGGTGTCTGTCCAGCTACGTCCCCTTAAGAAAGCTGCAACCCCAATTGTGGTATGCCTTAAAAGCCAGGATGGCTTTCTTTTCACGTTTATATATGCTCCCATCATGGGCAGCGACAGCAACAGCCTTGAGCATTTTGGCTGTAGTGGGGACTGCAACAGTCGCTTACTTTGCCGAGCATCACAGAATTAAACCCAACAGGCAGCTTGGCGAGACCTGACTCTGCGATTAGTGTGGGTGAGTGAATGGATGCTGCCACCTAGCAGCTGAGACGGGCTCCTGCCGGCCTCCGAGACAGCTTTCGTGCCTTCTGTGCCAGGTCTCCTACCTTGAAGCAAGTTTGTTGACTATTAATTAGTTTCACAGGTGAAGGGCTTTTCTTTTTCCGTTTACATCATCATCACAGCATGTTGGGCTAAACACTTTGAGCGGTCCTTGCTGAAAACAGCAGTGTGAAGTTAGGAAGCTGTGAGTGCATCTGTGTATCCTGGCAATCCCGGCATTTGCATGAACATGTGTTTGCATGCGCATCCGTGTGAGTTTATGTGCACCTGACCTTTCTAGGAATGAGAGAAACCTTTCAGGGGCTGGTGACCATAAGGCATGAGACAACTGCCACGTCTAATACGCTGGAGTTCAAAAAGAGAGAGAGCTGACTTCTTGATTTGCCGAGGTAACACGGGATCACAGAAAATTCTGAGGGAAAATAGCTATGTTACTAGTTTGACCTTTATAAGAGCAAATGAAGTCTCTGAAGATCAGGCTGTCTGATGCAGAGTGGACACTTGACCTTCGAGCCAGGGGCTGAGAGATCTTGGTGGTGCAGGTGGAACACATTTAACTGTATTTTTCAGGAAACTGAAAGACCTCTATAAGGGTCTGGTCCCTGTTGTACTAGACATGTCCCAAAAATATGGTCTCTGCTGTGAAAGGCTATGGCCAGTGTTCAAGGAGACAGGAGGTACAGGACTTTAAGCTCTTCAGAAAAGCATTTGGAGTGACTGGGAGTAGGGTCAGAAAGTGAAATTCAGGAGTTCGTGTGAGAAGCAGACCCTATCCCATTAAAATGTGTGTGCATACTCACATATGTCAAGGGTGGTAAGAACAATCTGCTGCGCAAAGTCGTCTTTGTTGCTAGTCTAATAATCTTACATCCCATTTTAATTCTGAAATGTTTTGTTTTGGGGAAGGAGAGGGTGACTAAGGAAATTTATGTCCTGTCTGCCCCTTGCAGGGGCTGAAGGTGGGGCATTTTCCCCATGCTGCCTAAGTTCCAAGAGGTAAAATGGCAATGCCACCTACTTTTAAGCAGGTGCCTGTAGCAATGCACTTTCTCAGCATCATTGGTACACTATCCCCACCTATGTATCACATGCTTTCACCTCTGTCAGAACTGCCATTTTGCTTTGCTTTTGACTGTGGCTTTGTGTAGGAGATGGAGTTAATAAACACTGTTTTTCATCCTTCCCACTGAACCTTCCCCGTTTGCTTGCGTTTGCCTGCCTGTCCATCTTCACCCCATGGACATCAGTCTCTGCTGCTGTACCGTGTGACCTTGTGGGTGATCATGCAGTCATCCACCTGCACCCTCTGTCTCTTTAGCATCTCTTTCTGCTTTTTTGACTGCATATCCCCACCCCCAGCAGCCTCCCTCTCTGCTTCTCACACTTGTGCCACATGTTCATAGTCCTGCTGTTTGCCTTACCTCCTGACACCTACCCTACTGCCTCGCTGCATACCTTCTGCTCTTGCCTCCCCACACTTTCCACCTCCCACCTTCTTTCCCCCCAGTCTTGATCCTTGATCCTTTCCCCCCAGATCCTTGATCTGCAATAGGGCAGAGAGGCATTCCTTGCCTAACCTGCTATGCAGTGGGGAGCTAGTGGAAGTGTGGCTGCTACCCACAGTGAGGCATGGTAAGGAAAAACTTCTGTGACACCAGAGAAAAGAGAGTGCTCGTCTGTCCTTTCCCTCTTTTTGCTGCAGCCTGGTTCTTCTTTCCGCTGGATGATGAACTACGCAGTTGCAAGTGGTGCAGGCTCTATCCTGCTTTCAGGAGATTTCTCTACTCCTTCCACACTGAGAGCCTGTGCAAGAGGGATTTTGGTTGCACTTCCACTGATGCTGACCAGCTGAATGACAGCTGTGTAGTTTGTAGGTGATGATCACAAAGTCATAATAGAAAAATCTCTTTACTCCACAAGATGCCTCTATTTGGGGTCTAACTGCTATCCTGTACCTCTGCATGCCCACAAATTGCTCAAGCAATAACATGTTTACACTTGAGTTTCAATTGCTCGGAGTGCATGTCTGTTTGGGGAGTGGAATTCTCTCAGGAAATGAGGGCAGAATAGTATAAGAAATTGCTCGTCTGTATCAAACTAATGGCCCATCCAGTCCAGTATTCTGTCCTAACCATTGCCACTGCTGGATGCTTTAGGCAGACTTGTAACAACCCCCTGGTGTGCCCAGTTTTACAATGCTGTGTAACAGGGAGACATTGCTTTCTGACCCAAAGTTGTGATCATTTCATACCCTGAAGTGGGAAGACTAATAACCCATATGGATTTTATTCGAGCAAGCCTAGCTGCAGATGCTATTCTTGTAAGGTCTAATCCTTTTCTGAATCTTGCTAATCTGTTTTCCTCTATAATATCCTCTGGCAACAAGTTTCACAGGTTAATTATACGTTGATTGCACAGTCTTTCCAATCATAGACACAGTTCTGTTGTACCTCATCTTATCCATGTGTTCTTAAGTCTCTTTTAGCAACCTGAAGTGCCTGCAAATTTATTTCTGCAGGAAAATAATGAAAGAAACTCACTTTATACTGAATTCTGCATGCATAAGCCTTGAGTTGCTGATATTATCTCGGTTTCCTTTGAATTCAGAGCATACTTCTTTCCAAATAATCTATCCGGCATAGCTATAAAGAACTTCTCCCTGGGGTTCTGCCCTACCGCTCATGCCTCTCAAATTCACTATCCCAAGCTGTCTATAACATTCCCCACTCCCAAGTCAGTGGTATGTCATCTAGCCAGACTGCTTTATGTGCTCATATTCCACATTTCCTGCTTTCTGATCTTCACAACTCACATGGATGCTGCAAACTAGGACCTTTTGCACCTCAAGAGGACAAACATCTGCCATCAACCAGCCCTCATTGCCTTGTGGCCCCACTGTCTTTCAAAGGAAAGTTGGTGGTTACTCCAAACAGCATAAGTAATGTCTGTAGCGCATTTCCCTGTGGAAGCAGGAGGGGTGGCCTGAAGTATGCGCGTTTTCTCTGTGTACAGGTATAATGCTTTTTTTAGAAGCTTTTGATGTGCTGGCTGCACTCTGTCTCCGAAACTCCCTCACTCCCTGACCAATGTGTTGCATTTGCTGAACGTGCTGCAGATCTGTGTATCTTCATGACTGATACTGTTAGTATCTGTACTCCTTCCCGGTTAATGTTGTCCAGATTAATATATAATGGAAGCTGAAAGGTACCTTAATCTCTCACATTAATATCAGCCAGAGAAGCATGGTTACCCAACATAGTGTGACCTTGCACCCACTCCATTCAAACCGGCACTAGATTCTCCATCTGTTTTTTTCCAGGCTGCATGCCTCTGCACTGCAATTTATTTTCAGGTTGAAATGGTGGTTCCCATGGTTCTCTGCTTCTGGTGTCCTGATTTTGGCCTTATGATCTTTTGGACTCTTACACCCGTCTGCAGTTAGCTGTTCCACGTCATCACTTGGTCCTGATCCAGTGGGTCTTCCCTGAGCATGAGCAAGCTGTGGATGTATCTAGGCACATAGTCTTTAGGATTACTGAGTATATCCAGTGCCTGCAGTGGACGACAGACTGCTGCTGAACCTCACTGTCTCCCTCTTGCCCCTTCCCAACAGTATTTCCCGTTGTACGAGGATCAGCTGAATATGTGTCCACTTCAGAGCTCTTTACATACTGATTACACTTGTCAGGCCAGGTAATCGTTAAAAATCTCAGCTTAACAGAATGGGAAAGTGAGGCAGAGGGAGGTATAATGACTTGCCCGAGGTCATCTTGTTTCTCAGCCTAACATCGAGCTCTTCTCTTCTTGTCACTTATCTCAACTACAGGGCTAGTTTTCCTCCTGACATGCAATTGAAATGCTGCTGTGACTCCCACACTTCTCTGTTAAATGGCTGCTCTATAAATAAGGTTTCTATTGAAAATGGCACATTAGAAAAATGCTACTACATAATTATTTTTATTCATTGTGAAGGTTTTAATTCATCACAGAGAAGCCCCCCTTAAAAGCCAGCTACCTTATGCATTCCTCTTCCCTCTTCGTGCTCTACAAAGGAAGAGCACTCACACCTAACAAGAACGAAATTAAACATATGATACAAACAAGAAAGTGCAGAGAGCAATCACTGAGCTAATCCTCTTGGAGCCTCATTCAATACGGGGTAGAAAGGTAATTTTTCCTTATCTGGTGAAAATATCTCCCCTGTAGCACATGGAAGCAGACACATGAGCAAGTGGCTATAACAAGAAGTCTAACATCTGTGTGTAAGCAGTAAAAGGTAGGGCTGAGTGGGGGTAGGCTGACTGTTTTAAGTTGCACGTTGAAGTGTCTGTTGAAGTCCTTCCTTGCAGAATTCTTTCCACTAGTTGCTAAAATACTGATATATTTTCTGCCAGAAGTTTTCCTTCCTTTCTGTATCGTGTCCAAAAGTCCAAGCAGCTCATAAAGAAAAGTTCTGCTATGGTCATAAAATAGATTTGAAGTTTGAAAAGAAAATAAGAGGATATTGCTTTGAGAGTTGCAGGGTGGGGTGGAAGAAGGAAGAGTAGCAGCAATGATGTTTGAGCTAGTCCTTCCTGCTTCCATTGTTACTGTGCCTCTTTCAGGGGTGAAAGGACACCAGCCTCATCTCCCTATCTACAGCACTGTGATACTTCTGCAGGATGGGAAGTGTATCGGAGTGATGCACACAAAGTGCTTTGTGATCCTGGGATAGGAAGGGCTAGGGAAGCACAAAAATGCTTTTCGAAGCTTGTTGGCAGACACCAAGGGATTCACAGTTCTCTTCTCCCTCTGGTAATGAACTCCCGCAGAGAATGTACCAGGCATAATGCCTTTCTTTAATCTATCTGTGTGGGGAGGGTTTTATGGAGCCTTCCTTGCGTCTGGGAAACGGGGAATTTAAAAGCTTCTTCCCAGCAAGTCTGAACCCTTGGAAATAACACTGGCATTGCAAAAGAAGGTGGCCACCTGGTTCTCTGGGTGCCTGCTGTCAGGCAGCAAGGCCTAATGAACCTCTCAGGGGGAACATCCGCAGAGGGAGGATGATGAGTCTAATAGGCGCTTTGGTCCCTGGGGTTGAGAGGCGTAAACAGCAGCAGGGATGGTGCTTGTGAGGGGGGAGATGAAAGCCTGACGAGTGCTCTCGCCATCTTCCCTCTCAGCACAAAGCTTCCCACATATGGTGGCTGGTGATGTGTCAAAGAGGAGACACAAAGTTGGAACAGTGGGACTCGCCTCTCCTTTTTGGAACAGAAAAACTTTTCTTCCCTGCCTGCCCTCTCAGCTCAGGTGCTGCCTCTGCTGTTGGCTCAGATTAGCTGCTCAGTAGGTGTCACCCGCTTAAAAGGTGCCTCGGCATCTGAGAGCCTGAGAAAGCTGGGGGTGGCTCTTCAGAGAACCAGGGATGGTACATGCTCTGTGGAGTTTGATGCAGAAGCTGCCACTCTCCCATGATTGTGACCTCAGCCACAATCACCTTCCTGAGTTATAAATCAACAAAAGGGAAATGGGACCCAGGGTAAGAGCATCTACCTTTGTCAAACCTCTAGCTATACATAAGCCTTTCTCTTTTACCTCATTTACTGGTTGCTGGCCTAGCTATGTCCAAACCTCAGTCAGCCAGCTAACACTTTCAGAGGAAGACCAAGGGCTGTAGATAACATAAAAAATAAATGATGCTTTCTGCTTCTGTCAGTATCTGTAGGAGATCTTTAGAAGAGTTGTACTTAATGGAAGTACCTCACTCCACATTTACTGAAGGTCTGCCATTTTCTGGTAGGATTATACACTGTATATTCTAACCTGTTACTGTAAAACTACTGAATTTTGAGAGTTAGAGAAGGAACTATTGCCTGCTTTATTTTTTGTTACATTCTGCAAAAAGATGTGACAGTAGTTTATATCTGTAATGAGTGTGATCAGTTCTGCTTATACCAATACGGTGATACCTACAGTGCCTGAATAACATGATGATGGGTATTGCACAGCAAAATATAGAACAGGGTAAATACTATGATCCAGGTAAATATCCTGGCTTCAAAACACGGTCTTCTAATGTGTAACATCTGCCACTATCAGGCTGAAAATTGCCTCAAGGATTTTGGAAATTAGGTCATAACAGGGAAGAAATTTCCATTCCTTGGTAGAATTGTATTGCCATATGGAATCTGTGATATACATTGTGTTTTGCTTGTGGGAAGGACTGGTGGACAAGGTTTGAAATAGTTTCAGTCCCAAAAGCAACTGAAATGCTAGGAAAGCTAAATCTTGGCAGAAAGCCTTCAGGATCTTTTCAGCATTCTTCCTCTGTCAAAAATACATTAGGTTTCTGCACAGTTTCCTGTGTAAGAGGGGAAGAGGGAGTTCTAAATCTCTCTTTGAGCAGTCAGTGTGTCTTCCTCTTGCCCTACAAGTGCTTGCAGAGAAGTCCTAATATACAGGTGGAAAGGAAATAGTGCTTTGCCACTGACTTTCGGTCACCTTACCAAATCCCTTTGTCCCTCCTTGTACCGCTTTCCCCTCTGCGATGGGAAACTTATGCTGAGGAATTTTGTGGAGGTTTTGTCTTTTTAAAAAAAAAAAAAAATATATATATATATAAATGAATAATGTAAAGTAAAAAACAATACTTTTTTTTTTAGTATTTTTAATGTTCTCACTGTTTATGTTTCCCGCACTTGTGCAAGATGAAAAATAAGCAGCTCAATGTAAAACTCAGCTTTGTAGGCAGAATTTCTCCATTTACAAAGCTCAGAAGCCTCTTGTTTGTTAACAAGAATCCTTCATGCCTCCCATTAGTCTCAAGGTTGAACAGAGCATGCTGCAAATGGCTTTCTTCCCCCAGAACAATTAGGAAAGCAATATGAAACACCCTTTATCTTTAAGCAGCCAGATCTTCAGCTTCCATAACCCATTCCCAAGCTAGAGGTTTTTGAACATTTCAGCTGAACTTGAACTTGCTGCAGTCTAAGAAATCCTCTTGAGAATACCATGACCTTATGGGTTTGGTATGCTCTGAGTAAAGACACTATCAATCCTGCAAACAGCCGATCCCTCTTCTGTTCCTTAACTTGTTTTGTTTATAAAGTGGACTGTCTGCTCATCAAGAACATCATTGCAATGCTACTTTCCAGGGATTTGTCTCCCATCTATGTTACAGACGGTATTAAAATTACCAACATCAAAAAGAAAATTGAAGTTCTAGCTGTGAATACATAAGGCCTCCAGCATTTGAGTACAACCTTCCTATCTGGTGGTCAGTAAATGCAGAACTCAGTTGCTGAATCCAGACCTCCATGAACTTTTGGGAGGCTTAGATCAGTGTTTGATGCCTATTTGTAACAAACATTTTCAGCAAGATCAAGCATCTCCTTGGCCACTGCTCAGGGAGTTCTTCACACCAAATTATTTGAAAATGATTTGACATACAGCTATTTTCAAACTGTTGAGATCTTTACAGGTATAGAATTGGACTCAGTGAATTTTTAAGAGAACCAATGCAAAGACTGTTAGACCCTTGTGTCACTCACCCATGTCGTCACCGTTCAAGTATCTTTACAGGTGTGTCCCAGGGTTCCATTCTTCAGCTAAATTCACCCAAGGGATATGTCAAGCTTCTGTGCAAGGATGTAGCCTCACCTAGATAGGTCTTTGTAACTGCTTGGGTCTGCTGAAGAGGATTCAGTTTACTGAAATTCAACTTCGAAAGAAGTGAATTTTCAAGGTCTCAGGAACTCTGTAAAAGTAAATACGTAATTCTACAGCAGTGTGGATTTGCATGTGTGTGCATGTAATATGAACTTGCTTTCATGGCCCTTTTCTTTCTTAGTTGTTCCTTTCTCACCATAGTCGGTCCTTCCACCTAAATAGTCCACTATTTGTGATTACCCCAGGGTTTCTGTATGGGTTACGTAAGGGTTGCTTTCAATGCCAACATATTTGAAACAATAGTTTATTATATTTATTCCTATTTAATTATTTATTATACCCTACCTGACATGTGGCTGTAGTCACTAAGACCATACTGCCTTTCAGAGTCCTAAAGAAAGACTGTTTGTTATATGTTAGGATTTAAGCATTCTAGATCACTCAAAGTGGGTTTAAGTTTACTTACCTGATTAAAGCTGAGCATGTGGGCTCAGACATAAAGAGGAGCTTTTGCGGAATAGAAAGATGCATTAGGGTAGGATTCTAGGCACCCACTGTAGTGAAGCCGACCCTGGCTGACAAGGCAGAGTAGAATGAAATAATATCCACTGAGCCCAAATAAAAACATTTGATCAGATTCTCAGAGTTCAGGAGAACTGAGAACTAGGATTCAAGGCCTTACCTGGTTACAAACACTGACTGAAAGGCAGGAACCACCTCAAAAGATTGCACGTCCCAAACTGTCCTCACCTTGGAGCAGCAATCGTGCTCTGTTCATTTTCACTGTCCTTTAGTGAAGAGAACTTAAAAGGGGTAATGGCTGATTGGTTTTCTGCTACCACATAAACACACTTTCTTCACGCAAAAGTAGACAATGTCTTTTGCTTCAAGTCCTTTTACATCTTCATATTGTATCTATGTGGCATCACATTTCTGGATGTATGTACAATCATGTGCTAGTGAAGAAGAGCATGTGATATGTTTCTGTACTGAGGATCATTTGGCAGGAGTCTCTGTTTTGAATTTAGGACC
Organism: Pampusana beccarii; assembly: GCA_013399365.1. Classification (NCBI taxonomy): domain Eukaryota; kingdom Metazoa; phylum Chordata; class Aves; order Columbiformes; family Columbidae; genus Pampusana; species Pampusana beccarii. Next base: position 549,741 of record VWYH01005065.1, read on the forward strand.
AGACACCTACAATTTTAAGGAACCTGTAGGAGCTTGAGTCAGCATCTTGGGCTCAGGATATGCAATTTAAGCTTACACGAGCTGACCATGCTTTTAGCTGTAGTATTGAGGAAGCCCATGATGAGAAAATGTGGAGTATGTTTAAATTGTGAAGACTAAGTGTATGTTGCAGAATACTTTCTAGATTTTCACAGCATTTCAAATCTGTGGGCTGAGAAGTTTCTGTGTACTACTAAACAAGATTTAGGAGCAGAGACTCATTCAGATTTAAGCCAACAATTGTTGGTCCAAGTAGCTCATTTATCTGTCTTCCTCACTTCATCATGGTGCAGGCTGAAAAGCTTGTGCTGAATAAGAGAAAGTACTGATACAGGAAATGTGGCTTAGTGATTATGAACCAGACCAGAACTCAGACAACCTGGGCTCTAGTCATAGCTCTGCTATGGACTTTCTGGGTGGCCTCCAGCAAAAATCTGAAGTTACGTCTGTGTTAATAAATTAAATGTAACTTGCAGCATTCCAGGCAGTAAAGCCACCTGGCATGGAATGGCCAAGATCTATGATAGTAAACCACTATAATCCCTAAGACAGTGTAGCTTTGTGCAACCCTTCCTACTTACAAATGGTCCTTGGATCATCCATGGCTGGGAATTTTTGGGGGTAAGTGCAAATTTTAACAGGACAAATCTTATGCCAGCAAACTTGGTTACAGTTTATTAACACTGCTGCAAGTGGGAACATTCCTGGGCACATTCGAATTTATTAGTACAGCACAGGCTTATCTGCTGTAGTCACATCTCAGCTGATGGTCTGGGAAAGCAGTCAAGCTCCTACTGAGGCAAGAAGTGGAACTCTACAACCTCCACTCCCCTTTTACCGTTCGTTGTTTTGATGGGAAGGGGCCTTAGTTATACGGCCTGAAAGGAGCTGTAGGCACTCCAGCCAGGCTCATCACTTAGGCCAGAACTACCAAAGGACCAGGACAGCTGGGCATACCACAGTGCACCACTCTTTCCTGTATCTGTAAGATGAAGATAACAGTTTTCCTGACTCAGAAAATGTGATTTAAGAAAGCATGCTAACTGTTGAGGTTAGTAAAAACTATTAAATAATTGCTGTATTAGCCAAGCACTGGCCCTTTTTCCTTAAATTGCTCCTGGGTTTGTGGAATCATCCCATATGGGCAGGTTATTCTAAATTCTACATGGCATGTTCCTCTTACAGTCAGTTCCCCAATACACAAAGTAATACTAGGTAGGAGATCTATGTCTTTGCTTCATCTGAACTAATACTTGCTTGAATGGTGGCTAGATGAACCAGTCACTGACCCCACATGACAATTTCTATGCCTTGATCATTGGTAGGGATTGAATGATACTTCCGACAGCTATAGAAAAGCAAGAAGTAGGTGAAATCCAAGGATCTAGGAGATTTTCCACACTTTAAAATATTTAGATTCTGCCTTACTACTGACTAGGCCAAGAAGGGTCCTTTAAATTCTTCTTGCAACAGCTGCTCATACATTCACTGTGGGGCGAAACCCTCTAATGTTGCAGTCATTCTCATCTCTTATGCGTTGCCTTTGGGTGCAAAGTGTTCAGGGTTTTCAGCTTTTTTCTGGTAGTGTTCACATTAGATTAGACAAATGGAACAACCAGAGTTCCCAGTGAAAAGGGAATACTGTAATATGTCAGTTCTCTGGCTTGGGCACAGTTGACTTTAGACCCACCAACTGAGCCTGTTTATTTTCTTTTTGTCTCATCAGCAGGTGGATGGTGCTTCTTTTTGCGGTGATGCTCTTTGCCTTTGCAGTTTTTGAGAAACACCCTTTTCAGAGCTGAAAGAATCATAATGTGCATTTTGTAATATAGAATTATAACTTGACATTTGCAAAGTCAGATCCTCCTAAGACTCCCTTCTTTGGGATTACGTAGGACTGGGAGATCAGCACAGACTATTAAGAGGGAAAATGATGTAACCCTTCCCTAGCTCTTGTACTTTCTGGCCATCACCCTCACCCCATTTCTACCACATAGGTCAAAATCATACATTACAGTATCTTTTAAGGGCACTCTGGTAAGGCAATACAATGCAGTTTTAAAATACAGTGTTGCTACCTGAGTCACAAAAGAGGCTTTCAGCACCTTCGGAAATTCTGTACACCAGACTCCTGGAAAGCATCCGATTTCACTGATGCTTAAAATCTTACAGATCTGAGATTCTGTGAATGTAAAAGGGAGCTGCAGTGGAATTCAGATATAAGTATCCTTTTTCCTAAAGACACTGCCATAGTGTGCAGAACAACATTCTCCGATACCTTATTTAGAGGTAGAATTTTCCCACAGTAATGTAGAGCTTTGTGTCCCCTATCAGTTTTGGTGGCTGCTATACTTGTCTTTTCTGCTTCTTTACTGACCTCTGCCAAGATCTTGACAACACACTAGCAAGATATAGTCTTGTGCTCCCTGCCATTCATTGAGTACCCTGAATAAACTCTTTGCTCATTTTTTCCTCTCACTAGAGCTCAGTGGTCCTTTTTCCCTGTCTGTAAGAATGGAACACAATTAATTTGTCAGGACCTATATGGTATCAAGCAACCAAAGCTCCACTGAAATTGGAATGGTAATCATACCCAATGTTGATAGCAGAGGAAGTCATACTTAGCATAACTTCAGGTAACATTTTCTCCTCGTCAGATGCAGTCATGCGGTTACAGGTATAAACTCCTATTAACTTAGACCTGAAGAGAATCACAGAATCACAGAATGTTAGGGATTGGAAGGTACCTCAAAAGATCATCCAGTCCAATCCCCCCGCTGGAGCAGGAACACCTAGATGAGGTTACACAGGAAGGCATCCAGGCAGGTTTTGAATGTCTCCAGAGAAGGAGACTCCACAACCTCCCTGGGCAGCCTGTTCCAGTGCTCTGTCACCCTCACTGTGAAGAAGTTTCTTCTCATATTTAAGTGCAACCTCCTGTGTTCCAGTTTGTATCCATTGCCCCTTGTCCTATCATTGGTTGTCACCGAGAAGAGCCTGGCTCCATCCTTGTGACACTCATGCTTTACATATTTATAAACATTAATGAGGTCACCCCTCAGTCTCCTCTTCTCCAAACTAAAGAGACCCAGCTCCCTCAGCCTTTCCTCATAAGGGAGATGCTCCACTCCATCATCTTTGTTGTTCTGCGCTGGACTCTCTCAAGCAGTTCCCTGTCCTTCTTGAACTGGACACAATATTCCAAATGTGGTCTCACCAGGGCAGAGTAGAGGGGAAGGAGGACCTCTCTCGACCTACTAACCACCCCCCTTCTAATACACCCCAGGATGCCATTGGCCTTCCTGGCCCCAAGGGCACAGTGCTGGCTCATGGGCATCCTGCTGTCCACCAGGACCTCCAGGTCCCTTTTCCCTACACTGCTCTCCAACAGGAGGTTCCCCAACTTATACTGGAACCTGGGGTTGTTCCTGCCCAGATGTAAGACTCTACACTTGCCCTTGTTATATTTCATTAAATTTTTCCCCACCCAACTCTCCAGCCTGTCCAGGTCTCTCTGGATGGCAGCACAGCCTTCTGGCGTGTCAGCCACTCCTCCCAGTTTGGTGTCATCAGCAAATTTGCTGACAGTACATTCAATTCCCTCATCCAAGTTGTTGATGAATATATTGAATAGTACTGGGTTTTTTTAGAGCTCAGGTTTTTGTACCATTTCCACACAAAAAATCTTATGTCTTCCTATTTCCTACCTCCAAGTCAATAACATCCTCTTTCTTTCCTGGTTTGTACTCCTCTAAGTCATTAAATAAAGGTTTACATTCCTCACATTAACATTCTGGCCCTGAAGCTCTTTCTTCTTTGTAATCACGTTGTCAGGGAGGTCTGCTGGAATCCCACACCATGTCTGTTCCAACCCCAACTCAGTAATTGTGTTTCTTCTTTTTCTTCTGTGTCAAGGAGAACTGTTTTCCTGAGTAAACAGACCATGTTCCCACTCCCATCTCTTTATCCATACATACCTTTTTTCAAAAAACTTCTTTGAAATCTGCATAAATGCCGCGTTTTCTTTAGAAATACCTCGGTCAGAATAATGATCATTTGCATGTTAATAGCTCCATCTCTGTAGGTGGTTGTTAGTTGATACTGGTCTTGCTTGTTAAAATGAATGCAAATCCTTTTTCAGTCCTAATCTTAATTGCAAAATGATTGTATTTTTCCATAATTCCCTATATTTCAGTAATTTTAATCTATATCAAATATGATTTCTTGACATGCTATCATCTGCTTTGTCTATTATGTCTAGGCTCTGCACATGTTCCAATAGACTTGCTAATTATCAAAGCAATTTGGTGTTTGAACTGAAAATGGGCCCTTAGCCAATTCTTTCCCACCAAACTTTAGTAAAGAACGAAACGAGTCTTGAACTTGTACTTTGTGTCTTGATTCCACTCTCTTTGCTCTTCATCCTTTCAGCTGTATCTGACAGTGAAGCGACTGACCTGGCAAAGTGCTACTGGCACCATCATTTCCACTGCGGGGGAGTGAGGTTACTGAGGTGAAAGGTTCCCTGTCATCATCAGTTCAACATCTGTGCCCTTTGCAGCACCAAATACTTAGTGTTTAGTACACACAACAATGTAGGGTCTGTGTTTTAAAGGGACAGTACTAAAAGAAACTGTTTTGTTCCTGATGTTGTTGATGACCTGCTGTGGATAAGAATTTCCTCTGTGGAGGTACAACTGGCAAACTGCAGAGATCTTCCACAGTGCACAGTGCTGTAGAGTCTCAGTTTGGAGGATGGCTTGGGCACTGAAACTGTACTGTGGTGGTTTCCACCTGGAGACACCACAGTCCTGAGTTAAGTGCCCGTGTTCTATTCCTCCGCTGTATAGAAAAAGTTAAATGTACAGAAATGTGACTCAGGAAAGTCAGAATGCAGATGGGAAAGCCCCCTGAAGTAGTTGCTGGGAAATGCTAAGTGAGGGAGTATGGCTTTTACCATAAACCTCTTAGGGACTTAGCTATTCCTGCTCATCATTCCTGGTTTTGAACTTGAACTGTTACAGAATCATAGAAATGCTGTTTGGAGGGATCCTTTGGAGAGTTCCAGCCCAGTGTCCTTCTTGGTTTTTTTCTTTTTTGGGTTTGGGAATACCTGAGGGTACAGGGCAGTCTCTGAGCTGGTCTGCGTTATTTTCTAAGAACTGTCAAAACTGTAGCAGTCCTTAAGAGTGACCACCACTGACTTTATACCAGATCTATGCAATTTCAGGGTTGACCCTTCTCAATTTCAATGGGCTGAATTACTCTTTACTATCTAATCTATTTGCAGCACAAAATGACTGCCACAAGAGCAGGGGCCTGCTGGGACAGGCTCTGTGCATACTGTCATAAGACTTGCACAAGAAGACAACTTTCTGAAAACAAACAAAAAGACACTGGTATGATCTTAGCCAAAACTTGTATGTCTGTGGTTCTATCATTTCACATTGCAGAGAATCCCAGGCAACATATTCATCCTTAGAGAGAAATGCCAAATTATGCAGTATACTCAGATCCCACAAAAGAGTGAGTAGTGTTTAATCACTGCAAATTTGAAAGTTTGTATGACTTCTTGAAATTGGCAGTACCAAACTCCCAAGATATTGCAAATCTGCTTCCTGACTTACCTTTCATCCAAAGCTGGAAGGGCTTTTTGGGCTGTCTTTGTTGTTGAAGACAATGTTCTCCTGAGCTGAACATAGCCAGGCACTGTAGGGGTGCATATGTGGGGAGGTGGAGTGTGGGGTATTATGCTATAAAATAATCCTTTAATTTTAGCTTATAGAACACCGAATTCTTGTAGGATAATTGCAGCTTGTCTTTTCCAGGAGAGCAGGAGAGATTTTCTTGAGTACTCTCCCATGTCTGCAAAATGGGGTTCATCTATCTAAGGCAGAGCTTTCCAAAACACAATCTAGTTTCATGGTTGTTTCGGGGAACCTCATAAACAGACATGCTTGTGGAGATGAGCAGACTTTAGTATATGCATTAGCATATGCATCTTGTACATTCGTTCTGCTTTAATATCACTTCCCAGTGTGAATCTCAAAACAGTCTGCATCTCTTATAGTTTCCTTTAGAGCAACAGAAGGAGAAAGGCTCCTATTTGACAGCAACTTAGCCTGTGAGGTAGGGAGGCTGTAAGAAAATAAATTCATCCAATATGTTTATCTGCCCTTTGTACTGCAAACGCACCATGTTGAACCGAATCCACAAAGCTGTTTATTTTCGCATGCAACAACACAGTGCTGGCCATCTTCCTTTCTGCCAGTGGACTGGATACAGAAAGGGGAAAGTAGGTCCCCAAACTGTCAGCAGCTGAGACTTGCACTTGCAACCCACCTCCCCACCTCACTAGTAATTGTAAGGACGTAGAGTCTTCTCTGCATAACCTCTCAGTGTAACAGCCCACGTACAACTACTTTTGTACTGACAGCTGTGAGCTGTCTTCTCTTCCTTGTGTTGACTGATCTAACATCTGTGTTTAAGTGCAGCGCACTCAAGTCAGTAGGTAAGACAGCCCTCTTTCCTTTGCCTCAAAGCCCTGACAGAGATAACATCCACCATGGACATGGGAACTCCAAGTTTCAGGCCTTCCTCTGCTTCAGGGTGCTTGAACTCCACCCTTAGCTCCAATACCAGCAACCTACTCGCAAAGCTAGGCTGTCCTTTAGGTCCAGTGTTCTGCCTCTGGAGTTCACAAGGTGAACCATAGCAGGAAGCCGTCAGACAGTAGGAAAGGTCTCCTACCAAGCACAAAATCTTACGGAGAAGTGAGTTACACTCATGTTCAGTTTCACCTAGTTGTTGGAAGTAAGATCCCTCTTAAATCTGCTGGCCATGCTCTTCCTGTTGTAGCCCAGTATGCCAGCCTGATGTTTTCGGGATGAAAGCCAACTCATGTTGAACTCATCATTTCTCTCAGCCCAGTGACCTGGGACTCTGTGTCCAGCTTTAGGATCAACAATTAAAGAAGCATATCAAGAAACTGGGGATGGTCTAGTAGGGACAGCTACTAAGATGATCAGGGCTTGTGTTACATGTCCTATGAAAAAAGGCTGATTGGATCTAGGCTTGTTTAGTGTAGTGAATAGGAGGCTAAAATGTGAGCTAGAAGCCTATGACACTTGAAGTATGATTACAAAGACAGCAGGACCAAACTCTTCCAAACAGCAGCAGACAGTAGAACATTGGCAGCAGCCCCAAGCTGTGAATAGGGAGGTTCAGATGGACGTTAGGGAAAGCTTTCACTGGGAGAGTGATGCACAACTCCTGTGAGTTGTGGAGTATTCTGCTTGGGGGCTTTCAGGACCCCCTTGAATCCTGTGTTCGGTTTTGGTCGCCTCACTGCAAGAAAGACATTGAGGTGCTGGAGCATGTCCAAAGAAGAGCAACAAAGCTGGTGAAGGGTCTGGAGCACAAGTCTGATGAGGAGCAGCTGAGGGAACTGGGGCTGTTTAGCCTGGAGAAAAGGAGGCTGAGGGGAGACCTTCTCGGTCTCTACAAGCATCTGAAAATATGTTGTAGCAAGGTGGGTGTAGGTCTCTTCTCCCAGGTAACAAGTGATAGGACAAGAGGAAACAGCCTGAAGTTGCACCAGGGGAGGTTTAGTTTGGATATTAGGAAAAATTTATTCGTGGAAAGGGTTTTCAAGCACTGGAACAGGCTGCCCAGGGAAGTGGTGGAGTCACCACCCCTGGAGGTGTTTAAAGGACATGTAGATGAGGTTCTTAGGGACGTGGTTTAGAGACGGACTTGGTAGTGTTAGGCTAACAGTGGGACTTGATGATATTAAAGGTCTTTTCCAACCTAAACTATTTTATTATTCTGTTCTATGATCATATGTGATCTAGCATGGCAAGAGCCAGATAAATTCTTTTGTCTCCTTTGTAGTGAGTAGAGACTAAATCTAATAGGTGTAGCCTTGAGACTGGTTCTAAAAGGATTTTTTTTAATGACAGGAAGCTTATTTTAGGTCTTGGTGAGGCCATCTTTTCCTGCCTTGCCTATGTCTTTTTTTGGTAATCATCTTCTCTACAGGAGTTCTGTCTTTATTGGATAGCTATGTCTTGAGAGCAGTATAGCTGTGAGCATTTGTGGGGTGGAATTGCCATTGCTGGTTTAGTGTGGTTGTTGGGAAAGATTAGAACAGGTTGGTACTGTGTGAAGCTCATGTCACACGCTTTTATCGAATACACTCATAGTGGGATCTAAAAGTTTTATCAGCATGAATTTGGGATGCTTGTTTCCTTTATGGCTGGGAAAGCAGAAAGTGAACATTGCACATAAAAACTTATTTTATTCCTTCCCGAAGTCTGTTTCCAAACCTCCAGTACTCACTGAGCATTGTTTCTGCAGTTACAGAAGGCAGGCTGAAGTACTTGTGATGGAAAAGGGGAATGGATCACTACTTCTTTGGAGGGTCCTTATGGAGGAGTGATGAAGCAAAAATGGAGAGGAAAAATAATCACAGAGAAATTATCCTGGGAAGAGATCAATAACCTGAAAATTGCTCGCGTCACTCGACGCCAGAACAGATCTGTTTAAAAACTTTCGCTCTATAGAGGAGGAATCTTGAAACTGATCCATTCTGCCTGGTTTATTCTTTTCATGTTAAAGCAACAAAGAAATTACTGTAAAAGTAATTCTGCCTTTTTTTTTTTTTTGCAGCCAAATAATTGCAGCCAGCTTTTTTCTGCCATGTATGCAGATTCCACCAACTGTAGCAGGGTTTGGAAGGACCCACCAGTGATCTTTTTCATAGTATAAACATTAAATACAGCTCACCCAGATGGGGAATGATCTAACAAATGAACACACTAGAGAGTGATTGCAGGGAACACTTCCAGAGATTAAGGCAGACAAGCACATAAAAGTGATTATGGTCTGTTACCTTGTGAGGCCTGTGGATAACACTGGTGTGCAGATAGATTGTGACAGGAAGAGGCAAGCAGATTGGGAGAGGTGGGAATGGAGAACTACAAAACAATTCATATGGTGGGAAGCTGCAAATGGAGATGGTAGTACCCTTTTCCACTGGAGGGGAAAGAGGGATGTAAGAAGAGAAGGGGCATAAACATATCAGCCCAATCCACATGGAGCCCACACAGCATCAGAGAAGTGAACAAGAAGGGAGACTCTTCTTTTTTTCAAATTTTGGGAGATTCTGTTTATAATGTGCATTACTCATTTTCAGCCCTCAGTCTCACCAACTTATTCATTCTACTAGAAGAGACATAGTCCAGCAGAGGTTGGAATAGCACAGAAGGATAAGAGAAGCCAAGGACCTAAGCCAAGTGATGGCGAAGGATTGCCCTGGATTTCCAGGCTCAGCTCACGAGATGCCAGGCAGTGTTATTTTAATTCCATAACAATGAATTAGTCCCTGTTCATAGTCTCTTCTGTTCTTTCTCCAGCTCATTTCTTCATGGAAGGATAACGGAAGAGTTACTCATCTAGATTTTCAGTTATCTACAGTTCCACCTGTGTTAAGCTCTTTGATTTCCTTACGCCTTTTATAAATTTAAATTGATTTTTATTTTGCTTGTTATAAGACAGTGAATTCTGTGCACTACTAAGTGTGTGATATTTGCAAATATGTAGCTACTGTTTCTGTATGTGACAGTGTTCAGTTAAAGATAGTTGTATCCGTCTGGAATGCCTTTAAGCCATGTTCTTATTCCATTCTTGGCTTTTACATAGGTCAATATTTTAGTGGTACTTTGGCTTGAATTCTGCTAGGTTCACATTGTTCTTGTTTAAACAAAGCCTATAGTTTTCAATTTCACTTCAATTCTCATTAAGAAAATGCAAAGCTTGCAGCACTTGTTAAAGCATAATCTAAACAGTGCCAATAGTACCCAACTCATGAGTCTGTAGGGAATAAGAAGGATGAATTCATGAGTGGGCTGGTGAGGTCAAGCAGATCAGTTAATAGCTCTGGAATTTCCAGGTAAACTTCTTATGTTACTATTTCCTAATAAAGTCAGAGCTTACACCTGTTTTTCAGGAAGTATTTGTACACTGAGGAGTCCAAATTCCTTTGATTTACGTTTCTAGTTACTTACTTCTCTTTCTTGAAATGGGCTAGAGGCAAAGGGCCAGGCTTTCAAAGGTATTCAGGCATTTCATGATGCAGGTGGATATGCAGTGAAATGCTAAAAAAAAAACATTAAGTTGCTCACCTTTCAATTAAACCAATAAGTATTAGGTATTCATGTGCCTTTGAGAATGCTGCTTTGTGATTAGCCCCATCATTTAGACATCATTTACGTCTTTTCAGAAGCTTTGTCTGTGCTTCCATTTCCACTCTGCACAATTCAGACAATAGCTTTTCTTTCCCTTGCAACCCTGTTGAGAACATGGGTATGTTATAAACAGGGTCATATAAAGTCCCTTAAATGAAAGCACAATAAAAGCCTCTCTGTTGCAACTATGAGAATCGCCTGCTGGGCTTAAGGGTATTGCAGATTGGAAGAGGAAAGTAGTCGACAGTATTGGATGGGGTGGCTGAAAAATGAGAAAGGACAAGCATATTTCAGGCCATCTGCTCCTTTGGAGAATGGAGCTTGTACAGGTTAACACCTGCTCTTGTCTAGTCAACATGATGCTAAATACATCTTCCATGATTTTTGGCCAAATGACATCCTGCCTACTACTTCTGGATATATTGAGACATGAAAATTAAGCAAGCACTTAATGCATTTTTTGCTCGCTTCAGCTACAGATGAGGAGGAGAAGCCAACTGACCTTGCACGGGCCACCCGAATGTGGTGGTGTTTGAGAAAAGCTCCTGCTACTCCAGCACAGTGATATCCAACCAGCTTTGACCACAATGGCCCTCTGCAAAGTGAAGAGGGCCTATTACCCTTACTATTACCTTTTACCTACTTTCTACTATTTTCTACTATTACCTTTTACCTATTTTACCTAATTACTATTACCACTGTCAATAGAGTTGCCCAAATGAGAGATTTTCATGATACGAGGTTGCAAAAGGAGTGCTAGTTGATATCTGAGCAGTGCTTTTAACTAATAGGCATTCTATAAATACTCATTATTTATATATAGATATATTAAAGATGTAATATTATAAGTAAACTAGATGGAATTTTCAACAGAGTGAAAGTAAATAAGAGCAGGCCAATAACAGGTTGCAGTTCTAACTTTGTTGGAAAGGATGACAAGAACAGGATAATTGATGATGGGATATGTCATACTCAGTGGCACCACCTACATCTGGTTTCTGGGGCAACTTTTCAATAGCTGGAGTAGATCTCTTTCACATTTCAGGTCAGAAAGACCCTATGCTCAGGTAGAACAAAATTTATAGCACCTTCACTCTAGTTATGCTCAGTTATAGCCACTTGTGGGCCTCCCTCAGAAATAAATGGTCTTTCACAGATCCCAACACACACTGCTGATAATGAAAATTAACCTGTCTGGGTGCATGTGGCTTTGGAAATGAATGATCAGTGTTCTTTCCTGGACATTGCTGCACGGTCCAAAGAGCTGTTGTAAGAGGTACAGTAAGACTGGTGAAGTCCTGCATCAATACAGTTCCGGCAGAAACATTTGTTATGAGCACAGAAATGTGATGGCAGGATTGGAAAATGGTTAGGAAAATTTTTAAAAATCTGTGCCATCTGGTACATTCCAGATGCCAAAAATGTGCCCTTTGGATGCGTCTTTTTGAGTCAGGAATAAGCCAGCCCTTCCAGGGGTTGTCTCTTGGTTTTCAGAAAGAGATTAGTCTTGCTCTATACAGAATCATTTTGCCTTCTCTGTGTCTTGCTTCCATACTGCTAGCAGGAATTTGCTTTTGGGTGTTCTTCTGAGGTGTGCTGAGGTTCTACTGTGTTAGAGAAGAGAAGGAGACAAAGCAAAGTACATTGTAAAGCACCATCTCACAAGGGAGGCAAGAGAGGGGAGGGGAATGAACAGCTCAATTAAACTTGCAAACAAGAGAAAACATGGGAATTGAGCACTGGTATAATAAACTTTAACACTGGTGAATGCCTGGCTCAATAACCAACCCATTTTAAACTTTCTGGAGGGAACTAGCGTATAAACTAATGTGGATTCTTCACACAAAAACACATATACCCCCCAAAAGAAAATGACAAAACCTTATGGCTTATGACCTTATGGCTAAGACATGGTCATGGGCATAACCAGCTTAATTCTGCTGGTAAAAGTGCAAAACTATTTTGGTTTAGGTAAGTTAGAATATGAAAACAGTTATATCCATTCCAATGTATCTTGGCCATAATGAAGGATTTGATTAGAGATGAGCATGAACTAACCATTAAATCCTCAATCCTTTCAGTTTTGAGAAGCTAAATCCACACTAGAACCAGCCCACTTTGCCATTTGGCATCCTTTTAAAGCATGTGAGACTTCTTCCTACATTTGATCCAGGTTTGTAAGTTGTTCCTTCAGAATATAAACTCTATTTAATTACTGCAAATCACTTAGCCAAGTGTTGGCTGGTTGTCCATCTGTGCCTCAGAAGTATTGCATGTTATTAAAGGTTTAGAATTAGGTTAAGGAGTGGTGCATGGAGTCCTATGTGTATATGCTCTAGATCTGATACTGCTCCATGTTTTCATTAGCATTTTCACTAGAGACCGGAATGGAGAGTATGCTAATCAAATTCATATGCAACACAAAGCTGGAAGCAATCACCAATGCATTGGAGAATAGGATTAGCCCAGAGTCCGACTATGATGAATTCAAGAAGTGAGCTGAAATCAATAAGCTGAGACTCAATAAGCACAAATGTAAAGTAGTTCACATAGGAAGGGATAATTAAATGCACAAATGGAAAATGGAGCTGTCTGTAGGCAGCTAATATGGAAGGAGAGACAAAGAGGTTTTGCTCCTTAAACCAAATCTAGGAAGACAAGGAATAATTTTTATTCCTGGTAGTGAACAGCCAATAGCTCCAAAAATTAGCTTCATGCCTAGATCCAGCTTTTAGCTCTACATGAGCTTGTCACTGACGATGCATAATTAAAGCTAGGGAAAAAAAATCAAACCCAAAAGCACTAGCTCAGCCTTTTCTTTTTCTACACAGAAGACGACGTTAGCTCCTAGGTAAAGGAGCTACAAGATTTTGTTTTTCCTCTCTTCAGCTCTCTGTGATCATTTCTCGAAATCTCACTTCTTCTTTGCATTCTCCACACCTCATGTGGACTGCCAGAGATGCAGGTTTGCAAAACTGGGCTGACATATCTTTTTCCCTGGACAACTCTGGTGACAGGTGTCTTAACCTGTCATCCATAGCCCCTGTTAGCAATTTTATTGTTTTATGTCAAGGAGAACCACACATTTAGTTATAATTAGTGATTTCTACACCTGAGTTTCTATGCTGGCAAGAATGGCTTTCAGTCAGAAGGAGAGGTGTATGTAGGCTGCAGTGATTGAAGCTGGAATCTCAGTGTCCTGAACTGAGATACAACAGGAGACCTATGTACAGTTCTTGCAAATCGCAGTTGGAAAGGATTAGGGGTGGGTCAGTACTCTCTGCAGAGAACACGGGAGTAAGGACGGGATTAAGTGAATTTGGTTGCTTCACTTCAGGCAGGGTAAGGATGAAAAACATTATGAGAATACCAGTCCATGGCTCTTCTAGTGAAGTTTCGGTTACATTGACAGATTGTCTGGTGATCATTTGCATCACTTTTGCCTGTCTTGGGCCTGCTCTGTCACTATGTGCCAGACACACATCTTGCCAGAAATTCTCTTTTCTTTGCAGAAAAACAAACAAACAAACAAACAAAAAGCCCCAGACAAACATGTGCACTATTGTTTGAAAGGAAGCTTGGGCTTTTTCAGCAGTACAGTGAACTCCTTCCTCCATTACCCTGACTAGGCTGTCTGAGTCAAACCTAAGCCTAGGGCTTATTCTCTGAAGGAGTCTTTTTCTGAGTGCTAATCAGAAGTAGAGTGGTGATTCATCAGGTAGTGCTGCCTGTGGAAAGGACTAACTGGGGAACATCAAGGGGTTCCCTTATGTATCCATATTAAAGGTCAAAAGCTTCCTTCATTGAAACCAGAAACTATGATCTTCTGAAAGCCATTAATGCCCATGTTCCCCCATTAAATCCAGTCAGGTTCTTTCACTGAGTACACTCTCCTCAGGCTAAGAGCTGTTTTTATTTTCCAGTCTCCTGATCCTTCCCCTGTTGATCTTGGACTAGAGATTTCCTCTTTGAAAGTATGCTTACTTCAAGGAATCACAGGCCTGAGCTTTTGAAAGGGCTTTTTGAGAGACAAAAACAAACTACAGTTTATTTGTGTGCTTGAGCCTGTTAAAGAAGAATATTTTTCTCTGTGAGGCCATGAGAGCAGCTTTAAGTCAAGTGATAGTTAAGAGATGAGGTGGAGTTGTCATTTTGCTCCATACATTTAGTGGTTCCAGGGTTTCTGGCAGGGGGAGGACAAATTGCCCTTTACAGGTGACAGATACTGTCACCTTGACCTGAAATCTTAGGTTCAGAATTTGTCTCAACAGAAGCTTCTTTGTGGCAGAATTGCTCCTGCTGAGGGCTCTTGCCACATCAAGGGAGGTTTCGGGCTAGTTAAATTTGTCATTTCTTGTGTGGATAGGATGACACCATACTTTAATCATGTCACACCTCTGGGTTTTTTCTGTCTGTCTCCCCTTGACACCCCAGCTTTATCCCAGCAATAATCAAATTGAGAGGTGGTACCAAATTGCACTGGGATGCTGTACTTCTCCTTCCCCTATAAAATCTCATAATCTGTGATGTTTTTAGAGGTAAATTCTAGGACTAACTGGTCTAGGATGATCTTTTATTAGTCCGGAACCAGTTTCATGCACCTAGCAGTGTATAGGCATAGGAAAAAAAACTCTGGAGTGCATTTATTTCAAGCAGTATCCTTCCCATGTAACAGCCTTGAGAGTGCATTAAAACACAGGAAAATTTAGGGGAGTCTTGAGGTTGCACTCAGCTCTGGTGTACAAAGGAGTTGGCACATAGCCATTTCCAAATTCAGGAACAACAAACAATTGTTCTGAGCTTCTTTCCGTACCCAACGCTTCCTGCGAGTGGCTGGGGATATTATCATCTTGCTAAGGTGGCAGCCACAGTATGAATTCAGGTTCTGGATGTATCGAGCCAATTGAACCAACACAGCAAGTAATGTATAGAAAAGCTGTTCTTTTGCCATGACAAGCCTCAGGACTGCAGGCAGTGAGGAAGAGGGATGGGACACACTTATTGATGAGAACAATTTTGGCATAACTGACTTGATTAAAACCTGGTGGGATAAAGCACTTGATTATAATGTTTAGAATGTGGCTCTCACCATTACGGAATGAGAGAATGAGTAACAGGGCTTAAATGGTGTTCTGCGTAAATCTGCTCTTAGCCTTTCACAGTTACTGATCAGTCAAAACTGCAGGGTCATGCGTGGAAACAGCCAAGTGCTGAAGCCTAGGAGAAGGGCAACCTGTGAGAATACGTCTATAGAAATAAACTACAAGTGTTCAGGAGTATTCCTGTGTACTTAGGACAGCTGGCTCAGAATAGCCATTCCCGTGCTGATAAATGTTCTTACCATTTAAACCACGGGGGCTGAGTGCAGCCTGCCAGTCAAGACTGGCCCCAGGAATGTTCTACTTCCAAAGCTGTGCCTGAGAGTTATTTGGGAGGGTGCTTAGGGCTGTGCTGGCTTCATGTTAACTGTTTCACAGTACAACTGGTATTTTTTTCTGTTCCAAGGACCACCTCCAGGCACTGTTTAATTACAAATGTAGATGTATCCTGACAGCCTACTCAGTCATACCAGAAAACAATGCTACTCAGTGTTGAATATTGTCTGAAAGTCTTACACAATCATTATTATCATTTCTTAAAAAGCCCAGATTATATATTTTAACTAAATATAAGGCAAGAGGCAAAGGCAGACACAGGTGGAGAGATGAGCAGGTGAAAAGAAAAAGAGAAATAGTATTACAGCTCAGCCTGCGAGACAAAGGTGCCTGAGCACCTGAAGCCTAGCTGTCATCATTATTCCTTTGTGAGCATTGCAGTTTTAGTATAAAGAGAGTTTTAAGGAGGACAATGAAGCAGCTTTGCAGAAGTGTAGCAAAGAAAGCTCAAAGGTGCTGTTGAAAACATTTGAAATCTGATGGCATCTGGCAACAGTGTCCATCAGACATGGGAGCTAACCTTTCAATAGGGATTCAGAGGTGATGTTTGGAGGAGGATAAACTATAAAAGTCTTCGCAGTGAAGACAAGCAGCTTGTGTTTCATGAAGCAGAAGAGGGAAAGCCAAAAGAAACGTTTAGAGAAAGGTGTAACATACTCCAAACAACAGGAAGGGAATGTGACCTTTGTCTTTCTGCACTGATTTGAGCCAGGCAAGTCTGCAGTGTTAAGGCCAGGGAAAAGCTGTTATAATAATGAAAGGGTAGGCTGATGTGAGCCTGGGCAACTGTTTCAGCTGCAGTGAAAATGGATCAGGAATTCATGCCTTAAACATGTTTTCTAGCAGAAGTCTTTGAGATTTATACAAAGCCCAAGTGTGAGAACCCAGAAAGAGGTCTGAATGGAAGATAATGCGCAGCTTATAGGTCAGAAAGACGGCTGGACAGGCTGATGGTATAGTTTACAGTGATGGAAAAAGCATTTCACTGTTTCAGAGGGAGGCTTTCATTTTGCCTGTGTCGAACCATTGCTAGCAGTTTCAAGCTCAGCAATGCATTCATTTGCATGTCTTCTGATGAAGTGTGAAAAAAACTTGCAACATGTTCATGTAAAGCTACCTTTTTCCTAGATGTTCCATATGGGGCATTTCCGTGGTGTGAAGGGAAGTTACTGGAGTGTCTCCAAGGTGGGAAGGGAAGTTAGTGGAGTGCACAGAAGTCCCAAATGTAGAAAAGATTTAAGAGTTTGTTGCGGGTGGTTTAGGCTGGAACATGGTAACTCTTCCTCCACTATGAGGATGGTGAGGTGTTTTTCAGTTTCTATGATGGATATTAAGCAATTCCTACTAAAGGTAGACACTTGAAATCTATAGGCCCTCATAATGTGCGTCAAATTGCTCACAAGAGTTGATTGAGGCGATCTCCAGCTCACAGTTCTTAACTTTAAATCTTTGTGGGAGAGTAACAGAAGTATTAGAAGAACATTAATGTTGTGCTGGATTCAAAACAAAACAACCAGGATGACTTGAGTGACAGTAGGGTAGTTATTTTGGCATCGTCCCAGAATAAAATAATGAAAATTTTTATATAGAAATCAGCAGCTAAAGAATAAGACAGTATAAATGTCATTACCACTAGATTTAAGGAAAATAGGCTTTTTCAAATATATCGGGGTTTTTTCTGTGGAATTACAAGTCTAGCTCATAAAGATGACTTCATATTTGGACTTTTCTAACATGATATAATACCGTGTGGCATTCTGATAAAATGTTAACACTATGCAATACCAATAAAGCAGAGATTAAGTGAGTTGAGAGAAAGCTAAATGATAGATCTCAAAAAGCACTTGTCAATGGGAGCATTCCAGACTGGCTTCTGAGAAAGCAGTACAAAGCCCTGTTTTATTCAGCATTTTCGTCGATGATCTGGGAATAAGTACGCTGATAAAAAGAGTGGATGACACAAAGATTAGTAGAAGGATACAAAAAATAGTGGCAGTAAAAATCTAATGCATGGGCTGCTCAGAAAAGCTGCAGCCCTTAAACAAAGGTATGTAGCACGCTCAAAATTAATTTTGATATTTACAGAGACAGAACAGCAGTTTATGCTTTCAGATGGCAGAACTATGTCTGGAAAGGAAGAATAAGGTGTATAAGTGGATCTCAGATTTCCAGATGGTGCGGTAGTAAAAAGGGGCTTAAAGACCATGGCTTTATGAACACAGCAGCAACGAAATGTAGTGTGAACTGTTTTTCTCTCTCATATGGCATTGCTGAGTCCAGTTTTGAAATATTGTGTCTTTTGTGATATCTACCGTTTCAGAGCACCTTGCAGCATTGGTGTAGTAAAAGTGTCTTCAGCACGACTTGGATTATTGAAGAAAATGACTTGCAGTAAGACTTTGAGATCAGTCTAATTTATCTGAAAAGATTAAGGGGGGACTTGATTACAGAGCATAAGTTTCTTTATTTTTATACATATATATATAGGTGCTACAAAATTCTTTAATCTAGTGGAGAAAGGCATAGCAAGGACCAAGACATGGAAACTGATGTCAGACAAATTCAAATTAGGCCCAACCTTTCAACAGTGAAGGTGATCAAACACTGAAACAAACTCCCTTAGGACATGCTAACTCTTCATCACCTTCAAATCAAGACTGGATACCTTGCTAAAAAAAAAAAGAGGTGCTACAAAATTCTTTAATCTAGTGGAGAAAGGCATAGCAAGGACCAAGACATGGAAACTGATGTCAGACAAATTCAAATTAGGCCCAACCTTTCAACAGTGAAGGTGATCAAACACTGGAACAAACTCCCTTAGGACATGCTAACTCTTCATCACCTTCAAATCAAGACTGGATACCTTGCTAAAAAAAAAAAGATGTATTACCCAGGGAAAAGTCACTGAGCTGAATACAAGGATAGCTGGGTGAAGATTAAAGCCCTGTGACATACAGAAGGCCAGGAGGGATTGTTTAAACCTCTATTTTGACCTTAAAGCAGATTAATTTACAAACCTGGTCTCTCTTGAAAATGCTTGGCTTATTCCTTGCATTTCTTTTCTGCTATCATATTTCTAGCATAGAACTGTATTGTACAGACACTGTTACATATGTCAAGCAAAGAAAGAGGCAAACAATACTGTCAGATGGATCTGAAATTTCTTCACATCTGTCTTCCTCTGTCTCACTGCTGCCCGTCTCTTTACCCATTCCCATGAATGCTGATTGAGAAAAACAAAATAAACAACCAAACAAAAAAAGATGATGTTTCAACAACTGTGGAACAGAATCATTTGAAGAAGAAATTTGTTTACTCTGACATATTTGTAACTATTACCAGAAAAGCAAGAGTAGGAAGTACTTGTGCCCTGGGTGTTAATGTTTGCTGCTGAGAAGAGAGTCTCTAATGGAAAATGTAAAGTAAATGGTGGATCACGTGAGGTACATCAAGCTAGCACACATCTTGAAAACTTTCAGTCAAGGCATAGCAAGTTGTCCTGGGCTTCTGTTGAACTCAGCAAGTTTAAGCCTTGAGAGGAACTAGAAGAGGAAAGCTAAAGTCCAAGCGTCTTGTTCTCACTATACTTTCTGAATATGTGAGCTAACATATGTTAACATTACACTTTAAAAGCCTAAAAATAGTATTTTCTGCATAGGCTGTGTACCAGGGGGGCACATTTCTGCACTTCAACATGAAGCCAGCTGCAAAATGGGTGATACTTAGCCAAGTTTGGGGGGCTGGGGACAGGAAATCAGATCAGTGCACGTACCTCTCCTCCTGGCATTGTTGTACAGCTTATCATTTCTTCAGGACTTCAGAGCCTCTCTCTCAAAGTGAACCCACTTAAGAATTCAAAGATCTAATTCTCGTTCTTTGTACCATTAAGACACTGCCATCAGTGAGAAGGCAGCCTATTTGGGCCACTGGAATCCGTCAACTTAGCATAAGCCTCTGTGCAAACAGAAGGCTAGCGTTGTAGTTCAAAGATGATAGTCGAACAAGATTTGCAAGTCAGAGGCTTGAAATTCCACAAAGGGAAGATCAAACAGCCTCTTTCTTTTAACAAGCATTTCATTTCTTTAGGGGACTGGACAGTTTTCATCCAGAAAATAAATGCAAAAATTTCATGCAGAAATTAAATGCCATCATTGATACATATAACAAAATGTTATCCCTGACACACACATTGTCAACTGCCAGCTCATCAGCATATCTGGGAATCCATAGAGATGGTCCCTAACTAGCTGGATTCAGAGCTGTTGTCAGCAGAGATCATGCTTGCACCCTGTCTCTGAAGGAGACATCCTGATTTTTATGGATAATTTTAGCAGTGGCTCCAAGCCTGTGTGTTATCTCTTTAACAGCCCAGACTACAAACTGAGGCCCACGCACCTCAGAACTCTGTCACATTTGAATTTTGAATCTCCTTTCTGTGGCATCAATCCATTTCCAAAGCCAATTTTAAAAACCACCGACAACCCTTCCCCCCTGCTTTCCTTAGCCCTTTCAAAACTCAGGCAGGCTGGAGAATGATAATTCTGCATCATGACAACTTCTGAGTTTCTGAATTTTGTTTTTGATCTGTGTTGGACTACACCCAAAACTTTTCAAGCATTTTAATGAAGCGCAATTGTGTTAAAATGTCTGCTCTTCCTTTGGAATTAAAATGTTAAGTATTTTTTATTCGGGTCTTTCTGTCACCCCTTGGAAGCAATCAGATAGTCTGCCCTAGACTTGAAATGTTTTGGCTTCCACTAAACATCACGTTTTGACCAGAAACTATTCAGTTGAAACTGTTCCACCAACTCTACTTGAAATTCCTCTGCTATAGTAGTAGAGCTTGCAAAACATCTCACTGTTAAATAAATGATATTTACTGCAATCTCCAGATTACATTGAAACAAGCAAGCTAATAGATGCCAAGCATGGCTGCTCCCACTGCTGCTCCCACTGCTGCCCAACCCAAAGTGGATGACCATGGGGTCCTGTTGCTGTAGGTGTGATGACCAAAGTAATCCCTTGCCGAACAATACCGGGCCTATTTGGCTATGTGTTGTGTGTTGCTGGTTCAGTGTTGCAGCTTTTGTGCACAGAAGCTTTGGCTACACGCATCCTGAGCATTTTGATAGTTGTTTAGCCGTTGGTCTTTCACACTGTGCCAGATACAACAGGCAGCTTCTTCCAGATAATTTTAAAATGGTGTTTGCTAAGTAGTTAGCAGAAATATGAGAAAAAATGTCACATTTATCTAAGATCTGAAAATTTCCACACTGATACCACAATATTCAAGGTAGGGGAAGTGTGTAGGGTAGCAGAAAAATGGACAGAAGACTGACTTTCAAGAAAAAGACTTAACATTGAAACCTAGCTTTCTCACAAGTAAAGTGAAAGATCTGTTGGATGCCTGAGGACATCTTATATAAGATTTAAAATGCCCTAGGCGTCTGTTTTGAAACCCTTGCTGGTTCTGGCAGTTGTATGCTACAGTTTCTTTCATAACTGTGTTCAACTTCAGCTTAAAACCAATTTTAGGGTTTTAGTCCATATGTGTCTTTTTGGTAGTCTCTGTCCCAAAGGCTGAGGCATCCCAAAATGACACAATGTTTAGTCAATCCTAAGCTGATTCACGGTAAACCCCTTAATGTAATTTTCAACCTTTCTTACGGGCTTCCTGTGTTCGATCTGCTCTGATGACCCATGTTTGATGTCGTTGCAGAGTGGAAGATGGTGGGGGGTGTTGAATTCCTGTGCGCTGGGGATGGCAGCAGGAAGACGTGACATGTTGGATAAACGTGTGCCACCTCCCTCTCTGGTGGCTGGTGCGCAGCTGCGATAAAAGCCTCCAGCTGCAGACAGCTACCAGATGGTTTAGTTCAGGTAGACAAGTCCTGCGTGGTCGGCGGTGGAGGTGTGGGGGCCCAGCGGTACCGGGAGCATGTAGCAGAGCACGAGCTGGTGTCAAGAGACATCCCGTGGTGCAGGAAAGCAGAGGGAATGTTTAAGTAGTCTTCATGCAAGCTGGATGAGTGCTGTCAAGTAGTTTTGCTCGATTCTTTCACCAATTTGTCTTGATTGCATTGACACTCTCTTGGCATCCACATCCTGTGATTATTCCAGTGAGCACATTTATGATGAGGAAGGTTTGTGGAAAGAGTAGATTTTAGGTAAAGCTCACTGAAAACAAGTTTTGAATTCACAACTGACGATATCTGCACATAAAAATTAGCTCTGAGGAGTTAAAGATTCATTCAGGCAAGGGAGGGAACAAACAGGCCAGGTGATCCAGGAGTCCCATCCAAACTGCTCAGGCTTTTACAATGGAGATCTTTCTGGGAGGCTCTTGCATTTAAACAGTGCACTTGAAACTACCGATGGAAATCATAGCAAATAAGTTTCAGTCTGGACTAATTTGAGCTAGCATAATCTGTTTCCAGTTTGTGAGTGGAAGTATTTGATGACATGTATTTGTTTCTTTCATTTTGTGCCTTTAAAAGGGAATGGAAATGAGTTTTTAAAAAACCCTGAAGTATTGTGGAATTGTTTGCAGCTGTAAGTCTGTTCAGCCTCTCCCCTTTTTGCCCACATTGCTCATCTCAGGGCTAAGTAATTGTAATTCTCTTTTTTTTTTTTTTGGTCAAGCCATTGCAGCCTTCTCCTTCCTGCTTTCTTACTAATGTAGTTTAGGCATGACCCGTGATCCCTCAAACACAGGCAGGGGCATCATTCACTGCACCAGTTCTCTTCACTATAATTCACAAGAAATAATTTCCTGGCTCTCTTCTTCAGCCACACATACGCAGATACTTCCAGGCAAATCCCAACACTGGGTTCTTCACTGTGGAGCATCGCTTGTCCAGGGTGGATTTCAGTGGTCTAGCTGTTTTGCTTCATTTTAAAGATGTGCTTTGCCCCAGGGAAGATCTGATCCAATGTAAATTTCCTTATTTTCAAGTGTGATAGATGAGCTACTGGTTAAAGTACAAGTGAGGATGGGGTGTGTTTGCCCATTCTGTCCCAAACTGCCTGACTTTTTCTGTGTCTGTATCCTCCAGTGCCAAATCAGAGAGTTAGATTTATTCATCACACAGGCTTAATGAATTGTAATATTTGAAGCACTTTAAGGTAAAAGGGAAGAAAGGAGCCCCAAAACCCATAAAAGCAGTATTTTTTTCATGGTAGCACTTTCCCTGTACAGTACCAGGAAGGAAGTACACCCTCCATGAGGGACATGACTCACTCTTACTTTTCATTATCGCTGATTCCGATTTAATCAGACTCCGTAAACTAAATGAGATTGAGTTTAGTCAGAGTCGAACAGGTCCTTTCAGAGGAACCAGTCACTGCCGTAAGGATCTCCACAAAGAAATCCACACCAGTAAACCCTGCCCGGAGCAGCACCAGAGCAAGTGTTTAAGATGGGCTGGGTTGTGAGGGGAGGTCGCATCGCTAACAGGGCCCAGGCTGCAAGTAAAGATACTCTGCATCTTTGTACAGTCCTGTGATACTTTATCATGAATGAAACAATCTGAACTCCTGTGTCCCAGCCGTATTTCCAAGGAATTATGTTATTTTGCTTTCCCCCATTTAGCTGAGTGCTGCATTCCCCCAGGCTCCTGCCTAAGTTGCTATGAAGTGTTAACACACTCTAATGAGTGGTTGACTGCTTAAGCCCAGAGGTGGCTGCAGTTCTGGGACAAGTGGAGTGACACTCAGATGCTGGCACATTTTTTTAACAGAGTATTTTGGGATCTTTCTGGCTCCTAAGTGCTATATGCATGCTGTGCATCATTATCAGGTAAATCATGTCACCTTGAAGTTAATTTCTAATTACAGAATTACTTTATGTGGCATTAATAATAAGTAATGTGAGATTTTTCAGCGAACTCTAATTTTAAGTAAATAATTTTTTTGAGACCAACTGATTTATTAAATTCGTTCTTTATTAGGCCTAATTTAGACTCCAAGCCATTTTTACTAGTGCTTCAGCATAGAATTATTACATAATTTGTAATGCAGTTGTCATAAATAATGGTTTTACTTAGAACAAATTAAAAAGGATTAGATTTTTTTAAGAGAGTATTGGGTCTGAGGGGTAATAATAATAAAGAATAACTTAACTTCGTTACATCTTTCGTATGTTTGTTCATCCTTTGGAAGCATGGTTTTATAGAGGTCACCTCACCTGCTATTCTTCCCATTTCTGGGATGGAACACGACATATTTTTTTACATTCACTCAGCAACTAATGAAGTTTCTGGGGTGCAAGTGGTTTCAGCTTCAAGCTTCTGCCAGATGTTACCACCCGACAGTAGGGATAGCTGAATGGCTCATCAAGCAGCCCCTTCCCTAGCACAGTTTTACAGGCAGCCTGGTAAAGTAAGCTGAAATCCATTTGATTCATGCTAATCGAGTGAGCTGTAAAATGCAGCAGCTGACCCAGGAGCTGTTTGGTTGTCCCTTATGCGGGAGCTGCAGTCTCTGGGAGAAAGGTTTGACGGAGAGCTGCAGGCCATAATGCCCCCAGCCGTCCCAACTTAATTTGCTGACACGAGTGCGGCAGCGCTCTCTAACAGAGCAGGCATTTAGTGCAGGAAGAGGAGAAAAGCTTAGCCACTTAAGCTGCTGGGGGAATGGAAAGAGGCAGAGCACATGGAGGCTGGTTGGAATTTGTTTGGGATGCTGATGCTAACACCTATGCTTAAATATATGGGAGGGGTGAAGGGAGAGGTAAAGAACCACCTGAGAAGTCAAGGCCTCTGACTTTACCTTAGCCACAACACGGGCTTTAGCAATGTACAGTAAAACACATTTTGGCTCAGCGTTATTTTGCACAGCAGCCTCCTGCAGTACCCCAGTGGTCTGTTTTGGTCTCTTACTAGATTCGGTAGCTTCACAGCCTGTAATGCGTGTGTAGTGCTCAGAGCTCTTGCCATTTAGTGTTGATACCATTAGGCTAGAGAGGATTTCTGTGAAAGCGATGTGGTGCTGTAGCTGTGTCTAGATTCTCCTCGAGGGGGCTGAAAATCTTCACAGGTCCTTCCAGGTCTGAACCGAGTCAGTGTTTGTAACGAGGCTTGCCAAGGTCAGGTCATGTTTTGGTTTGGGGAGTTAAAACTTCTTGGCTGTGGAAGTCACATACCTGAATATAAAAGGAAGAATCTGAGCAGGGAGAGAGAAACCTCTGAGCAGAACGATCCCTGGAAACCCCTCACTCCAGGGAACAGGCAGGCATTGCGAGGGAAGGCTGAAGTCTGTGACTGAGCCAGTAGAGAGAGCAGGGGAGATCACCTGTAGAAGCAGCCACCTACACCTTCCCTTTTATGCCCATTGTAAATAAATTGCATTTATCATTACCTGCACTCTTTATCTCCAGGCTTCTGGGGTGTTGAAAGCTCCAGTTAAATAGCTCGCCCAAAGAAAACACTGTCACATTTGCATAATATTTTCATAGACACCGAGCTCAACCTGAGCCTGGAGGGAGACAGGGATGTTCCCTGCGTATTTTATATTCCTGTCCTCAATTCCCACCAAAGCTAACTCTAAATTGTGGCATGGATATGTGTATAATAAAGAGAGAGAGAGAGATGGCTGTGAGGTCTGAATTTGTCTGTGGTATTTCTAGACACTCTTAGTTTAAGAAGCTACTTACACCCCATGGAAAACTCTGAAATAGTGCTATTTAAAAACAAATCGGCTTCCATTTCACCTCTTTCTCAGTGTTCCTCTTCCCTCATTCTTCATTACTAGGGACATCCGCATGAAAACAGTGTCTCTTCTTTTTATATCTTGGGAGTTCATCTGCCTCTGCTGATTATCCCCTCCCTCCCCTCTCCTTCTGAAGTCATTATCTTCTGATTGCATTACATTTGCAGCCATCCCACCGCGGGCTCTCTTCTCATCAAGATTCTCAAGCTGAGCGGGGGAAAGGATAGGTCAGCTGGCAGAGAGAAAACGTCAAGGAAAGCCTGGCCCTGGCAGAAAGGGTGTTGGAGTCCAGTCTGTGTCATTGCCTCTCTCAGCTACAGTCATGCTCAGCCACTGGTTTTTCTGTAAAAGCGCAATGAACTCAGTCAAGTTTCTCCTACAGATGGTGTTGGAACAACAGTTGGAGGAAGTATTTTTGACAAGACGTGTATTTGCTGCAAAATGCAATGTCATTCATGTTGTCTACCCTGCAGATATTTGCAAGCTTGAATTGAATTAAGGAAACTTTCATTGCAGGAGTAGGGGGAGTAACTGAAGATGCAAAATCCTGCTCATTTCCCTGAAACCAGAACTGGAAGCCTTAATTACAATAGAGTAACACTCAGGCTTGCTCTGGGCAAGTAATATTTGTTTAACTGAAGTGGAACAGCTTCCTTAGGAGAGATTGAGGGATATCCTTCTCAGAACAAATACGTCTAAAATTTGTAACCTTACTTTGAGTCAGAAAGTAGATTTTGTCATGGGTCTTCTTTGTCCTGTTACAGCAGTGGAGCCTTGCAAGTAATTCTTCCTGTGCACTAGAAGAAATACCTTTTATCTGTTGAAATGTCTTAACAGACTTAACACATGGTGAAACTATCTTGATGAGTATCCTTTAACAAGAAAGGGCACAAAATAGTTATGGTTTAGCTAGGGTCACAAAATGAGCCAATGCAAGAGTTTAATTCAACTCCCAGGTGTTCAGCCACCCAGGTCTGCTTTTCGGGATACACCTGCCAGGCAATCTCCATCCACAATTATCCTATCCTTTATTTGACTGAACCCATCTAGAGGTTTAAAATCAAATTCATATGTCTGCAGTATTTTTCATATTCATATTTCCCTGTCCTTACTTCCTTCAGCCAGGAAAGGAGGCTCCAAAATATGATGAGAAAACTGCATCTTAGAGGAAGAACTTCAGAGTTATTAATGGGGCTCTTTATAGTGGACTTGGGAAATAGATCTCCTAAAAATCTCCTTTCCTTTGACCCATCAGAAGAAATGGACGTTATTCCTTACCTGCTTCTAACTACATGCAAGTGGTGTCACAAGACATTGCCTTTGTTTCCATTGTTCTGCCCCAGCTCTTTCTTTGAAAATATTAAAAGCAATGGGAATAGATCCCTTTTATTTCTTGTAGTAAAACCCATATGTGTCCAAGATGGCAACAGGGCTGTAATGGTAATGCAAAGCAAGAGACAGAGGAATTTGTAAACAATCTTGTACAGGGTGAGTATGACAACGCTTTCTTCCCAGACAGATGCCTAAGCTGCTCTGGTTTTCCCCAGGAGGCATTGCAAAGGTAATTCTACCTAACAGCTCCATACATGTGTACACTTTGTATCTATGGATAGGCGATGCCAGCAAATATTGAATTTACTTCTAGAATTAAGTGACCATGCAAGAGCACGTTATTGCATTTAACGCTACTTCTGTGCTGCAAAGAGTATCAGTGATAGAAATCAGTTTAAATGTTGGATGATCTGATTTCCCAGTATCCCATTACAGGTGGTAGCTCTGCAGTGTTATTGCAAAGGGCTCAGCATCTCTTAAGCTGGTGATTGCAACTGTCTTGGGATGTATTTGCAAAAGGATAGATAGCACAGTGGGTGGCTTGATCCTCCAGACCAAGTTGCTTGTTCCTTAAGGATATGTCAAGGACAAGATCATGATCTCATGATCTCTTTTCTATTTTAAATCATCTAGTTGAATTAATTTCAAGCAAGTTATGGATTTGCTTTGGGTTTTATCCCCTGTTGGGATTTTCTTGGGATGGGACTAGGCAGGATGACTTCTGTATGCAAAACAGACTGCTTAACTTGAAACCAAGTATTTATGCAGAATTAATATCCCTGTGGATACTTCCCAGGGTTGATCCATACTTAAAGACAATAGGGGAGTTGTTTAGGTTACTCCTGCTTGTGTATCCTTTGGGGAGATGAGGCAGAAAATAAGTCTGAGGCCAGCAACAACACAGCATCTGGTGATCCCAGCACGTACCCTGCTTCATGTGCTATATACTATGTCTTTAAAATTAAAAAAAGCAACAGAGGAATTCACATTGTTGAAGTTAATCACTGGATTAAATTGCCATTTGTCAATAGCAATGTAATTTGTATTATGAATTACAGCAGCATAACTCTCAGACACATTTTATCAATGTGTTTCAAATTATTTAATAGCAATATTTTTCAAAAAATAAGCAATGCCACTTGTTTTCACCCCACCCTTATTAAAATCAGCCCATTCTGAGGGTTTCCATCAGTGTAACAGCCAGCTCTGCAAAAATTCCTGCTAAATAAATTATCACCAGGAGTCTCAAAATCTATTACCATAAACAAAGCCATTTTCCCCTCGTCAATCGATGGCCTGCTGTGTTGCTGCTAATGGGACTGTACATACATGTTGCACAGAAAAGAATTCATTTGCAGGTTCCTCAGACTTTTTTGTTTGGTTTACTTTGTGGAGAGGGGGCAGGAGAAAAATACTGTGGGAGGATTTAGAAAATGTTTCACTGAACTCAATGCTTATTGCAGAGAGCGAATCCTTCAATCTGCAGAAAAGGACACATTCAACTTGCACATTGGAATACATTTTTCTGTGCTAATTCATAGCAGCAATGGGAGAAGGGCAGAAAACAGGACTGAAACCCCGGAGAAAGTGACTGCTGCCTTTATTTGAGATATCCTTTGTAGGCAGAAAAATGTCCATATGTTTTGCTACTGGTTTACAAACGTACCCTAATTGTTTCCAGCCTTATCGTTCGCTATTTCAATTCCGCCTTCATCCTACAGTTCTGCCATCATATATTCAGGCTGATTCCCTGCTTTTGCAGCCCTGGGCATTCCACAGCCAGTCTACTGGTACACCGCAATAGTTTTATTCTTTCTCATTTCATACAAAGTGTGGCTTTCTTTTTTAAAAAAATGAATTATCATCGGTATTTTTTCTCTTTTTCTTTTCAGGTAAGTGACCACTCCTGTTTCTATAAGACTGGTGAACAATCAGCAAGCCCGAGCTCTCAGAGGTACTCTTTGTGGTATGGTTTCTTTCTAAGCACCTTGAAGTATTTTCCTCATCGGAGTTTTGTATAGCACCTCAGCAGGAGGTATGAGATAGATGAACTGGGATTTAACCTTAAACAAACAATGATTTCTCCTCTTTGATTTCTACGGTTTAGTCTTGCCTTACTGAGGTGCCCAGAAGTAAGGAGATAAAGGTACCGTGGCAGGAGAGATTGTTTGTGGATCTTCAACCACTAGGAACAAAAGCATGAAAAGCTGTTAGCACAGTGGGAAGCAGGTTGTGCAAAGCTCTTCTGAACACAGGGCCAGTTTATACAGGTGCACCGCCTGTTGCATATTCTGATGCCTTTCACATTATTCTCAACAGGTGCCTGTTAGAGGAATGCCATGAAGACGTGTGTATGCAAAAGTGTTCAAAATGGTTGGTACACATTTCTGAATCTGGCAGGGCTGATTGCCGCCAGCAAACATCTGACTGTATTTTCTGCTGCAGCTTCTCTTGGGGAGGAGGCATGGCTCAATACTGCCAACCAGGACCATGGGAAAATAGTTGTTTAGGCCCCCAGAACCATACAATTGATTTCAATAGTTGTGAAGTTTTTAAGTCATATACTTTAACTTTTTTTGTTTGTTTGTTTGTTTTCAATGGAAATCTGGAGCATTTCCTTCCTTCCTTCCTTCCTTCCTTCCTTCCTTCCTTCCTTCCTTCCTTCCTTCCTTCCTTCCTTCCTTCCTTCCTTCCTTCCTTCCCCCTTCTACAGCATGAAGATGTTTAAAAAGATTAAAAAGAAAATAATGACACTATCTTTTCAGGAATGTAGATATGGGTCTTTAGGGAAGAAACCTTGATGACATAAGCAGTATCAATCTTTGGAGAGAATACTTGCACACCATGAGACTGATTTTACTTAAAATGCAGGGTTTTAAGGGCATTTCCGTGGGAAAGAAAAAACTAACATTAAATTGCTCAGATGCAGAGAACGTCAATTCCCTGATATGTAAGGAAATTTTAAAGGTCTCTGATTTGCGGCTTGATAGTCTGGTGCTGAATGGGCAATTATTTTCTGGTGTGACTAAACTGCTGTCTCAAATGAGTTAGTTGGACACAGCTCTGAGTATTACCAAGAAATGAAAGTCTGGAACACATTACATATCAATATTAATTAATGAGTCTTGGACGCATACAGGAAATTACCTTAAACCTCCAACCTTCTGAAAATATCTTCAAGTGGGATTACTGACATAAAGGATTTGATCTAATTATCAGAGCTAATTTCCTTTATGATGGTTGTAGCAACGCTGTTGTTAAAAAGGCCCAGTCAAGATTAGTCACCTACAGTATTAGTGTTAATCCCTTATCTGTATTACTAATATTTTAAAATTAAATCTTTTAGAAAATATTACCACCAGTCTTGCTTCAGAATTTATCTGGTGTAGGCCATTAGGTGCCTCAATTGTCTCATCCCGACGTGCTGGGTTTGGGGGGTTATTTCTTGAAGCTTTCTTCTCCTGAAATTGGCATTATTGGTTATACTTTCCCACCCTCCGTGTGATTTGAAATGCTAGCTGTACACCGTAAGAGTAGGAGGCAGGTAGATAGATTGAAATAATTTAGAAAGATTATGTGTTTTTTCCTCTGGCTTAGCCATTAGAGGTAAGCAAACTCTGTGAAATAAACAAAACCCAAGGAAATGGTAATGAGGGGGCAGGAGAGTAATGACCAAAAAAAAAAAAAAGCGTTTGGAAAATACAGCACCTTCATCTCCTTGATGTGAATCCTTTTCAGCTGTGCATAAAATAAGAAGTTGTGAGGAGGCCTGTGTCTCACAAGAAACTAAGCTCAAAACCTGGCACTTTTTTGCTGGGACAGAACAGAGAGGTCTCGCGGAGGCAGTGGGAGGTGTGGGCACTGCTCTAGCACTGCATGGTGCAGGGAAGGAGATATCTTCTCCATTAGCTTCCTGGGAAGCAGGGACTACTAGCCCATCAGTTATCAGGCCTTAACAGGTCAAAATATCTCAAGGAAAAAAAAAAAAGACCACAGGGGCTTGGATGCTCTGTGAGCCCGTGTATCTGCTGAAGGGTATGTAGTCTAGAGAAGGCTCCTGAAAGAGCTGACCAGCTCCATTCCCTCACAGCCTTCAGCCTTGGGAACCGGGAAAACTCAGCTGACAACCTGCTGCCTCCAACGCTGACACAGAGAAATGCTACATATCTCTGCAATTCATTATCTGGTACTTGGATCTCAGTGAATAAAGTTGTTGCTGAAGAAATCCCATAGCCACCAACGTCATATCAGACAGCGCAACATGCTATCAGCTCTTAAATGTCCAACTCGTCAACACAAATTGGTTCCTCTGAACAGCAATCGCATGCAGAGATCAGTTTTCCCTAGACAATCCTTTTTCCCCCCCTCTGTCCTGGTTTTCTTTCTTATCTACTCTGAATGGTCAAGTGATCTCTTCTTACCTAAATCTTGAAGTATTTTAAGTGGCGCACAGACCTCATCTGGAAAAGAATGTCTTTTATCAGTGCTTTGATTTGTTTCTAATGCTGCTTTATTGACAGTTGTTTCTGGGTAATGATCCAAACCTCTGCAGTGCTTTTGTGTAAACATGTGATGCTTTGATTGGGAATAAGAGGTGGGGAGAGGGCTGTGTAGCTGGCAGCCTTTGATTCAGCAGTTGTGCCAGCAGGTACAGGACCTATCCCCTGCTCCTGAGCAGAAAGCAATTTAAAAAGTACCACTTTTTAGAGGCTGTCTCATTGCTGTGCATCAAAACAATTGAGCAATAAAGGGCAGCGCACAAGATAAATGTGAGAAAATCTGGCAAATTCTTGTGTGACAGTGACAGCCGCTTACAGTTCTGCAAATTAGTGGAGATGATAATAACAATAATAATAAAAAAGAGCAAAGATGGTGAATCACAAAATGCACTTTATTCAGTTACTTTGAAAATTGCTAATTGTCTATACCTTTCTAAAGCTCTGAAGCAAATTTCGTAAGAGTAATAAACCTTTGATAATATGGCACCTCTCCCCTGTAAGCGTCAATCTTTGCTGAGCAACTCAGCAACATTATTGTAGGTAGGGCTCTTTATGTAGAATGTATTAATGAGTCTTTTACATATAAAAAGAGGGGAGGGAGGAACACTAGAAGTTTCTTCCAATGACGCAGTTGCTATTTGCAGCAGAACAGAGCATCACATTGGGAAGGAAATGTGAGCTCTGGAAAATGGAGGGTGTGCACACATGCAGTTATCCTCTGCGACTTGGAGAAAGAAAGAATGAATGTAATGGGAGCAATTATAAATGTCCACATGTGCATGCACATGCATACATATGCTTAATACCTGCGAGCTCATATATGTGTATGCAAGCATGTATCTGTGTCACTCTATGGCAAGAGACCTCAGAGTGATGAGGAAGGAAGCCTGTGTTATAGATTCAGAGAGCTGGGCGTGACTAGTTCTCAAGTCATTTGTCAAAGATCACTTAAGCAGGTGAATAGGACTCTAGTCTTTTGAATCCTTGCCTGACACAATATCCACTGAGAAACACTGCCAGGTCATCTAGAATCTCTGCATACCAGCCAGTGAGAGAAGAGTACTCCTAGCTAGCGTGAGGAAAGTATGAAGGGTTTGTCTGGCATTCTCTCACATACGTCCCTCCCATCACACCCGCATCCCGCAAAGGCCCCAGAATTAAATAAATCTCATATATTTCTCTGCAAAATTCACTGCTTGTAAAAAAAAAAAAAAAAANAAACCTCTAGTGATCTACCTATCTTTTAAAAACTTCACAGGTGAAAAGGATTAGACAGCTACTACTTTTTTATTTATTTAGTCTTTTAAATGAAAGCACAGTTCTTCAGGAGATGTTTGGCACCTTCTTTAGAAAACCAACACCCTCCTCTGATGTTTCTAAATCATCGTTGACTCACTTCTCAAGTTTTCTTTTTGCCTTTTCAAAGTCGGTCCCATGCTGCTGGAACTCACCAGGTTCTTTCGAAGAAACTTGATTTGAAGCTTCTAAGACAAGCTGCTTTTTTGATAGGGTGTTGCTAAGAATCACTGAAAGCGTTTTCCAATTGTTAGACATAATCTATATTTTTCCAAGCCCCGTATTTCAAAAATTGCTTGTCTAAATCTCCCTGCAAAATGTTCTCCATGGATCTGGCAAACAGTTCTTTCTAGCCGCAGGCAGTGTAAGCTTCAGAACTGGAAACCACCTTGTCTGAGAAGAGGTTCAAAGGAGCAGCCAGACTCTCTTTTAGTACAAACATGGCTGAGACAACCATTTTTTCAAGAGAATGGTAGGTCCTGTTCCTTACTATCTAAATAGTAAGTATCTAAATAGTCTTATTCTGGGAGGGGCTGTAAATATCTTGCTCGTGGAAGGCTTTCCCAGAAGGGTTAGAGGTGTCACGACATTTACCCGAAAAGCAAATGTGGAGGGAGACACTGCGCACCAGTTGCATCTGCAGCATCCTCAGAGCTGAACAGCCAGACTGAAACTCTGGCTCTCTGCAGAGATTCGTTTCATATGTGGCACATTATCTGTGGGCAGAGGTGCAGTCAGAAGGATTGGTTGGTTGTCTGTCTACCTGCCTGGGCTGTTGTTTTTACCTGCTTGAAAACCTCCTGTTTCTGACCCAGCTAGCTTGCCAGTCCCTCAGCAAACCTCTGGACATAGCAGGTGTTTAGCTGAGCGACACGGGCAGCACGGGAGCCTGCCGCGGATGGTCTGTAAATCAGTTTGTGCTGTGCAGCAAGGCTCTAGCTTAATGATGAGTCAGAAGAAAAATGTTATTAATATTTAATGTGCAAGCTGAATGTTTGGCGTGGTGTTATTAGTTACACATCATGAGGGGTGCAGTATCGGCTACCAGTCAATGCAGGTCGCTTCCTCCAGTGTTCTCATTCTGCAGACTTAATTCGTACTGTATTTTTCCATTCACTGAGAAAAATATCTGCTCCATTTAAAGGAGCTTTGTCAAAATCTTCTAGCTAAATTTTTAAATTGGTGTGCCTAGCTTTCAAGACCCCTTTCTGCGAGACGCTTGATTACTTTTGAGAGCAATTCTTTAAGTGGTAGGGCACTACTATCTTTTAAAGGGGTTCTGTGCTGCGCCCCAGCTGTGAGACTTCATGGGAGAAAGTATTTCAGGGAGTAAGGAGAAGACATCTCAGCTTGCCTGAATCTGTTCTTCATGAAAAACCTACTGCTTGCCTGTGCTTCAAGTGCAACTTTCAGGCTGGGGCTATATCACTAACCAGTAACAGGGTGCTGCTGGTAAAGACTGTTGAATAATCCAGATTCCCAGCTGCAGGAGGAAACAATTCAGCAGCAGATTTTGCACCACTGCTGGGTCACGCTGGAAACCAGCTGCATCCACAGCCCCATCCTGTGCTGTAGCTGTGGAGACCCAGGGGAGACAAAGTTGTTTCCCATTTGTGACCTCCTCAAGCCCTTTCACCCACCAGCTTCCCGAGAGTATAGAGTATATATATATATATATATATAGTATAGTATATATATATAGAGTATACATGGTTGTGCTCCTAGGATTTCTGAATGCCACTCATTGGGTGAGGAAGGACGGCTGCCCCTGATTTAGACTCTTCTTGTCCTGTAGCAGCCTGTGGTGCAACCTCTTCAGTAGCATGAGGCATTACCCGTGGGTGTAAGCAGTGTCCTCCAGGATGAGAAGAGTAGTCCAGGCCAGTATTTTCTCTGCAACCTATGCAAAAAGGATGCTTTTGCAGAAAAGCATCTAGCAATTTTTGCAGGCCGTTCCTCTTGTATTCCCCCCAGCATGCACAGTCATTGGACTAGGGACATTAGGAGGCAGAAGAATTCCTGCCTATTTGCTTTTATATCTCTTTACGGCCCATTGTCCATGAATTTGTCCTATTGTTTAACCTGATGGTACAATCTGCTCTTGGCATAGAGGCAGATTCACTGCATGCTATGTGGGGAAAAAAAGAGGAAAGGGAAAGGGAAAGAAGGAAAAGAGAAAGGAAAAGAGAAAGGGAAAGGGAAAAGGAAAAGGAAAAGGAAAAGGAAAAGGAAAAGGAAAAGGAAAAGGAAAAGGAAAAGGCAGCCATTGTATTGCCAGAAAAGGACACATGATTTACAAATAAATTATTTTGCTCTTCTTGGTTATTTAATACTGCTTGGAAGCATTTGCACTGTCAGGGGTGGATTGGCTTCTTGTGAAGAGAAGGACACTGAGACTTACAGGGGCCCATTCTGATTTCACATGGTTTTCATGCAAGGGCCTGTCCTTTGCTTTCAGCAGTGTTACCTCTGATTCCCAGCAGTGCCACTGAGATTAGATTCAGAGCTCATGAGCTTCTGCATCATTCATCCCTCTTGCATTAAATTGACCAACTCTTGAAGTCCTACTTGCTTGGAACCAGCACCAATAAGAAGATGAAATGAAGCAAAACAATTGTATTTATAAAGCATGTCTCTTCTTATGGCATTTAGGGGGAAGCATGTACAGTTCTTTTCTACACTATTCTATTTACAAGATATACCCAGTTCCTGTTCATCTTAGAAAAAATGATGACAAGAAAAGCAACAAAGCCATACACAGGTAATAACACTTCTGTAGTGGCTGCTGAAAAAAAATAATGTATGGCTCCCAGCAGAAACAGTTGCTTTTCTGTCTATTAACCCATTCCCCTCCAAACACCTATATTTTCTCATTTCCAACTGTTCCCACTTTTATGGTAGAGTATGTCTTCGAGGCACTTTACTGGGGCAATCTCTTATTTATCAAATTGGGGTCAAACTTGCTGTAGGACTCTTCACTCAGCTGTGGTGCTCATCTGCACTTCACATGGGAAAATGAAAGTTATCTTTGAAGTGAAGACTGTGAGACTAAGCTATTTGACCTGAATAGTCTTACTTTAAGACTATTCAGTCTCTACTCAACCAGCCTTTTCTGACTATATGTTATTAATAAATTAAAACTTAGTTCCACAGTTTCATAATTTTGTTATTTCTAAATGTTAGCAAGCGTACTGGAAATACATCAAAGATTATAAATGTATATACATGGCCATTTTCCTGTAAAAAAAAATAAACAAAAGCCATTTTGGTGCAGTAGTCTAAACCAAACACAATGAAATCATTGTGTGAGGTAGCAGGGAAAGCATAGATAGGCAGAGACTCTGTTTTGAATGATTTTATTAATATTATCATTAATATTCTTACAAATCACCTAGTTTTGTAAAGTTCCAGTGACATAATCCTTCAGACTGCGACCTGGTGCCCAGTGGTGTCAGTGATAACTGTCATTAGATTAACTATTTAAAAAAAAAAAGGTTCAAAAATGCAGTAACTCTTCTCTCAGTTGAGTAAAAGTGAAATGTTCTTTTGCATTGGAATTAAGGTCATGATGGTTAAAGATCCTGGAGCATTTTTACCTACTTCAGAGTATGTGTCCTAAGAGAGAGGCAAAATTCCACTTCAGAATAATTCCACTTAATCTTCCTATGTTCCTTTTTTTCCTATTCTATACCCCCTATGGAGGTCCCTGTCCTTGCTACCCCCACATATCGGTGGATGAAGTGTGTGGAGTTTGCAAAACATTCAATGATTTCTTGGAAAGAAGTATAAATATTGGCTCTAATATTGGTGTTAATAATTTGTGTGCATATTTTTTTTAAATCACAAAGTATAAAGATTTTGCTGTGAATTGTAAAATTAGCCAAAGCTGTCTGGCATGTCGCTGCTGCACTTTTTCTCTTCCACATGACATATTCTTAACTAAGTCAATCATTTACATGAGCTTTAAATTTAATTTAAATGTAATGAATTTAAATTGGGCTTTGCTCTATTTCAAGGTTGTTGGGTTACTTTTCTGTAAGTTAACATTCAGCATGAGAGATTCAACTTCTGGATTTTGGTTTCAGTTGCTCTCCCTCACTCTCAAACCCCCTCTTCTTTTTTTTTTTTTGCTCCTTCTTCAGCACCTTCCCACATGAAATCCAACCGCACTGCCTTTTACGGACTTGTTGGCCCAGGAAAAGTGTGTGGGCAGGAAAAAGGGGGCAATACAGCTGCAAGCTGTGCATGTCAGGAGCGTGAGGGTTACTGGTTGGAGCCAGCAACAGAAAAGCATTACAAGAAAATCAAACAGATAACATTTTCGGGAGGAGCCACGTGATTCTCCCTGCACATTAGTGCCTTTCTTGGTAATCATTTCTCTTCCTCGATCGGCAGCCCTCTTAATCCTGCACCCCACCGCCCTCCTCCATCAAATCTCCGATACTTCTGAAACAAATCAAATCAAGAATTAACCTTTCAACCGTGAAACATTGCTTTGCTATGGTATGTGTGTCCCCTGTTAATCGCTGTGCTGCAAAAATATGAGGTGGAGAGCACACCATTAGTGGCACTGGACTTCCACATTTTTGACATTTGCCCTTGCATGTTTTGTAAAGATCCCCAAGTCCATTTCAACAGAAATCTCATGATGCCTTTTCCCAGACACAGGGTTGGGGAGATACTGGTCTATGATGGACCCAAGCTGGAAGACGAGAAAGAGAAAGAGAAGAGTCAAGATGAGCAATGTGGGTAAAGGAATTCTGGGCAAAGTGAGGGCAAAGTCAGGGCACGAATTTGAAATGACTCAAGAGATGAAAAAGAGGTGGGGTTTGCAGACTTTATGGACTCTGCCTCACAGAGCCTGACCCCAGCCCTGTTCTTGCAGAAGTGGAACATGTAAACAATATTCCTTGGGTATGTTGCTTATGTCTGTAAAGTCTCATTGTTTTCCTGGTCATTTCTGCTACATCCCATGTTCCCAACCAAACTTGTTCCCACACCTGTCTGTGTTCCTGACTGTGCCATTTAGCTTTATCAATATCTGGCAAGGGCATAAATGTTCAGAGGATATTCGCAGATTAGAGCCAGTGATTTAACTGTGGCTGCTTTGAGTTGCACCTTTGTTCATTAATGTGATAATGAATCAGACAAAAGATGTGTTGCATGCAGTAGGCTGACACCAGCAGAAGCCAGAATATTTTTCTAATACTAAAGGAGGGAAACGATGCCCAAGGGACCAAGGTTTATTCAAACCAGGGTCTACCACTCACTGGCAATGGAAGATGGAAAGTCTTCCACGCAATGATGGGGAAGGATGCCCCATTACACTTCATAGTGCCCCCTCTGTGGATTCGTTTCTCTCTGGTTCCTTTTCTCCCATATCAGTTTCACGTTCTCTTACATTTTATTTCTGCTAATTAGAGCTGGCATTAATTGATATAATTCTGTTTTCTCTCATCTGATTGTCTCCTTTACCCTGAAATAAGGTCAATGTACCAGTAAATAGTGCAGTGTGTTAAGTGTCCTTTCATCTTCAAGTAAGAACTGGGATGTTACTGCTACAAGACTCAGTATTAGCTCTGTTACAGTGGCTGCAGCCTCATCATGGGTTAACAGAATGCTGATTGCAAAGCACAGAAAAAATATAGCGGTTCAATAGTAATGAAGTAACAATGTACTAACATAGCAAAAAATGGAGCGAAAATTATAGCATAGCTGATTCATCACTGTGTTATTCTACTTAAACCAGTAGTGAATCAGAGCCAGCAACTTGGGAGAGGTTGTTAGAGTCTTTATGAAGTTTAGAGGCATTTACCAGTATACACTCAAATTCATTTTGTTTCATTATTGCTATGATAACCTTACATCTTTGGAGATGGTGGCTGTTTTCTAGTTTTGTTTTGGGTCTGTATATTTTTTTTTCCTCTTGAAGGACAAATCTGTGTCTGAGGTTTCTGTGTGCTTCTCCCATACAAAAACTGCTTTATAGAAATATTAGTAATAAGACCATAACTATAAACCTGTAGCAAAACTGTTGTAGTGTCATGGAGTATGTATGGTAACTTCTAAAAGCAGTTTATCACTTCTACGCACTTGTAAATGCAGCAAGCTGTTCTACTTGGTGTTATTCTTGCCATATAATTAGACATACTTACAGTTTTCTTGATCCAATATTTTTGAGAGTTAGGTAAATAATTTATAGGGTACTCTTCACAAATGGATACAATGTGAATTCAGAGCTAATCCGCTCCTCTGGAGGTACATAAAATTATCAAGCTTATACAAGAACAAGCTAATTAGGAAGCAATCATCATCAACAACAGCTGTTCTTAGCTCACTGAAGGGGGGAGGCTTCCCTTGCACCGTCCACTCATCTGTTTCCTCTCCCCAGCTTTCCATGAGACAAGCATCTCCAGAGCTACTCCTGCCACATCTGCAGCAAGTTCTTGCTGTTTTGCTAAGGATGGATGCATGTCCAGGGAGTGGTGGAAGGGGAAGGATGGGTGGAGTGTCTAAAGTGTATTTTGCCCCACCACCTCAAAAAAGATGAGTGCAGACCTATGTTGACTACAGTGGTTTTTTACTTCTTTATCAAGTAGTATTTCAGCTGGGATGAAAACTATGGTAAATGCACAGCAGAAAAATGAAGTCTTTCTACAGGAATATTGTTTAAAAGTAGTGACTTGAAATGTTGCAGTCAGTCCCCTCACTGACCTCACCTTTGTTCCTTTTAACCTCACTATGAGCAGTGCTTGGCCTGTTGGGTGGGAGACGGTGTCCATCAGCTTGTGCCTCAAAA
This sequence comes from Pampusana beccarii, assembly GCA_013399365.1. Lineage (NCBI taxonomy): Eukaryota > Metazoa > Chordata > Aves > Columbiformes > Columbidae > Pampusana > Pampusana beccarii. The sequence continues at coordinate 589,096 of VWYH01005065.1, forward strand.
GTCAGTAATAACTCTACAATGTGAAGCATGCGTGAACTCAGCAGATACCCTTTTTTCTTGTACTCCCATCACATCACATAATGGAAAGCCAAGCTAGATTTTCTTTGCTGAAACAAGCATTACCTGCTTTATTTGGTGTTCCTGCCTCAGTGTCCATTGAAGTGGTTTCTACTAGCAGAGTCGTTGTGTTGTGCAGATGAGATGGAGAAGTTGGAATCAGCTGTGGAAGGTCTCTGGAGAGAGGGAGAAAGACAGTGAGAAAAGACAAAGAGGTTTTCAGGATCATTGAACTCCCTCATACTCTCTCAGTAAGTGGAAGAGTCCTGCCAAAGAGCAGTGAAGCCCTGTATGGTGAGGAGATGACATGTTGGCAACAAAGCTGGAGGCACGTGCTGCAGGCGACAACTTTTATACCCAGGAACAAATGACTGAAAGGTTTTTAGAAGGACAGGGTGTATGAAAATGATACACTGCTTTTCCATTTGTTTTCTGCTTTATTTGAAGGTCTCAGCAGAGCAGGCTTCAGCCACCAAAGCTCTGACCCCAGAGAAGGCCAGACTCTCTCACAGAAAACTGAGAGCTGCCTGTGGCCCTCTCCATTTCTTATTGCTCTCCTCTCACTGACACGGAACACAGTAAAGCTGAAGAGAAGGAAGAAGCTGACTGTCAGTGGAAATGTTTTAAGAGAACTTGTGACATGTAGGCTTCTTCTTAGAAGATCATGTTATATCTGTCACACCCGTCTTTGATCTTTCCCGAGGATACATGGCTGCTGAGCAGAGGACTGATGCTGGAAGTAGACAGAGATGCCTGTGAAGGTAGTAGGCTTCTGACAACATGGACAAGCAGGTCAATAAGCACTGATGAAAGCAAAACACAAACCAGGGTTCCTAGCCTTCTCCTGCCGTCCACCTGCTCAGGAGGAGGAGATGGAAATTCCGGCACAATGAGACAGTCCCAGCTTCACCTTCCCTCTGTAACACCTGAGGGAAGTCGCTTCTTTAGAGGAGTCAGAGAAGTGTTATGCTGTATTCAGCCTGGTTTTCACGCCTCACACCGTGGCCTGCTGGTACAGAGCCAGCTGTATGCCACCAGAGATTGGGGGAAGGAGATTCAGGTCTACCACAGGCCTGTGAGATGCAGAAGAGGAGACTGGGTTTGGGGAGAGGAAATATGGGTGTCAGAAGAAGAATTCAGGGTTGGCAAAGCCTGTGACAGCTTTATAGATGATACCGCTGCCAGATGTTAATTGTTTTCTGTGTAGTTTTCAATTGATCTGTAATTTGACTGTAGATTCCCGGCTTTTATAATAAATTGTGTACAAAGCTAGCCACTTAAGGAGATAATAAAGACTCAAAGCCAGACGGAGCCATAAATTTGGACTTATCCAAGAGTAAGAGATGAGTTAGAGCCTCTTTAGCAGTTCTTTTTTTCTTCTCCTTCCTCCTTTTATTCTGTAGAGGAGCATGAGGGAATCAGAGCTTCTGTGCTCTTCAGAGAGGAGGGAAGTAGAAGGTAAAATCCCAGACACACTGTAGATACATTCCTTTTGGTGGATGATGCCTCAGCATCCATTTAACTTGGCAAATTAAAACCCCCATTTGCTTTGATGGTACAGGAGCCTTTTTGCATAAAACTTACCTAAAAGAATATTGAGCATGAAAGCCCAAGCATCAGGTAGTGGGAACTAGTGTTGTTCTGATGGCTTCAGCAAAGCTAAACTGATTTGCATCACCTGATTGCCTGGCCCTTTCCCATCGGCTTTGTGACGGCTGACAGTGCGATAATATAATTTGCAAAATGCTGAGAACAGTCATCGTGCTGTTGGGCAGTTCAAAGGACTCTGCAGGAGACAGAAGCCCTTACTGTCCTGAAATGGTGGAAAGAAAGAGCATCTGCTTTTTCTTAGTCTTGCTATGCAGGGGTAGCTCTGTGCAGCGAATGGCTGAGGATAGCTGGTTTCTGTCCATATTGTCCTATGATGCTGTGAGCCTTCTCCCCAGTGCTGTACCTGTCTCTGTTGATTCTTTCACTCCTAGACACCTCTGTATGTTCCTTACAGCTGCTTCCAACTTTGTCTGCTGCTGCAATAGCCAGTGCATTTCAGTAATACCTTTGGAGTTCATGCTTCAAAGAAGCGTCCAGGCCAGATGACCACCTTAAACAATTCTTTCTATAGGTCTGGTCAGGGGTTGCTTTTGTGTAACCCCCATGTTTCAAGTTTATGCACCTGCATGGCAATGTACATTTCAGGAGCTGTATGAGACTTCATGTTAGTTCACAAAAGCATTTCTGTGTCTGCCACTGAGCAAGTGCACTGCCTTTCATTCCTGTCTGACAAAGTGTGTGGCTAAATTTGCACATTTGTGGTAGTATATGAAGGAATGTCTTTTAGTGTTTTTGTGATTTGCATGTATGTTAGCTGAGGTCGCTGGGTGTCTGTCTGTCTCGCTATAGTTTGTACTGTTTGGTTCTCTGTGAATGGGCCCATACACAATGTTCACTTTTGTATGTGTGCGCTGCCTTAAATGTGTGCCCATGTGGTGTTCGCAGCAGGCTCTGAGGATTTTACTGTCTTTCACACTCTGGCATCTCAGTGCTCTGTATGTGTGCATGGCTTTCCTGCCCTGTGACTGTAGCACCCTCTCAGAACAGGATGCCAGCCAACTGCTGGCTCATAATGTGGTGTGGGCTATCTGTCACATGGGATTAGCTTTTCTGATGCAGCTCACTATGACAAACTCTCCTTTTGGGTGCACAGATATGAAGCTGAATGTACACAAAGCAGCATCATGCAAGGTGACAGGTGTTCTTTCTTGTGTGTACCTGGAGTCATGCCTGTGATGCTGAGCATGAAATCCTGAGTGAGATCACCTTAAAAAAAAAGTATGTGGTAAGTCTCCCTTCAGTTGCATAAAAAGTCACGACATCAGACTTCCTGCAGCATGACCAGCTCCCCTGCTGAAGAGGCTACTGAGGAAAGTGAGCAGGAAGAACAGTATTTAATACCTGGAGGCACTGGTGGGGTTTGATGTAGGGGTGTGCTCAGGGCTGTGAGAGCCAGGGGGCTGCAGTGCCAAGGGGGGCACTGACAGCTGGTGGGGAGCCCAGGGCTGGGAGAACTGGTGGGGGTGTGGGAGTGGGGGGTGCAGGGTAGCAGAGCAGCACTGACAAATCTGTTGACAGAAAACGCCCTTTTAATTTATTCTGGTATTTTCATGGAGCAGTAAATCCTCCCATCCCATAGTTAGAACATCCTATTGACAGAGCAAGCAGTGACACTAGGTAAGCCCTGTGAGCACCAATGTGTCTGGGGACAAACCCCCTCCCTTTCTGCCTCTCCCTTTCTCCGGTAGCCAAAAGCGACCTATCTGTAATACAGGAAATGGGCCGTTTTATGATCTGAAATAACCATTTCTGTAAAGGCTGAAAGGCTCACAACGTGCTAACGTTTAGAGATCTATTGGCTTTTCCCCTTTTGAACCACAGCACTGATCTCCACCATTTGGCAATAATTCACTAGACGTTTCTCTTCTCATTGTGTGATCCTCAGAAGCAGAAGGCAAGTGAGAAAGGATTGCTTAGTTTTTTCCTGCAGACACAATGGAGGTAGACAGCAACTTGCAGTTGTGGAATCTGTCTTACCTCTGGGTTTTATTTTCCCTCTTTCTCTCTCTGTTGTGCTTTTCTCCTTCAAGGTGCCTTGAACTTGCCGACATGTTAAGCCACTTGGAGTCCTTTGTCTTTCACTAGCCCCCATAGAGGGGGCTGCCATCCCTGACTGGGGAGTGATTGCACCACAGAGAGGGGTGGGTTATTAACTGAAGTGAAAAGAGGTGGTGTGTTGGTGTGTTTTTACTTACTTCTGCTTCTGGGTGGAATATCTGAGAGAGAAATCGTATCTCAAGGACATCTCCCTCTTCCAAATCACTTGGCCAGCTGGAGAGGAGCTTGAAATATCTCCAGTTCAGCCAAGCGCTGTGATGGGACTTTTATTCCTGCTAACAAGACAGGTCACCGTGAAGTACCTGTTTGAGGAGTTTCAGAGATGAGTCCCCTTCCCTGCGGCAGAGATGCCTCTTACTCTCTAATCAGCTCCTCTCCCAGAGAAACTGTGCAGTCCATGCTGTCATTGGGCAAGTTGCCCTTCCCCAGAACCTGCTCCACACCCTGTTTTAATTAAACAGCCTAATCTATGTGTTCCTATGCTGTGACGGCTGCTAGAGGACCTGCAGTGTCCGGACAAGCATAATTACTTGCTTCAGAGATGCTGTACTCAGCCATCCAAATGAGGATGCCTTCACCCCCATTATTCACAGGTTCCAGTACCTTTTCTCCTGTGGTGCCAGGTCCAACCTCCTGCAGGTGGGACATGCCCCAGGCTCTCCTGCCCACCCGTGATTTAAGCTGCCTTCTGCCTGCAGCCCTTTGTGCCACCCTTGATGACTCCTTCCCACTCTGCCTGCAGCAGTAGTTCTGTTTTCTGGTGAGAGCCCACGGTTGGGGGGGGCAGGTTTCAAGTTATTCCTCCAGTTCAGGTGGAGATTCTGAAGCCCTGGAGGGCCAGCCTGTCTTTGGTCTGACGTTCCATCGGTGGCAGGTTAGCAGCCCCACAGCTTGAGGTGCTGAGTCTTCCATGGGGCAGAAGGCAGAAGGGGCTGTATCAGGGTTTTAGCGCTCTGCTTATCTGGGGAGAGTGGCAGGTTCCGTGTGAATGGGTTGAACTGCTGAGCGTCTGTCTGTATAAATGTTATTTTATTATGTACTATAGCTAAAGGGCATTTCAAGGACTCATTCAAAACAGGGAGAGAAGAGCCTTACAGGTAGGAGGAGGATGAGCTGCCATCGTACTGTTGCTTGAGATTGTCTGATTCTTACTGGATTCCTACTGCTTCCCCTCTGCACAGACTGGAAGGGGAAAACCTTGTATCTTTAATCAGGAGGGCTGAAAAAGCATAAATAAATAAATAAGCCTGTTCCCTTAATATTCTAAACTGCATCTCTGTGAAGGGAAAGTGAAAGGGGGAGAATGAGAAAATCATAGTTTGTCCTGTGCAGCGAGGATCTGCCATCACATCCAGGCTTCTAGGTGGTGGGCTTGCACATGAAATGTCCTTATTTACTCTCCCACGCTTTTCTAAAGTGTTTTCTTTGCGCAAAGTTGAATCATTTTTTAAAAAGAGTTTTTGCTTCTCACGAGTGCTCTCTAGATGGCATCGACGTGTCCTTTCCCAGGCAGGGGATTGAGGAGATCAAGTGGAGTACTATTGCCATCTGCTGGCAAAACGGGGAGCTTGCCTTTTGGTGGGGTTTTTTTTTCCTTTCTTCCAATCGCAGCTTGAAAGCAGCTGAAACACCATGAACAGCTCCATCTCGGCTGTTTTGGTGGTGGAGTGTGCATGATGTGCGTTTTCTAACTTGGATGCCTTGTTTGTACAAAGAGGCCGCATTGCCCCCAGTTTGCAAGCATGGGAAGGGGTGCAGCCTTGGCCTGGTATCAGCATAGCTGTTCCCGTTCCATGGGATACCAAAGATCCTTCTCTGAGATCCTACAGGTGCCATTATGTCCAGGTGAGACAGAAGGTGTAGCCCCACAATGCATTGGGAAAATGAGCTTTGCAACATGTAAAGAGTCACAGGCGGGACTATACTCCTCTCTGCATGGAAGAGTTGTCGTTGTATGCATTATAAAGATCCCTCTGAAATGCTTGCGCACATCCCTGTCCTTAAAGAACTGAGCAGACACTGAATTCAAGGTTTTCTCTACCCAGCTACAGAGTTAGTTGCCTTCACCCTTGCAGAAGAGCAGAACACTGGTGCTCTGCTGTCTCTGCACTTCTCCCAGAAGTGCTGACTTTTCCTCACTGCACCAGTTGCAGAGGGTGAGAAAGGAGCAACCCTGGCACTCTAACCCCAGAAAACTGAAGGTACAGTTGATGTCTTTTCTCACAATCTCCTGTCAGTCTTCATCTTTATCTTTGAAAGGGAAACAAAGCAAAGGGGAGCACCCAGCATGGCACAGCAATTTGTCTGCACAGCCAGGAGTATAGCTCTGAGGCATCTTTTCTCATGGCTACTTTTCTCATGGCTACTTTTACTCAAATAGATCTAGGCATTAGTTAGTGAAAGCTGAGGGCAACAGGATCTCCATCCCCTCTCTTTGCTCTCTTTGCATTGACCATGGAGATGATTACACTGGAGGCAAGTATTTGATCCTGGGCTAGAAATAAGTAGGGTCCATGAAACACGTGCAGCTGCATGTGGACTACTCCTTTAGATCTTCAGAAATGGTCACAGTGGGAAGGAGAGGTGAAATGATGAAGGGGAAGGATGGTTTACTTTGATGGAAAATGAACTTTGTTGAGACCACTAGTGTAAATTTGATGAAACTTGGCTGAGAAAGCTTTCTCAGATCCCAGGGGGAATTTCTGGTGTAGGAAAGCAAGGAAACAGCAGACTGAATAGTGTGAAAGCATCCGTGTCTCTTCTCATCCTCTCATCTTTTTCACCTTGTTTTTCACAGATGTTTTCTAATAATCTTTGCTGTATATCACAACAGCCTAAAAACACATCTCAAAAACTCCATCTTCCCCTGATACAGGATTCTTGCTTCCTGGCTATTCCTAATCGCCAGCCAGCCAAGACTACAGACAACCACTACAACCTAGTTCCAGTTATGTTGAAAGCTATCCCTGCTTTCGCAAGCCTGTGGGCAGAAAATAACACAGCTGTACAACATGTGGCAGCCCTCTCTAGCTATAGAGCAACCTGGGACAGAAAGCTGTGGATGGGAAGGAGTTTGGGAGGGCAGGACATGGAGGAGGAGCTAGGAGCATCAGGGAACATCCACACTCAGCTGAGCCGAGCCGGACGGGACAGCATGTGTGTGGGGTGGCATCTGGAGCTGGTGAGTCACAGCTACAAGTGCACAGGCCTCATAGGTAGGAGTTTTCTGAAGGAGACCGTGGCTTCTTTGTGAGAAACTAATTCCCCTGTAGATAAAGACTGAACCACTATTTTTAACAGCTTCTGGCACTGGGGGACTGCATCTTCTTCCTCTTTCCTTGTTTCTGTCCTGGGTTCTGGTCATCATTAGTTCATGACCAAATGCAGCACTGTTGTGGTTTAACCTGAGCTAGCAATACAACCATGATAGCCGCTCACTCACCCCGTCCCCTACCCCCCTACAACAGGAGAGAGAATCAAAAGGGAAGGAAGAAACTTGGATTGAGATAAACACAGTTTAATAAAATAACAAAATACTAATACGCTACTAGTAAATATGCATATAAAATAGAAATAAAAGATACTCAAGGCAATTCCTTACGAACATGCTGAGCAGCCAGTCCTAGGAACCAGCCCGGTCCCAGCAGCTGATCCCAAAGAGAGAGAAGAGAAGAAAAAGGCAGAAAAGCCCAGAGGTGTCTGCAAAATGGCAAAAGGCCGAGGTAAACGTCCCAATGGAACTCCCATGGCTCATTAGCAAGAGATAGCAGAAGAAGAGAAAAGGGGCGAGAAACTGGAAAGCTCCACTCTTAAATCCGAAGCATGATGCCAATGGGATGGAATACTCTCATTGATTAATCTGGATGTCAGTCAAGCTCTGCCCCATCTCTGCCCCCTCTTCCTTGACCCTGTAAGCAGGGCACTCAGAACGTCCTTGGCTCTCAGACCAGAGCAATTAAAAACATTAGCTCTGTGCTGGGGTGTTATCTGCTTGTTCTCTAAGTCCAAATAATGAGCGTGCTAGCTATGAAAAAGAAAGGTTTCTAACTGCATGAAGAAAATTAACCCATTTTCAGTCAAAGCAGCACAAGCACATTCCCAATCAGCTCCCCATCCCCTGTGCTACCCACATGCTTCAGGCAGAGCACTGCTAAGCAGAGATGCTATGCTGCGAGCACTGGCAATGAGAGCCAAAGAGCAAGGACATGGAAGTTGCTAGGGGAAAGTGGAAAAGGGAGGATAAAATAGGGATGAGGCAGAACAGGTGGGTAGGGTAGGGGGATGGAAGTCTTGTGGTCTGGATGTCTTTTTCCTGTTTTGCATTTGATTGTGAATGTAGTGGTTTCATAGTCACCAATAGCTGATTTTTCTTTGCCCAGCACAGAGGAAAAAAACTCATGCACTTTCAGTCTTGTCAGCTTCACCTAACAATGTAGGAATCTACAAAACGCTTCCCAGATACCTGTTTGGTCTGTAAAGCTCTTTAAAGGATCCACTTGAATGTAAGTGATAGCAGCAGCATATGGAAGCGTATCTGTTCCCTGTGCTGCAGCCAACAGAGAGCAGCATAGTTACACACATGCGTGCGCTGTTCACAGTCCAATCCAGTGCACAGTGCTTCCCTGTGACTGCTTACCCACCTGGTACTGGTTTCCCCACCGTGCTTTTGGCTGTGGGTGCCAGAGTGAGCCCTGAGTGCTGCATCCACTGTCCCCTCTGCACCACAGTGGCACACTGGCCCCAGGCACAGGCATCTCCCAGTGAGGAATCCTGTGTGGACAGCCAACTGCCTGTTTGCTGTGGGAAGCTCTTCTGCAAACAGGGGATTTGAATGATTCGAGATCAGTGAAGTAAAATGAAGTGGGGGAGACGCTTTTCTGGTTTGGGCACAGGGTATATCGCTCATTCAGCAGGTTAATTTTGCTAGTGGCTCAGTGAGTGGCCACTGGGGATGTTGCTGTCTGCCTTCCCTGAGCAGGACTGTCTGATTGTCCAAGAGACTTCCCTTCTGCTGGCAGGAAGCTGTACAAGCAACACAGGGGTGGGTAGGATGAGTCTGAGCCTGCCTGCAAAGGGAAGCAGGATTCCCATGGCCCATAGCACCTGAATGTAAACACAAGAGGATTGGTTCCACGAGACAGGTTGATGAGCTGGAAACACAGGCCCTGCATTGGGGCAGCATTTCCTCCTAAGGTGACAGAGTGATGTGGCCATGAGGGGGACATGCCGCGTTATTGCAGATGCTTGATGGGGGAATATATCTTGAGTCTGATCACACTGATGGGAGACTTTGAGAGGCTGGATATCATCCATGGCAGCATCCTGCCTCAAGTGGGAAGAGAGCTTAGGGGCTTTCTGTCATGGTGGTAATCTTGGTCCAGTGGGTATAGCAGCATCGACAGATCATTGTCACCAATGCCAAGTTGGGCTTTCACTAAAACTTGGACTGGAAACAATGATAATAAGCTTCAAAGCTTGTTTGTTGGTTTGTTTTGAACAAACCTGGCAGCAGACTCTCAAAACGCTTCCCGTCTCTTGTATTAGGGAGCTAAGCTACATAGCATGAGGCTTGGGCTCATTGCTATGCTCTTCTATATAATTGCCGTCTGATTCTGTGAAGTCTGTCAGGGCTTCTACCCCATTTGTAAATTGGGGGTGGCAGCACTTCCTTAGCTCTCAAGACTGTTGCGTGGATGAGGAGGTGGGAGGATGGGTATTTCCAGACCAGGGTAACTAGAAGGTGGGGAAGCACAACATAGTGGCCTAAGGAAGAAGGGGAAGAGTGCTGAGCAGAGACCAGTACACTCATTCTCAGCCTTGGTGGTAAATTGGGTCAGATCTCCTGGCTCGTGACTGTTAGGTGACATGTGGGAATTGCTGTAGCAGGCTTTGAATTTGAGGGAAAATAAGGAAAAGCAACATCTGTGTAACCAAGGGCCATAACCTTGCGGATACATGCTTGTGCCAGATCTCATCTGCTGGTATTAGTGGCTAAAACCATTCTGGCACCCCTTCCCTATCTGAAGAGGTCAGGGTGGGCAGGACTCACTTTCAAAATAGCAAATTCTTCCCTTGTGACTCCAGGCACAGCCTCGGCAGGGAAGCAGGCTGTGTCTCTCTGCTAACACACACACACACACACACACACAAGCCGCAGAGAATTAGCCAGATGGTTTCACCTGAAAAAATCAAAAGCACAAAGCCATCTGGTCTCCTGTCCTGGGGATCACGAACTTGACTTCTTGTCTACTGGTATAAATTGCATCTCGTGGAGTGCTGGCAACACATGTATGCACCCAGTTTAGAAATCACTGGGCCTTATGGGGGCGAGAGGAGTGGAAATAACTCCATCGTTCGAGTTTCCTGTGGCCAGACGTTGCCAGCATGTGTGGCGACAACCCTTCCACTGTGAGACAAATGCCAGCCAAATAGCTATTGGTTGTGGGGAGCCATCAGCTGCAAATTGCTGCCGAGTGCCGTATGGGCACACCTGCCTGAAACCCTCGTTTAACGGCAGAGGGAGCGCTCACATCGCTCTTGGAGAGGGACAAGACTGCTGCTCCCCCAGACAGGTACGGGGGAGAGAGAGCTGCTTAGGGGATGAGTTAGACACACCTGGAAAAGAAAACAAAACAGTCCACTCCCTGATCAGTCCCTGAGGTGCTCATGTATTAAACTGAGCTGACAGAGGGATGAAATTGTCACGGCACGCAAAGGGACCACCCTCCAAATGGTGATAAGAGAGATGTTTGCATAGCTGGCATAGAGGCAGGCACAGTAGCTACCGATTGTATATTGGAAAGACACCCAGGACAAAAAGTTATTGTTTAGCGCAACCATGAATAGGGAGTAAATAGAACTTAGGAGCCCAAATCCTTCCTCCAGCACTAGCTTGGATGTTTGATTTGGCCCTGGTTCTGTTCTCCCCCTTTTGAGTTTGATTTGTGTGATTATCTCAGGAAAGAAGTCCCCTGGCTGGAACTGTTGTAGAAACCATGGCAATTAATTCAGCATTGCAAATTAATGTTTAGTTTGTATTATTAGCACATAATTGTTTAGTTAGGTGTTGCCAGCACTCGTGTTTTGTTGTGAGGCTTGTAGTATTCACTGTTTCTGAAAGCCTTGCTGTTGAAGTCAAGATAATTTTTTTTTCATTGAAGCAACAAGTTTCCGGCTCTTGTGCTTTTAATGAAGAGAATGGACTTGAAAGGTTAAAAAACAACAGGAGTAATGAAAAGAACTCAACATTCATTACTCAGAAAAAAAGAAAAACAAAAACCCAAACCAAACAAACAAAAACAAAACAAAAAAAGTTGTGATTTTTAGCTTTGAGGGCTTAACTCCTGACTTTTTTGTACTGTGGTATTGGCAATGTGGCACTGAGAAAACATGTTGTGAATTGTGGTGGTTTCCTGGAAAGTTAAATTTTCCAGGAGAGGCTTTCATCCATTCAAGAATATGCAGACTTGCCACATGACTTGTACTCAAGAAAAGTAGTTGTAAAATTCCAACTCACTGCTAACAAATAATTTGAAAAGAAAATATAGTTTGTAAAGGAAAAAAAAAAAAAAAATAAAAAAAAAAAAAATAATTAGAAAAAAAAAAAAAAAAAAAAAGGATAAAAGGATCCATCAAAACAAGCCCTGTTCAGAAAAAGCCTACTTTTATGTACTTTAATGCAAAGAAATTATCCTGCTGACTTCAGTGGATTGTGTTGTGTTCATACCCAAATCATTCTGAAAATAGGCTGGAGGAAAAGAAACTGGGAAGCACTACTGGACAGTTCATGAATTGTAGGAGGTAGAATTAAACTAATAAATGATTCATTCAGAATTGTTTACCCAGCTTTAGCTAGCATCAGGAGGGAAAGAATGCAAATGGGGCTGATTATCCAGATTCACTTTGTGTCAGTGAGTTGTTCTTGGCTCAGGAACTCTCCCTACAAAGGAAAGGGTTGAACACTCCATCATTCGAGGGCATTTATCACAGGATTGGACAAAAGTCTGAGAATGCACTGCAGGAAATCCTCACAGCAGAGCGGAGGGCTGGATTCCCCAGGTGCTCTTTCCTTATCTGCTGCGACGCTTTAGCGTTGGTAACCATGCAGATTACTAGCAGAATTGCCTGAATGAAGTTGCACTGAGGGAGCTCTCCCAGAAGAGTTGAACACAATAAGGGTTGCTAATAAAGGTACAGGAAAATCCTTGTCAAATAGCTAACTCTTTCTTGCAGAAAAAAAAAATAGCTAAGCTAAACTAAAAATACCTGGCTGATTCCCTGAAAAATCTTTACCTAGCTCTGCGTCAAATGAGAATTTTGGAGCTGGATCCACCCGCCAGTTATAGTGACAAGCAGCAGGAAGACCAAGGCAAACCCCACACTGACGGTTCCTCTCAAGCAGCTGAATTTGCCTGTTCCTCAGTGCCACTTAACAAGCAATCCATGCCAGACAGTACAGAGATGCAGCAGAGCAAAAGACAGGCCTGGCTGTCTTGTAAGCTATTGCAAACAAGGTCTGTTAGCCAAATAGAGGACAGGGTAATCTCTTTGTGGATGAGATGGCTCTAATTAGGTAGCCTCCCTTGAGAATGGTTTCATTTGACAGTGACATAGGACAAAGTCTGATATGAGTCAAAATTATGAATTATGAGTATACAGCAATACTCATAAGAGTTTCTCAGGGGTGCATTGGGGGAGAGGAGAAAAACTCCCACTTCTGTTTGAAGTGATAATGTAGTTATTTTCAGAAGCTTTTACAACATACTGGAGAAGAGGGCCTGGGGGAGACATGGAGTCTCCACCACTGGGAGTTTAGAAGAATAGGTTGGACAAATGGCTTTCAGGAATTATTTTAAAGTAGTTGATGCTTTCGAGGGGTAGGGAATGGCTAGGCAATTCAGCAGAGGTCTTCCAGCTTTACTTGGTATGATTCTAGTGGCATAATTTGTGGGGCAGGGTGACACAATAGCCAAGGAGCCATTGACTCTCTTGTGATTGCGAATAGTCGAGAGCTCTTCTTTACAGGTGGCCCTTCTGAGCGTCACATTGGGACGTGGGGGCTAGTAATGTTGTAGGAAGAGTGACAGCCACTTACTCATGAACCCTGCTGCCTTCAGCACCTTAAGTTGCCTTTGGAGATCTCCCATCCAAGAATTTGAATTAATGCTCCCTTGGAACAGGCAGGGAGAGAGAAAGAGATTTATGGTGGTTTGCAAGCCTGAGAGAGACACCATGACTAACAAGCTAATTAGCCCCTCAAAAGCTGGTAGACAAATAGAGAAGAAAAGAGTCTCTGTCTAACCTGCAGCCTTACATTTTACACATCATGAGAAGGCAGCTTGCCTGCAGGGGCCAGCAGAGTTTGACAGGAGAGCGACTTTTCATTGCTGCTGCTTCCCTCTAACGCACAGAGCACTCTGCACCTGTCAGGGGCCACTGCAGTGGTGGCAGTCCTTTTAAACAAGATGTCTGAGCTGCAGGTAAGGGACTATTTGGTGCTGGAGCCAGGGTGCAGCTGGTGGAGGAGGGAAAGCCAAGGAGCACTTTGTGCCCTACATTTCTCGAGGCTCCTGTGCTGCAGGTTTTAGGGAGAGAGAGGGCGCAGCCCGCCCCACCTCCCTCTGTGTGAAATAGATGGAACATAAGAAATGTTTTAAATAATTGAATAATGAAATGAATATATTAATGCTCAGAGAGCGGGAGAGGGCTGCTGGGCTAGACTTATTCAGCCAAACAGCCCTTGACAAGCCAGGCAAGTAGGGTCAGCATTTATTCCTCTGGAGGGGATTGAAGGCAGGATATTGTGTTCAGTAGCTATCCACAGAGCTTTCCTTTCTTTCTCCCATTTTTTTGTTCAGTGATTCCAGCTGCTTTTCTTTCTTCAGGTGGTCTCTTCTGCCTCACTGTCATACTTTGCTGTCTCTAGATCTTCTTTCTCCTCTGTTTTTAGTTCCTCGTCATCATTTCCTTTTCCATCCTTATCTTCCCATGGCTTTATGCTGTTTAATCCTCCAAAACACAGGCAGCCTTCCCAGAGAGCATATATCCACCTCCAAGACATATGCCTACTCTAATTCTGTAGCCACTTTATTTCTTAGAAGCATTTAATTACAGGCGAGATTCATCTACTCTCCAGATACTCCACCTCTCGTTCAGGAGACAAGTGTCTAACACCAAATGCAATACATTTCTAGAAGCACTTGGATGGCTGACAGCTGAGGTTGGCGGTCTGAACCATCAATTTGCTTGTGTAGAACACAAGTGCAGAAGCAAGCTGGGTTTGGTAAGTCAGGCAGTAAATGGCACAGGAGCTGGCATTAAGAATGGTTTAATTATAATTCTAGTGAAAAACATGGAGTGATAGAGCTGGCTGCAAACAGGTGCTTCACATCATTCATTGTACCCAGCTCTGCAGTGCCCCCAGCTGCCCTGCAGCCTCCTGCCCTCTCCCTGCCATTTAAGCACTTCATTCCTCTTTGTGGGGGCTGCCCATGTTGCTGATGCATGCAGCAGTTTGTCAAAATGATCATTCAGTTCCAGAACATTACAGGAAAACCTGCTGATTCCCATCAGGTGTAACCTGAGTCATATTTCAGATCCTAAATCCAAAGTACTTAAGGAATCATCCAGCCATTTTTTGCTTGTAAATGTAAATGAAAATCAATCAATTAGTGGCTTTGCACTTCTTGAACACTTTTTTTTTTTTTTTTTTCCCCCCGATCTTCCTGTTTGAATTATTTGGGGAGCAGAACCTTCAGAGATCTTGTAACCCTGACTTTTGAAGTCAGTAGGGCCCTGTCACCTAAGCTAAGCAGAGAAGTTATGCTGCTGCTGTGTTTTACTGAATGTGCATGTTTAGGAGCTTCTTGCTGAGAGAGAGATTAAAATGTGCAGAGTATAATTTAGGGCAGGAATGGGTTCAGAAGCATGTGAGAAGAGTGTGATGAGCTGTGAGGAGCTAGGATCTGGAGAGGCTTTTGAATGTGTTGGAAACCTGATTTTTCTCTTAAGATCATATGAAGAGTCCACAGGTCTACATACATGGTGTAGCCTGTTTAAAAAATAAAAATAAAATAAAAAAAACCACACACAAATAAAATACATATACAAAATACTTATATGAAAAGTACCTATGGAAGAGGAAGAGCCTGTGGTAAGGATCATAGCAGCAGCTGTTGAAGAGAGGAGATGTTGCTGGAGAGAAACAGATGATTTCTGGGTGCAGCACGTAGCAATGAGTCGGGAGGAGGAAAGCAGAGGGAGTTTAAAAGTGGCAGCTCTCTCCTTCATCTGGGAAGTTATTTCTTATGCACAGTGAGTGTAACCCTCCAATGCGTCTTCTGGTTAGTGACACCCAGGAAATGTTTTATGGATGAGGCTCCATCACCTGTTGGCATGAAGAGGAGAAGGCAGAGCCACCGGTGATGGATGATCACTTGGAAACTGCACTGTGTCCTCTGCATCGTCCGCCTCCCTCTCCATGCCTCTTTCTCATGTATCATTGCAGCAGCATCCACCTGCGCCTGCCAGGAAACTCCCAGTTCCCAGCCTCTCTCCCTCTTTAACTTCCAAGATGTTCTGCCATGCTTTCCCTTCTCTGAAACTGCTTTCTAAGTCAGAGGTGTCAGCACCTAAATGGATGAACTGTGTGTATTTCTGTAGGTGAGGGTGACAAAGAGAATTATTCTCTGGACACATTGTACAGAGAATCTTTTATGTTAACCTTTCTTTACTCAGTGAGCATCCTGGTGTAAATAGAGGGTTTGTGGCATGGGAAAAAAGGAACAGTATTTTGCAGTTGTTTTATTTTGAGTTGGAGTGGGTATGTGCTGCCAGTTTGAAAGCTCTGTGTGTGGTATTTTTGTTGGGGTTTGTTTGTTGGGTTTGGTTTTTTTATTATTATTTTTTCCCCAAATACCCTCTTTCTCTGCATCTCTCTTCTCGCTATAAACTGCAGTTGTTTATGCTGTGGTAAATGGCAGAAAATTACCACAATGTGTACTGGAAAGACCTGGCCACCAAACCAGGTTATGGTCAGAAAGAAAGTAAGGAGAGACAGGGAGTTTCAGCGGTGGCTGGCCAATCCCCCTTATAGTACTTGTTTGCTGAGCAGCCTCTAAATTCAAGCACTTATCAGAATACCATTTAATAAAAGTAATTTTCTGGATACATTTGGAAAACAGAGATAGAGCCTAGGTACTGGCCACTGTTTTAGCTTGCCTATTCTTGGATAGTACAGTCTCAATTAAACCTTCCTGTTCAATCCCCAGCCATCAGGCGCTCCCTTCTGTGACTGCCAAGCCCAGTTTGCAGAAGCAGGTCTCTAACTGTGAGCTGTGTTATTGCCATGCCAACCCTTCCTTTCTTTCTGAATCCCTGAGTCCCATCTTTGTTTTTGCTTCCTGCAGGAGGCCTTGTGTTAGTTCCACATTAATCAGTAGGCAGTTCACTTCAGTGCATCACTTAGTCTAATCTAGGTGGTACCCAAGCTTTCCCATCTTTTCTACTTATCTGTGAACGGGGGTTTGTTTTGGTATATGAGAGTCCCAGAAAAGCCCAGTAGCACTGGCATGCTGCATACAGAGAGCAAAAAACCCCAGGGCTCTTTCAAGCACTGCAATTCTGGCTCCTGGTACAGCAGCAATGGTAGCGTAGCTGGGCGTCTCCAAACCATGTCTATTATCAGCCTCCTAAGGGCCTCCTTCCCAAGGTGTAAGTCAGACTAGTCCAGGTGATGCTGAGGCACCCAGAACTGAGCTGTGTCTGTATTGTTTCTAGAGGTAGGCAGCATAATGATACTAGGTTGAACCTGTCCTAAACGCCTGCCCCAAATCCCATCTGTTAGGCATGTGGATGCACACATACGGTGCACAACTAGCAGGCCTGAGAGCAGCGTTAAGATGAATGACAAGGAGGTTGCTCTGGCACTGCCCCACCCCAAACACCAGAATTTGTCCTGATTGCCAGCAAGCTGGGGATACAGACTAATAATGGGTCCTCAGGAGCCACTTTTCTCCCCTGTGTAGTTTTTCCCTCCTCCTCCCTCCCCCTTCCTTTGCCTGAGTGTTTAGCTCTGAAAAGAATAATTTATCAAATCATTTTTATTCAACTTCGGAGGAGGAAGAAAAAGGATGGTAGGGAAAAAAGAGCCCTTTGCTGTTTTAATTGCTTTGCGGCGTACTTGTGAGAGCGGAGCTGGGCTTATCAAAGCCGGCGCAGCTGAGTCCCTGCCACCCGCTAATGAGAGCTGCCACGTGAGCAGCCACGCTCCTCCGATGGACCAGATAGTGCCTCCAACCAGGCCGGGACTCAAACACTTAGCAAGTTAATTTAAATGAGGAGCTATAAAGTTTAAACAGGAGGCTGGGGGAGCTTGTTTTACAAGGACTTTGGAATCAAATTAAGGGGTGTATTTATGTAAAAAAAAAAAAAAAAAATAGGCAAAATGAGACATACAGCCTAGGGTGTTATTTAGCTTGTTTTTTTCTGATGATTCATTTCTGAGTCAGGTGTCAGAGTCTAGGAAGAAGAAGGTTGGTTGGTTGGTTGGTTTGTTTTCTTTTCCTTGACTGAATTAAACCCAAGGAAAAAGCTGAGTTCCTGGAGCTCATTCATTCCCCTTTGTGCCTGGAGGCATCTTTTAAGAGCTGCAGTGACTCCAGAGGGGCTGCCAGTGAGATCTGGTCCTAGGGTTGTGAGCGCCGTGGCTCTGGGCCCGAGAGCTGCTAAAACGGGTGGTCACCTGAGTGCCAGCCACATGCACTCAGACCTTCAGGGAGAACTACCGGGGCTTCCCGGGCGCTGTGCAGACTGCCTGGTTCTGCACTGCTCAGTCAGTGCTCCCCCGCATCGCCACGGCTCCTCTCCTGCCATGGGCTGCCCGTACCAGCTCTGCAGCGCCATCAGGAATGAATGCAGGCGGCCGTGCCTGCCGAGTCCTAATCTCATGGTACGATTTGCTTTCCACTCAGTTAAGACCCATTATAAGCCAAGTTCTGAAAGGTGGTGGTTTATGCCAGCTGCCAGTGTTCTCAGGTTATATCGCAAGTAGCATCTCCAACATCGCCGTTCGTTTGGGGTAAGAATTGTCACACAGCTTTGCTATTGCATTTCAGTTGTGTCTTGCAGGACACCTTGTAGCTGATCTTCATGTGACTGTACCAAAAAGCCACTTTTAACACAGATATAAAATCTTGAGCAACCCGAACTAACATCACTTAGCCTTTTTTGAGTCAGATGTTGGTTCAGGTGACATCCTGAGGTCCTTTTTGTCTTTATCATATGATTCTATGGTTTTCTGATCCTGCTGTTCTGGGCATGAGTTTAGCATAGCCCTGAATGAACTGTGTTCTAGGCTAGTACCCATCAATGAAGGTGACTTACCCCCAGCACAGGGTTCAGCTCAGTGATAAAAATAAAAGGAACATAGGGTATGAAGGAGGAGATTAATATCTCATACTTAAGTTCTTTTTTAATAACATTGTTCATGTCTCTTCTGGCTGTCATCACACTTAGGTTTCACATTTTTAATTAAAAACCCCATAGCTGAAATTCCTGTAATATTGTAAAAGCAAAGACTGAATTCTACCTGGCTACTTGTCAGTTTCTTCGTATGAAGAAACAATGTCGGTTCCTTAAAATATCAAACTTGAATAAAATATGTTGGGTTTTTATTTTTTTTTCCTAATCTTAACTTTAAAAAAAATAGTTTCATGAAAAGCTCTCTTGAAGGCAATGATAGGACAATCTATTATTAAATGAAACAAATCAATATTAATGCAATGTGATGGCTGAGATTTGCTTGAGTAGTATTTTATATTCATGTGTATGCTGTTAACTCTGCCTTATTAGATATGTGCAACATGGGTGAGTTAAGGTTACTGTGGGAAGCATCATTTTTTAAATTTCCTGAATTTTACACAGGTAAAGTCAACCCCATACTACCTTGCATTAATAGGATGTAATTTCCTTGATTGAAGAAAGAGTGCTGGAGTATTTTATTGTCTGTGTTCCTGCATACAATTGCATGTTCAACCAAAACGAGTTCAATTCCTAGCTCCACACTACGGAATTAAAGCAGCAGAGCTGGAGCTTGCTTTTAGAAAAGAGCAACAGCTCTGAATGCCACCACAATCTGCAGACTGGAAGGTTTTGTCCATCGTGTGCTGCCCTGCAGGTGCTTGTGTATGCCGTGTGACGGTGGCGTACACACACACATCCTGTCATGTGTCAGGGAACCAAGGAGTAGAAATATAATAGATGGTCTGGGAATTAGTACCTTAGGCAACCCATTTTTCCTAGTGCACGCCGTGACCCTTCCAGATTCATAGGGCTGCATGACGAAAGGCTGATATGACCAAACCATGCGTAGGGCAATACTACAAGTTCTTCTAGTTCCACCCCCATCATACCACTCCCAGCTCTTCTCCTTCCTTCTTAACATGTTCTGATACTCTGTGCATATCACCAAGTGAATGGGATGCTAGTTTGAGATTTTGCCATGTTCTTTGCAATTCAAATATGTCTTCCTTCTACTGTGCCTAGTCCTGAGTACCAGACAGCTAGATAATTTGCACCTCTTATTCAGAAGGAAGGAAATTGCCAGTTCTTAATTATCTACAACTTACAGCATGATTGCCCATGGCTATGTTTGCTAGAGGCTTTTTGTAGTCAATGGAGAGATAGCCATGGTTATGAAGCAGTTTATATGATGTTTCCATCTGATGTTCACAATTGGATGGGATGATTCAGGCTTTGAAAGTCTAACTCAAGAGGAGCCTTCTGCATTAAACATGACCAAATTTAGACCTAGTATATCCATAAGTAGATAGCAATAACATGCAAAGACACCTAGCCAAGATATTAACAACTTAACTATATGCTAACCTAGTATACTGCTTGGCTACTTAACCCTGTAGAGAAGAAAGCCTCCATGAGCCTGGCTGGAGTGCTGTTCTGCTACGAAAGCATTGCTGCTGCTACCAAAACTGGGTTGCAGACCTTGGCAAAGCTCTGCTTTATGCCATAGAGGCATAGCCTCAGGACTGTCTCTTTTACTGGAGATGGTTTGCACTTTCTGGCACATATTCAACCACTTCTAATCAGCACGTGACATTTTAGCATGAATGTGCATTTAGCTAAAGCTAGGCTTGGCCGCTGGAGTAACTAGTGAAAATAGTAGTTCATCTGTTGTAATTCTTAGTACTGTTGGAGGAGGACATGTGAATCTGGGAACAGATGTGCAAAAGAAGAACCTGGAGCTGATGTCCCATGTCAATCTACTTGGGAGCTATGGGAAATAACAAATCAAGCTTCTCTTTGTGAGAAGCAAACAATCTTCAAGACCTGCCTGGCCTCTCTTGGCTAATAATGCAAATCAAAGTGAATGGTATGAATGGTAGTGGTCCTTATGGGCAGGAACTGAGAAGACAGCATGAATACAAGTTTAAGGTTGTGTGTTGCATGGCAATAACTCCACTTATGCAAGCGGCCACCAGTGCCAATGGCTGACTGATCTTCTTCAGTGAATTGTTGTAGCTGTTTAGCAGAGATAAGATCATCCACTTCACTTGTAATGTAGTATGTTCTAACAGTAATTTATTGTCTCATGTCTTTGGTGGATGGTGCTGCCTTTTGCAACAATTTGTGTTTCAGAAAGACAACTTTGGGCTCATCACTGTGATCCTTTCAATACAGAGAAGAAATTTCCTTGGGGCAGAAATAGTTAATAAAAGTTAAGTCATTCGGTAGGGGGACAGAAAAAAATACCATGTGACCAAGATGGCCAATTAGACATCATGAATATTCAGAATTCTCTAATCGAATGAAAGCTCATTACAAACACCCAGACTAAAATTTGCTCATGTAAAATATTCATTGAACAATTTTGCATAAATAAATAATAAACAATAATAAATGCATTAAAATGTCTTCATAGACCATCTACCAGCAGGGAGGAAAAAAAGGACAGAATCTGCTAAATAAACTGTATGTAATGAGTAATCTGTCCACTGCTAGTTTTGAGCTCTCCCATGGTAAGTCTACTGTGGAGATCCGACATGAGCATCTCTCTTCTGGGAGGGATGTGAAATAGGGCTGCTCAGAGTGAATAAATACACCGAGCTACCCCAACCTTAAGGGAGCAGGGTGTCTTAAGATTGGGACTTAGCTTCTGATATTATAGATGTAACAGAGTCTGAGAGTTGTCTGAACATGTGAACTGGAGAAAATTACTGGTTTGAAGAAGAAGATTCAAACCCATTTCCATTTCAGAGCAAGAGCAGCCACCTGTCCAGCCAATCAAGGTTTACAAAACTCCTCCCGATACAAAGGATGTGTTCAGTTTCACCTGTCGTTGTAGGGCAATGCAGAGGGAGAACAAAATTAAAACTGTAGTGTGTGTTATGAGGTGCAAGGGAATGCATTTTGCCGGACACATGCAAACAGACTGTACACAAACAGAAAAAGGTCAGAGCTGTCCCAGAGCTGCATATGGAATAACTGCAAATGACTGTGTGCGCTCTGCCTACCTGTTTGGTTAACAGGGCCAGGGGAAGGAGAGGGGGAGGGAAATCAAAGGGCTGTTTCAATAAAATGTGAAAACTAAAATCCACAGTTGTTAGGAGAGAAATACCAGTCAAAGGGCACTAAGCTGTGATTGGAAGTGGTTATGAGTGGAAAGGTCTCATGCCCAATCCAGTCTCAAATCATACTGTGCTGGAGCCCATTTGTGGAGCATCTGGCTCTTAGGAAATCTATGAGACAGCCTGACCTATTAAGCATGGGCTAGATGTGTACCTCGGGGTACAAAACAGACCTCATTTTTGTAGTTTGTTTGCACAGATACTGGCAGAAAAGCACCCCGTTCTCCAGCTATACCACATCATAAGGGCAATGAACAGGACAGTTGTAGGGGCATTGTTTGTGCCTCCTGGCAGATGGAGAAGGGATGGGAGGGATGTGATCTCAGTTTGCCCCTTACTCTCGTTCTAGAAAAGTCATCGCTCACCTATGATAAACCTTTTAATGTTCCACTTCACCCATATAGTAATTACCTGACAAGTATCCCAAGTATCTGCCCACACAGCGAATTACATGGCAAATTTCCTGTAACTACATGGTGATTACCTGGTCCTTCATGCTGCTGGGTAATTAGAATCTGAAAGTGTTTTGTAAAGGTTAATTTATGTGAGACTGATCACACCTTCTGCCTACCCTGAGTCCAAGACTTTCACTTGGACATACGGGACTCGCGTTCTGTTGTGCCACTGCCCATTCCACTTCACCCTTGGGAGGGATTTGACATCTCTCTGGATCAGAGCAGAGGAGGCAGCCAGGGCTGGGTAGACTTTCCTCTGTTGTCAGCCCACACGTACCCACTCCCCAGCAGATGAATGTGTGATGCTGCCACAGCCACAGGAGTCTGAGATGAGGCTCCCTATCAGCTGTGGTCCCCAGGAGTTTGGCTTAGAGCTGCTCAGGCCCCTGCCATTCTCACTGGAGGACATGCCACATTAAGCTGCCCTCCCCATTCTGCCTTACAAAGCTAATTACTGCTCTTCTGCTGACGAGCCAGTATGTGAGAATTAACATTGGGAAAACAAACAAACAAACAAACAAACAACTCAAAGCCCACCTTATGCTCCCCTTCCCACTCACCAGTGAAATCTCACGTGGGGATTTTCTGTTAAAGTGGGTGATCATGTGTCTTTCAGCCTGGAGTTTTGAGCTTTCGTGACTGGATTTTTCATCGTTAGAGAGAATCCCTCCTTCTTGAACTGGTTGCAAATCCCTACCCTGTTATCACAATGCAGTTAACTATCTAATCACACGGTTTTATTGCATGCCTAGCCATGAAACACCCCGTACTGCCAGATGCTATAACAGACTGTATTAGGGAAATAATAACAAGGCAATTCAGAAGGCTTGTCTCATAGCTGCTGGGTAATTTAGTGACCAGGCTGTTCTGTAATTTTGTTGTCACCATGGCTCTGTGGTTTTGGCTGGGAAGAACTGTGTCAACACATGTGCCGTTTGCTGTGACGGACTGTGTGTTGTACAGCAGCATTGCATGGGAGGAGTTGGTACATGTGACAATTAGGGGAGTCTGCTTTTGTTCATTATTAGTCAGGGTGGACCTATGTAAGAGGACTGATCAATTATTTCCTTTCTGACTGGTTCGTCAGAGAGATCAAACAGAAAAATGGTAGCAGAGGCTGTTTCTTCTCCTTACCCCCTGAATTAGTCTCTCCAGGGGAGGGATTGATGAAGATGAACAGTGTGAGGATAGTGGAAAATATGGGATGGGAACTGTTTATCTGGGCAAAAAGTTACCCCCCTGGGGCTCTGGCAGATTAACACTTCTGCAAGCATCAGGATTTGTTGAAAAGAGGAAGACAGAGAATAAATTAAACCATCTGTTTCCCTCTTGCAGTACACTGTAGGGCTGGAACAAAAAAGTGTATCGCCTTGTTCACCACTCCTACCTAACCGTGAGAGATGGGAGATTGAGTACTGGCAAGAGACATTTAAAGATGAGTGACATTTAGCAGGAGCCTCGGTAAATCCATATTTACCAGCAAAGGAGGAATAGCAGTATACAAGAGATGTGCAAGTGAGACATTTTCGTTCCATCAGTCGTTGTCTTTGCACTCTGTGCCTCAGCATGAGCTCAGACATGGCCATCATCTTTCTCCAACTGCCTGGGCAGGGTCTGGGTTTGAACCATCCCTCTTCTCCTCCCAGCAGAGCCTGTTTCCCTTTCTCTCAGTAACAGCACAGCACAGCCCAGGCTTGAGCAATACCGTAAGGCACTGGAAGGTGGTAAGGGTAAATGGTATGTTCAGGCTCAAGGGTGAGCTTGAGTCTTCAGCTAGTGTAATGGTATTAGTGTGCCTCCTGGGGACCTGTGCAAGTGGTGTGGTGGAGGGAGAGACATACATGTAGGAAAAACAGGAAAGGAAAATGTGTGTATGATGACACATCAGCACCTGTGAGTTTGTGAGAGGGTGCGTGCATGTGATGGTACATGAGTGTGTTTGACTGTGCAGTTGCATGAAAGTAGGTATCAGTGATACAGACGTGGAATGTGTGCATAAATTTAAGACTATGGGAGAGAGAGAGAGACTGCATGAGTCCTGTGTTTGTCTTTGGGTCCAGGGAGTTCATCCAAAAATGTCTGTGTTTCTGAGAACTAGGGGTCATGTGTAAGTAGCGGGTTCCCATCCACTGCTGCGTTGTCCTGCATGAAATGAAGATAACATTGAGGAGAGATACAGGCTATGCTGACGACTGATCATCCCTTATGACTTTTATTTTCTATCTCTGGATTTTGGAGGCAGGGAAGGAGAGAGGGAAGCGTCGTTCTGGAGACTTGTGCACCAGCCTCAGTAACTGCTGCATTGCACAGCGCAAAGGAGCGCAAAGCAGCCTAACTGCGAGGTGCATGGTAAAAACAAAGCCAATAGCATCAGCGGGGATCTTCGACCAAATGTGCTACTAGGAAGAATTTTGTTCAGGAAGATAGGTAGAAATGGCTTCATTGAAGATGTGAAGAGATGTCTTGGGTTGCCTGGGTAAATCCAAGTCACTGGGAACTGAGGTTGAAGGCATAACTCGTCCTTGCTCCCCTGTCATTCACGAGGGACAGCTGAACTGTAATGCCTTTATGAAAGCTCTTGGTGGTTGCTTTCTTAAAAAGAGTTTGCTGGGCCTGTTCTGGCCTTTCTTCTATCTTGCCTGCTTGTGGGATATACCCTGGACAGTCTCATATTTTGGGACAAGGCCTTTTTTCTATCATATGAGCTCAGTGGTCTCAGCCTAGGAACAAAAGATGCCAGCCCTCCCTTGTGATGCTCTTCTCCAGAGTGCACAGGGCAGCAGGAAAACAGTGACCAGAAACCTGCCTCCAGCCATGCTGCTCATTCAAAACCCAAGCCTCAAATGGGCTGCTAGGATCTGAGTATCTAGGCTGCTAAAAGGGTGAGAGTGTAGATGCCTCACCTCCTCCTCGTGCTGTGGCAGACAGCTGGGCAGGTTGTCCTGGTGAGCCCTCCAAACACTCTGTTGCACACAGGCCCTGGGAAACTTGCGCTTGTGACATCACAGGTGTGTGGGATGTGACATAATCGCGCATGCTAGGATGTGTCACTGCCGCATACCAAAGGTTGCTTACCTTCCGTGACAGGCAGTGAGTGCCCCCTGTGTGTCCGTGGCCCAAGGCCACAGAGGTCAGCAGGCGGGTGACCTCCCCAGCTCGTGGCAGGACGTGCTCATGCCCAGCAGCTCTGGCAGCGGCACACAGGAGAGCACAGCAGTTGGCAGAGGCTCAGCCCCAATGCTGGACAGAAGGTAGGAAAAAAGCTCAGGGGATATAGGGGCAAAGTGACTACCAATATAAGTAACAGTTCCCTCAGCTTTATTGAGCTGCTCTGGAGGAAGCATCTGCTTTGTAGGACCGATTCTTCTCCCAAAATTATTATAAAGGTTATTGCTTAGTTGCATTTTTATTTCTCTATTCTCACGTTTTCTTCATGTGGACAAGAGAAAGGAAAGGCATCAAAGCAGGCCTCCAATGTTGTCAAGATATCAGACCTAGATCTTTAAGGTAAATTCTGGATGCAGTGGTAAGAATGAAAATTGCAGGATGAAAGCTTCCACATTTCGCAAAGGAAATGAACTGCCTGGTTGTTACGTATAAACCAGATGAGAGGTACAAGAATTAAGAGGTGGCAATTAGGAGGCTATTTGGCATTCGAGAGAGGAAGGTTCAATTTCCTGGTGCGTCACACACAGCCTGTGTGATGTGGGACAGGTAATTTAGTCCCCTGCTGCCTGAGTTCACTGTTGCGATACGGCAATGGCATCTACCTTACAGAAGCATTAAGAACGTAAATACTCTGCACTTAGATATCACAGAAAGAAAGCACAGGCACCTAAAATGAAGTATGTCCATGTAACTCACTCCAACAGTGTCAGAAACCTTTTGGTGCTAAGGGGCCAGATGGCAGTCTAGCTACTAGGCTGTGGGCAGTTAAACAGGAGCTGTTTCTTGCTCATTGCTTTGACAGTGCCTAGCAAATTACAGACTGTTCTTGCTTGGTTCCTAGACGTTACCATATTCTTAAATAATCATCCGCTGTAATTCCTCTGATAAAAGTGAATGAGCTTAGATTTCTCTACTTCTGTTTCTGCTGCATAGGTAACATTCAACATACACTGAGTAGTGCCTCTTAGAGGTGCAGCAGAGCACAGATTTTGTGCACACACATGCACAGAGTTAAGGAATTCACACTTGTTTATTGGTGAACCTGCTGCCTGAAGCTGGAACAAGATGGTATGTCACTATGCAACTTTCTTTTATCGTGGAGATAACTACGCCTTTACTTTTTTTGGAGAAAACAGCTCTGTTCAGAGAACTCTAATGATCTCAGCAAGTGCTGCCACTACTGCTGGGTTTCTGCAAGCACCTGCTGATTGAGGAGCTGTTTCTTCTCTGAAAAGTGTGGTACTACCCATCAGCTGGTTAGCCCCATCTTGCTTCTGTGACTCTCTTTCTGCATCACAGCTCCCAGTGAGTTCAGCAGGAGCAGGGATGCCTGATGGGCAAACCAGTAGAAAGTTGTCTCCTGGCCAACAGCAACTGCTTCATCACAGCAGCCCATGATGTGGGCACAGCTGGGGATGTGCTACAGCTCCCTGCAACTTTCAGGGCTGCATGGTGCTCCCTCATGATTTACTAGCCTGACACAGTCATGGAGGGACAAGAATGTGTGCTATTCCCTCAACCCATGTGCCCTGCTCCCTCAGCCTGTGTCCCCTATGCTTTTTTACTGTGGTGCTGCCACTTGTATGCATGTGTGTTGAATTTCCTGCCCCTTTCCCTTTGAAGTCCTGCACCGTAAGACCAATCTGTCTTACTAATGTGTATCTAATATGAAGTGATGCAGAGGTCTGTCTTCACGTCCAGGATGGGAATACGCACACTCACAAAAACACTCTACTGTCATCATTGTACACTCTGGTTTGAGTTCTGAATGAGCAAGGGAAGATAGTGCTGGTGATGCTACTAGATGGACAGGATAGAGAATTTTAAATCTTTGTTAGCATGCAGAGGTCTGATTGGGAATCTTTTGGGAAGAATAAGAAGATGCATGTTGCTTGTTCTTTTATCTCCCCAACAGTTACTTGTAGAAGTTTTTTTTTAATTCATATTTTGAAAGTTCTCATATGTTACCATTAAAAAAAAAAAGGGGATTTGATCTTTGCTCTACTACCACCAAGCAACAGTGAGTTCACACTATGACATACAAAGGCAATTAATACAAATACATTGAATGCTTTCCTGTTCCTCTGTTATGGGTCATTGAACAGCAGCATGTGATTCACACTTGAGGTGCTATAGGTAGTCCTGGTTTTGAAAGGACGAAGATCAAATAGCATGTCCTCAGTGGCTTAGCAACAGAGATGGACAGTATCCACCTCTCAGGCATCAGGGTATTTAAGGCTGCTTCCCTGTTTTGTGCATACAGTCAGAAATAGACCTGTGTGTCTGTCTTCTGCCTAGCTCTTCCCTGTTCCCTCTCTATAGTTATAATAGCTTCAATGGGTTTTGAATTCAAGCTTGCAATATCCCATGACCAAACCTCTGCAGATAGCATGGAGAATTGGTTTCCAGGGCTTTTGGAAAGCATAGTGCTGATTGAGGGAATGGACTGAACTAAAACTACTGGGAATATCAGCCAACTCTGGTGTTTTTGTGGAGGAAGTGAGGAGGGCTGGTGGTAGCCTTGATTAGTTTCCTTCCTGGGTTTTAAACTGGTTTGTGGATTAAGAATTTACTGGGCTTTGTACAAATCAAACTACAAGCTAGGTCAGCTTCAGGATTGCTGGCGTGCTGAATAAATTGCGTTGCAGTGGCTGCAGGCGGGCACATAATTCTAAATGTTTGGCACCCAGTTGTTAGGAGCAGCAGCAAGAAACCACAGCAGGAAGAAGAGGAAAGAGTTTGGGGTGGGATTGAATGACACCCAATTTGCGAATTCCGTCTGCTGCATCCAGCCATGTTCACGCAGTCCCGCAGGCACACAGACACACACCTGGCTCACAGCTGATGAACATGTAGCCCTGCCTGGCAGGTGAGGCAGCACACACATGCTCCTTGTGTCTCTCCAGGCAGCTTTCCCAGCATTATTGCTTCTTCAGGCCCAGGGGGGGTCCTCGCTGACCCCGTTGCTGTACTTTTTGGTGTCTTGGCACTGGGAGAGCATCCAGGAGATCACGCAGGGGGACCGCCTGGAGAGATTAGCAGAGTTTTTTCCCACAGATTGCCTTGCTACAGAACCCGTCTGTATCCATGACAGGTTTACTCTACTATCAAACCCAGAAGAGACTTGCGTGACCACTTAGACTATAAATCTGCTCCTTTAATACATTTAGTCCTCGGCTAGTCATTTCTCTCCTGTGATGTTTCTCATCTCTTTTCTTCACTTCCCTGCTTCCAAGTTGCCATTAGTCCTGACTCTTTTTTTCCCCTCTCATTTCTTTCCTTCTCCCTGTTTTTCTCCTGTGTTGACAGAGTTGCCTGAGCATTTTGATTACCATGCTGGGGTTCTCATCCTGCCATAGGGGTGGACATGTTGCCTTTCCTTTCCTCCTTACCTCCCACCTCGTTTTAAGATGCTTGTGCAGGCACAAAAGGCAACAACAGGACTAGACGGAAACATTTTAAACCTGTTTATTATCCAGCTTTGCTATAGCCCTCTCCTCATTTCCCTTTCAGGAATGAAATATGTATCCATTTCTCTTTTCTACCAGCTTGTCATATTTTGCATCTTTCTGAGCTCCTAGGAGTGCAGTGAAATGCCCTCATGCTGGCCTGCAGGGAGCAAGGGATGGAGGGCTGGGCTGGGGACCAGGGAAGTGTCATGGAGAATCCTCCACAGTTCAAGCATAGGAGATGCTGGCACCTTTATGTTGATAACAATGTGTATTTTTTTTTTTTTCCTAGAATCTGAAAGGTAGACCATACTGATGGATTTTGGAGTCCTGGAGAAAATATTTCAGCCTAAAATCCTATTAACTTTTCTGCCTCTTCAAAAGGCTTCAGGGAAATGAATTCACAGCCCATGTACCCCCTAGGTGTCTGAGAGTCTACCTGGCAAGAGGCCAGATATGTCTTGCTTCCTAGGGTTTGCACATTTAATCCATCTGAATAAGGAAGTTAAATTGCTATACACATCATGTGCATTTGTTTGTCTGTGTGTGTACATGTGGCTGACAATGGGTTCATACACGGATGCACACACCAGTCATGGGCACAGAAAAAGTTAATCCTGTACTCACACACAAAGTGGGGAGAAATGGTTGAGAGAAAATTACTTGGTCCTAATGGGGGCCATAGAGATAAGGCAAAGAAGAAGTGTCCCCTATGCCCACCCATTTAGCTGATGTGGATGGAGGAGAGAGGTGAGGCAGCAGCCACAATCTGTCAATGATGGTGGAGCAGCTTTCATTGAAACCAGAGCTCTGCTGGGTGTAAGTCAGCCTGAGCCAGCCGAACAATCCCTGCTGCACTGTGAGCTTCTCTCCTCAATGCAGGACATTGCATAAAGCCACCATCTGTCCTAATGCAATGTATGTTTTTAACAGCATCAGCATCCACAGTGAATTTGTAGTGATTTTTAATTTAATCCCCTTGGCATGGATTGCTAGCTGTTGTTTTGCTTTCAGATAACATAGCAAAAGGAAATTTCGTCCGTGTTCTATGTTGCTGGCCCTGATTTGGATCTGACACACCGTTTGGAAAGGAATGAGGGAGGGAGTGATTTTCCAGTTTCACCGCTACTCTTTTTTGTAAGAGGCAGACACTGGGGGATTGCCATACCTGGATCATTGTGTTCAGGAGTGAGTTAGTGGTCTAATAACACAGTCTTTGGCATTGGCCAGAGGAAGCTATTTCAGCAAAGCAGAGAATGGCAGTCATACGCAGGGAAAGCAGTAAATTGCAGCATTGCTTGAAGAAAGAGCAGTGACACCTCCAGGCTGAACTGACAGAGTAGCATCTTGCAGGAGCTGCTGCTTTTTAGCAGCAAGTCTCAGCTTTTGACTTAGTGGGTCACAGGGTAGATTGTACATGGAAGAAGTTGGATCTGGGGTCATGGAGCCTGACCTAGTGAGCATGTCCTTTCTAGGCTGCAAAGACCTGCTTTGCCAGTGTTAGGTTCTCTCTCATGGAATATCCTGTATCTCTTTTCCTGTAACCTTTGGGAAGCAAAAATAAATGGTCTGTATATTACACAGGGAGTGGGGGAAAAAAATGAGATCACCTTGATATGACCCAAATGTCTTCCCCCACATCAAAATGTCTTGGCTGCAAACTCTAATATTTTTTTGTCATTCAACGTGAGCAAAACTGTGCTTCTGTCTTTCGGAATATGATAAGGATCTCATATCTAGCCAGCTTGACTAGATACATTGAGCAGATACAGATGGCTTAAATTCTGCCTGAAGTCTTGTTTTTCTCCACAGCTGTCTATAGCCTTTCAAAAGTTCATATCCAGAAGTGACTAGCAAGGGCTCTTAGGTAGAATTGAGGTTGTTCAGATTTGGGTCCCAGGCACTGAATTTTGGACCTCAAGACCACTGCAGGTACAGGACTAAATATTTGGTATTCCTATGTACCTGGCCAAAGTAACTAGACAAAGGAAGGTTGGGGTGAGAAAAGAAGCTGTTTCTGCTACTACATTTTTCAAAACATTTGGAGAATACTCTAAAAACAAGGAGATACTAAAACATTGTTAACAGGGACAGCTCTTTTCTTTGAATGTCTGAAAACCACGTAGTGCTTGGTGATTGCTATCATAAATTCATTATATTCTACCTCTCAGTCTTTTTCATTAGTAGATCCCAGGGCTTGGCTGCAAATGTAATGCCCACATCTGCAAAAAGCTAAGCAGCCCATCTGTATTTGCAAGCTGCTATCTCCTGTTTCATCTCTGTTGCATAGCCTTGATATAGTTTCCATAGGTGGTTCCATGCCAGACTGCTGCAGCTGTGTCCAGACATCCTGGGTTCATGTATTTATAAGCTTCTCTTGGCCTGCACAGGCTGTTTGCCTCATTTATTTTTCCTCCCCTTGCTCTGTTTGGGGTACTTTTTGCTCTTTTCGCAGAAGCTGGGCCTTATGCTCTGGTTTCTGCAAGCCCAGTAGCCAGTCCTGGCTGCTCCATAGCTGAAGCCCACCTTCTACCAGAGCTCTGGCTTTGTAGGCAGAGTGAGTTTACAGTCCCCTTCCTCAGGGATCCATGACACTTAAAGCAAAGATATACATACACAGAGATAATGTAAAGATTCAGAAATCCCAGTAATTCATTTTTTTTACTAGCACTAGTATGTGCAGGGCATGGCAAAATAATGCATGCCCCGCTACCTTTCCCTGCTGCCATCCAAGGGAACTGTGAACCTGTGCCCATCACTGAAATTGCACAGCATTTCTGTTTGCACCTTCCTCACCAGCGTTCCGCTCCAAATAACCTAGAAAATACTCTTGCTTTTATAATAACTGACTACTTCTGCAGTATGTCTCCACTGCTGCCTCACCAAGTTGGGTTTCCTTCTTGCTTCCCACTTCCAGCCTTAATTTTGACATGGAAAACTGGCTTGCTATAGGCAGCAGCCAGTTACTTTTCTTTTGTGCTGCATTTGAGAGGACACCATCAAAGTTTAACAAGCCTCTTTTGTTTTCATTGTCACCTTCTGTGAATTGTAGTTCAACTTAGACGCAGAAAATCCCAAAACAGAAAATACAGAGCAAACAAACAAAACACCACCCAAAAAACCCCAAACAGAGCCTCTCATTGAAACAAAGCTTCAAGTTTTCCACTAATACTTGAGCCCTGGTAGCAAACAGAATTCATAAGCTTCAGACAAATTACCTAAGTGGTTGCTGCCACTGTCATGTGTGCACCTCATCATCCTCTGACGTATGTATTACTCGACGTGGAGTGCAAATATTGCTTGGCACCTCCCTGAAATGGGGAAGTGTGTGCACAGTGGGTGCAAATAGCATCCCTTGCAGACGTGACCATTGTCATGGTTGAGACGGACAAATGACAGACCGTGAAGCTGCCTGTGGTCATGCAAACCACTTTTGGCTTCCCTCCCCTTCCAGCACAGGGAGGACTGGAATGATTTGTTCTCACAGTAGGACAATCTTGTGCACAATCTGAGAGGTCCTGTGAAGCCAAATGTGGCCAGCCTTTGTGCTTCTCCGTGCTTTCAGCAGCAGGCCACATAGAGTTAACAGTCCTCCCCCACACCCTACCAATGCCCCTTCAAAGAGAAAATTAGATCAAAGTTTTATCAGTTCCCCGTGTTTGAGAGTAACAGATGCCAGGATTAATAGTTCTCAATTTTTCAGAAATATTAAAATTTGCTCTCTATTGTGAGGACAATAAATCTTTTACCCTGCAAGTTCGTCTTGCTCTAAAAACGACCGAGCGATTACTGACCCCAATTACACAATTAAATCTTTGAAATAATACTGTTTGATATTAAACAATTACATTTCTCATATGAAAATATCACCATTCTCTTGCCAGCTAAGAGGCTATTAATAATGCATCTACACAGATTCTATTGTGTGTTAATAATGAATGTCTACAAAACCTTATAGGATGTTAATACTGCATGTACCCGCAAAGCTCTATAGGATGCTAATATTCACCCACAAGGCCTCAGGAAATGCAAATGGTGAATCCAGAGCAAGGAAATTGTATTCTCTGTTCATTCTAGTCTCCAATATTGCATTCTGCTCCAGGCAGCAGAATATCATAGGAAGACTTGAAGAAAGTTCAGATTTGAGCAGGAGGAACAGCCACATGCTCAGGAGATTGATTTGAGGGACAAGGGAAACAGCCATGTTTGTCTTGTTGAAGTCTAAGTTGTGTGAGTGGTAACCATCGGAAGTTATGTTTGAGACTCACTAAGAACCAGAGGGTTTTGGCACTGACCTCACTGGGATTTGCATTGGAGGATTTAAAGGGGGACATATGGGTCTGCTCAGAGGTCAAAACAATGTAGAAGGTGTTGGTGTGCTGAGCTAAAAGGTGGTATGAAACTCTCAATGTACTTGCAAAACACAAGTATGCCAGGCTCTTTCACTCCCTGGAGGTAATAATTCAAAGCAACCAAAGAGCAGAGAAATGAAAGATCGGGGCTGTCTGGAAGAACTTAGATACTGAGATCTGAAATATATGAAGTCCTGAAAAGATGAAGTAGGACTCTCATTGCTGGCAATAGTTAAAACTAGTCTGGACCAGGCAGTAGGAGAAACACTGAAGGGGATGATATGGGCCTAGCTCCACTGGTGCTGGGCTAGGTGACATAAATGGTTACTTCTGTCAGTACTGTCCCTGGCTATGTCACGGCTGCATATGCTTAAAAATCCTAGTAAGAGTGCATGCTGGTTGACAAGCATCCACAGAACTTTCACAGGAATATTTACCTCTCAGTTGCTCTGGGCCACTGAAATACATGAGTCTTCATCTCTGAAACTGTTGTGAAGATAAACAACTCTACAGTGATGTGTCTCTACAATTCCCTGACAGAAGCTAATAGTTCAAACCTACAAAGTGGAGGTTACTTGGTAATTATGGAAAGATGTCCTTTACTCTTCACGCTGTTTCTTGAGCACTGCAAGCAGAGAAACTTCACTCTAGAGCGCCAAACAATATCTTGAGTTGTACTGAAGGAAAGATCTGGAACAAATTCAGCGTAGTCTTACAGAGTGGGCAAGCTTCTCCTGTTGCCACAGAGTGGGCCTCATTCCCACAAGCCTGGCCATGTGGCACTTTCTGTTCCTCAGGTTTTTCATAGCAGCACATGCTGAAAAAAGCAATGACCTGCTTAGTGGGGCGACTTCGCACACCCAGCAGTGACAGCAACTCTTTCTGGCCGGATGGTGCTTACCCCTATGCCCCACGTTCGGTGGAGGCTTCTGAGACAGGCTGGCAAAGGCAGCACACGCAGATGATGTATTCAGTGTGCAGCGCTGTTTCCATGAGAAAGTGACTCAGGGAGAATGTAACCCCTGACCAGGAGAGCTGGAAAAGCAAAACAAACCAGGAAAAAAAGAAAAAAAGACAAAAAAAAAAAGAAGGCAGCAAAAAAGTTAAACAAACCTTCAGACAGTTCAGACAGGTCCCTTAGGAACAGACTGGGGCACTGTATAACAAAAGAACTATTTGCTTCAATGATAAAACACTCCTTTTGTGGTCTCTTCTGTGTGTATTGCAGTGAATATATTGACTGGCAGGAATGTTCATGGGAACAGTGAATTTTATGTAAATATTAGAGACTATTTGCAGGAAGCAAAATTTGAACTCATAAAAAGTAGTATTCTCTATGGAAACCTGATCCTAAAGGTTACTCAGAAAGCAGAAACATACAATGGGATTTACTGCATATACTTAACAAAAGTATATCTATCCCAGCTCCAATTTTGAATATCGACTATCTGGGGACAGTTTGTGGACAAACAATATGCTGAAAATTATTTACCGAGACAAGTCAGCAAATAATTGCAAATGACAAATAAATTTGAGAAAATTACAAATTGCTTGTGGACAATTCATGAGCAGAAGCGAGGCAAAATTAATCAGATAAATTATTCACAATGAATGAATCTCTCAGCTCTAATTAAAACTCTGTAGGGTATTAATAATACATACCCAGAGAACCACAAACAGAATCGTATAACTAAAAGGATCCATCTGTGTCTGCATCGCAGAGCTTCTCATCCTACAACAGGGTGTTGCTGTTACCACATCTCTCCATATCTTTTTGTGTTTGAATGTTGATTCTGGTTGCTGCTGATAAAACTGTTCTTTGAACACAGTGTGTGTGGTTAGTGTGGTAGGTTTCTCCGCTGATGCTTGTGATGCATGGGAATATTCCTTCCCCCTTTTTTTTTGTTGCTGCTTTTCCAGCCCCAGGGGAATTCCTTGGCTTATCTGAGGTTATTAAGGCTTTTCTTTCACGAGTGTCACAAATTATTTTTTTCAAAGATACAAGTACAAGCAAAGACTGACAAGTTTAATCCTGAAAATGTTCACGAGTGGGAACCACGCCGGCTTCCCCAGGCTGGGGATCCCCACGCCGGCTCTGCCAGTGTCCCCGTCCTGCCCCACAGCCCCTTATATTGCAGCTTGGGGTTCCCTGCTCGTAGGTCTGCCATCACCCGGTGTGTGCTGCCTGCTTTGAGGAAGCCCTGTCCTAGATGGGAGTATTTTGAGAGGCTCAGCTACTGCGTGTAGCAGGCATCCAGCCAGGGGCAACAAGCAGAGGTTGATCTCAGTAGGCTGGGCTTTGAGCTGGGGGCCTGGGCATCAGATGTGCTGCATGTTTAAAAATTCCAGCGAAAGAAGGAAATTGTTTCTTTGCCCCTCCTCCACCTATGTAATTTAGCTCTGCTTTTAATGTAACTGTGCCTTAGTGCTCTCAGGAACTCCCCAAACCCATTCCCCCTACCCTGATTCCCTGCCTGACAGACAAGATGTAGTCAATCAGAAAATTGTTTAATACTTTTCCTTTTATTCCCAAGAGATCACCTGGCCTTCTGTGTTCCCATTCATCAGCCCCTTTTCTACCAGCCACCCCCACTCCTCATGTGTCTTTTATCTGCTTAAAACCAATCACTTTTACCCTCTTCTTTTTTCACTTCACAAAAGGAATCAGAATTTAATAAGAGCAAGCTGCAAAATATCAGCATTAATCCCCTTGTCCTCATGGGGCTGGTGCCATGAGTCCCCGTGTCCCCTTATCGGCACCAAACTGTATTTCACCAGCTAGAACCATTCTGATAGCATAAATACCTGCCATGCAGGTGTCTCCAGCTGACAAGATAACACGTTATCAATCATACATCCCCAATTTATGCAAAAAGTCCATCTTCTGTTTATTTCATCTCGTGGTAGATGGAGAGCTGGGGAGGGGAAGGGCTGAAAAATTAAATCTTTTCTGTTCCCATACACTTGAAAAGCCAAATGACACATCTGCCTATACAAAGTGAAGGCCTTTCTCTCCTGTAATTCACTTATTAGTGGTTGCGCAGTGGTGTTTTTGCAGAAAAATGGGTAGGGAGTAACTGACTATGGAATCCCATTAAGTTTTGTCATAATGCACGGTCCTGGAGTGGGCACTGCAGAAACACCTCCATCACGGTTATCTGCTGGAGGGAATGGTGAAGGGATGCTTACACTGATGCAGAAGACAAAAGATGCTCAGAGTACATCCTGCTCTTCACTGGCCACCTTAGGTGCCCGTTTCACTCACACACGAGAGCAGGGACATGGCGTTGTCTCTGGGAACTGCAGGGCTGACTCAGCCCTGAGTCCTCCTGAGCATGTAAACAAGGAGGAGCTGTGGAGTGGAGTGGGGAGAGACACTTGGCTTTGGCAGTGGGAAGCTTCCATCTCAGGGTGATGGTAGTGGGCTAAGCTGCAACCTGAGGAGGGAGCTCTCTGTCCTAGCAGCCTGCAGTCCTCCTGCAACAGCCCTCACATGGTTATTGCCTGCTGAGGCTCACTGGGACTGCAGGCTGAGAGAATCTGCCTCAGTTCAGGTGCCTTCTGGTTGTGTCCTCTGACACAATTCACCACCATCCACAGGGGAGGAATAGTACGGGATGTGCGTGAAATAGCTTTCTCCATCTTATGGGGCAGAGTAGGACTGGGACTGATCTTAAGCAAAGGGGATGCACTGGTGAGGCCCCACCTCGAATCCTGTGTTCAGTTTTGGGCCTGTCACTACAAGAAAGACATTGAGGTGCTGGAGAGAGTTCAGCAAAGAGCAACAAAGTTGGTGAGGGGGTCTGGAGAGCAAGTCTTACAAGGAGAGGCTGAGGGAACTGGGGCTGTTTAGCCTGGAGAAAAGGAGGCCGAGGGGAGACCTTATCGCTGTCTACAACTACCTGAAAGGAGGTTGTAGCATGGAGGGTGTTGGTCTCTTCTCCCAAGTAGCAACGGATAGAACAATAGGAAAGGGCCTCAAGTTGCGCCAGGGGAAATTCAGATTGGATGTCAGGAAATACCTCTTCCATGGAAAGGGTTGTAAAGCCTTGGAACAGGCTGCCCAGGGAAGTGGTGGAGTCACCATCCCTGAAGGTGTTTAAAAGATGCATAGATGAGACATGGCTTAGTGCCAGAGTTAGGTTATAGTTGGACTTAATGATCTTGAAGGTCTCTTCCAACAAATATGATTCTATGACAGAAGTGTATGTAGGGTCCCAGGTTTCCTACAGCTTTAGTTAGATTACATGAACTCTCTGAGGTTAAACTGGTGCACTTTCCAAGTGTGTAACAAGTGTTGGTATAAAGATGTCTTTTACCAATGTAGTTTTTTCTGTTCAGTTTAGGGAATTAAGCTTTAAAGGTAAAAGGACCCAACATGGATCTGACAGTTGTTTTGACTGAGATATCTGGATAAGATTTCCTTGACTCGAATAGTCAGACCTGTACAAAGTATTGGGTTGACCAGCTTGACCTACACTCTGAAGTCTGATCTCAGTGGTAGCCCTTATATGCAGAGGACCAGTTTAAAAGTCCAAAAAAAAACCAAAAAGGTACTTTGTAAGCAAAGGAATGGTGACGCAGTGCCATTTCCATTCCTGGGAGGTGGTATTTTCTCTGCTCCACAGCACCTTCGGTTCACAGAGTGGCTGCTGATGTGTAGGGAGGGAAATAAGCTGCAAGAGCAAATGACCTCAGAGGCAGCAAAGAGCCTGGTTTCCATTGCAAATGCCCTTAGTAGGATGGAAAAGGTAGGGGGTGGGGAAAAGGGCAGAAAGTACAAGGCAGAAAAACGACTAGAAAAGATGTCTTTTCAGCTTTTCAGCTGTTTCCACACCAGCTGCAGCTGCTCCTAAAAGGGTATGTGGTTCCTCAAACGTATTTAACCCTATCCTCACAAGTGTTTTCGACTCCTTAACAAAGGCAGGTTTTAAAAACAACAGTGAATCCAGGTGAATCACACTGCAGTACTTTTCCTGGTCTCTAATCTATACTTGATTTGTAATGTGGTTGGAGCGGGGGCTGTATCTTTGGTCTTTGTGTGTGTAATACTTATCTTAGTGGATAAGTAATGTGGATAAGCTCCCATGTGCTGCATCAATACAAAAAATTAGTGATAATAATAAGTCACAGTCAGATCTGATTCTGGGAAGACCAGTTGTGTGGGAGAGGAAAAGAATAGTGCTTATTAAACCCAAATCATAGATGTGCCTGTATACTCTTAAAGTCATCATCTCCTTCCAGTGTCTGCCCTTGCTACTTATTAAAAAGTAAAATGACTCCTTTAGGACAAAAGCTTGTTCTGCTGGTGCTGAAGATCTCAGCTTTAAACTCCGGGGACAGGTGTGGTATCTGCCATCACTCACAGAGCTCAGAAATCAAAATGCTTGTGCCTGTAATGTCAGTGAGAGTGTCTGCCTCACCCTGACAAAGGGCTCACTTGACTGGTGGACTAGCTATAATGAATTAGCTCACTGAGCCAGTGTCCCTTTCCTCCCTCATCAAGGGTAATTAGCATTCTGTACCACCCCAGTCCCTCAAGCCACAGGAGTCCTCACCTTTGCACTGAGGTGCTGCAGGGAGATCAGCTCTATCCTCAGACCCTCCAATTTTCTGTGTTACGACTGATGTCACTTGCCAGACCTCTACCTCCTTTTCGCCCTTGGGACCCCTCCATGCAGGCACCTGCCTTATTAGATTAGGACAGTCCCCTTTGGGGACATAGAGATGTATGGATCATGTCTACCGCAGTTTCCATCTCTAAACTATGACACGTCATCGATCAGCAACTTTCTGCTCTTGTGTCTCCTCTTTCAGTCATTAATGACCTTGATGGACACCTTCTCCTCTAAAAGTGTATTGTACTGCCATGTTTTTACAGCACTGAAAAACATGCCTGTGAGGCCATCAGAATCCTCCTGTTTCTTCTTCAACACTGAAATTTTTGCTATATCCACAGTGAGAGAGAACATTAGCATGAATGAACATGATGGAGAGCTATAAAGTTTTTATTATCGCAATTTTAGGCTGTTCATCTTATGAGTGGCAAACTAACTCCTTGGGAGGAAAGTGCTTTGGGAGGGAAGTGCTCTGGGAAGCATTCTCTGAGCAGTTTGGGGAGGAATCCCAGTGGGGATAGAAGAGAGGAAGGACAAGAGAATTTGTGTTGTTCATAAAAGCAGAATAAAGGCAGCTTGCCATAATCCACCCTCAGCTACACTCAGGTAGTATGAAATTGTTGTCTTGAACTGGCCTGCCCTGGTTTAATGGAGAACAATATTTAGCCTCTTATATGTGCTAGCTTGGGCCCGGGTAATGTGATTAACAAAAAGCTGCTTGCACAATACCCAGCACAGCTGCCATAGCACATGTACATGTTCTGGACCTGTGGATGAATAGACTCTGAATATGTAAGCACTTTTCTAATATTTACTCCCCTCGCCCATCCTCCCCCTTTGAAAAAGGCAATTTCTGTGCATCTTTCCCCTGGTCTCCGGACTGTGATTTTCAGACAGGTTTGGATAAGTCTGTGTGGGTGTGGGTTGTTTTGTCACTTATTACCAGGGAACTGCAGAGCTCTCTGAGTTTAAATTTATGTGTTCCGGCTTTTATTGCTGTGCCACTTGCCTCTTTTGAATTATCTCAGTCACCAAATGAATTTTATAGTCCATTGGGGGCTGTCCATGCTTGTTAAGGTGATATTTCCATCTCCAGCGTGCCGTGGAATCTCATCCGCCACGCAGTGATCGCTTCTACCCACCAGCTGCCTGTCGCTGCTTCAAGAAACATCTCTGCTCCTTGGAGACTTGCACAGTTATGGCATCAGTTGTGTAGGGGACTTCTGAAAAAATGCCCAACTCACAGTGCACAATGGGCCGTAAGTTTTGCTAAGGGTAGAGGTGAAATAGATGCTGTTGCAATGTTGGGTTGTGCTGGTTGTCAGTCTGGCTCCGTTTGGTGCACAGGAACAGCAAGGCATGGGTTCTGTGCACCCCAAGGCCCCGCTTCAAGTGTTTCAAGTGCATCCCCAAGTAAAGAGGGACTATCAAGCAGAGGAGGCAGCCCCGTGGTAGGTTTCTGCAGAAATGGCATGGACCTGTGCATCCACAGGGTTGCAGCTGCAGGAAACACAGACTCCACCGCGACCTGGTGTTCTGCCAACTGTGCTGAGCCCATTCATCCGGGCCTGACCAGGCAAAAAGATGTTTGACTCTATAGGGTTTCTCATAGCACAGGCCCCAGGGCTTGGCTCTAGT
The DNA here is from genome assembly GCA_013399365.1 of Pampusana beccarii. Taxonomy (NCBI): domain Eukaryota; kingdom Metazoa; phylum Chordata; class Aves; order Columbiformes; family Columbidae; genus Pampusana; species Pampusana beccarii. The sequence continues at coordinate 629,144 of VWYH01005065.1, forward strand.
GAAGATTCTGTCTTTGTGCAGAGCTGCTTCTTTTGCTTTTAAGATAAGGGCAGTAGCACAGCGCTCTGTCATGGTGCAGGCACTCAGACCAGACCTGGACTTTTCTTGCTTTGTTCCTTTTCCTCCTGATGTCACCTTTTTGGTCTGCATTATACTGTCCCTGCTCTCTCTTCCAGGAGGGGTTCTCATTTTGCAAATGGCTCCCCAATGTCACTTTTCTGAAGTTGTCAAAGTTTTGGAGCATTTTGGAGAGAGTTCCCCATGCCCTGTATCAGGTCTTCTACTGCAGCACATCTGCATGGTGGCAGAAGTGGGAGAGAATATGAGGAATTCTTCACTCTGCAGTGACGAATGTTCGGGACTTGACATAGTGTTGCAGTGTGAGGTGTGGTCTAAGGACAGACCTAATAGCTTGCACTCCTAGCTGGGATGACAAAAGTCTCCCTCTCCAGCTCTGTGTCCAGAAGTCCAGCGTCACCTTCCCTCTTTCCCTGGAGACTTGACTTCTTCCCAGTGTTCCTCTTAGGAGCCCTAAAGACACACCTGGCATTGCTGTTTAAATGTCTCAAAATGACCACCTCTGTCTCAGAACCTCCTACCTGTTTTGCTTGGGACCACTACCAAAAAGCAATTTTATGCCCTTTGCGCCTCTTGCTGGCTTGGCTGGTTTGCAGCCCATGTACTTCTGCAGTCCTGGGAGCCTGCAGCTAGAGAGAATGGCTCTGGTTTTTACCCGCAGTGTATCTTCCATCACATAGGCAAGCTACTGGTTGTTCTTCAGATGATCTAGGGTTCTTAACATTTTTTCCCTGATCCCCTTAGCAGAGCTCCTGTAGGAATAAACCACTGGAAGATAACATGCCAGCTTCTTTTTCCTGTGCAAAGGGCTCCTGATAGTATAGCTCCACGAGTCTCTGCAGGACTTAATGTGATGTTGTTTTCTTTCTCCGCTCCTCCTTTGTAAACTACTAATCAATGATATATTGCAGCTGTTTCCACAATTCATTTTCTTAAGCCTGTCGTAAGGCTAATTGGTTTTCAGTTTAAGTCCTGGATCTTGCAAATTACTATGTGTGGGCACTTTGCAGGATCTGAGCTCCAAATTGTCATTCTCCACTGTCATTAGCCGTGTTAGAGTCTGTGTTAATCCCTCTCCAGTTAACTGTCTTCATACAGCAATTTAACTGCTTCATATTAACCTGGCGTACCTCTTTCTGCTGCTCTTGTGCTGCATTCCTGTGTCACCCTTGTGACAGCCACTGTGTCTGTCCTACTGAGCGCAAATAAAAGCAAATTATAAACAAAATGAAGCTTCGAGCTATGTATTTCCTCCTTTTCTTCCCATTCTGTCCCTCCAAAAGAATAGATATTTCTGTAAGGACTTATCATGTCAATCACTTAACTATACTATACATATCTAACGTTTTTAATCTCCCCTCGTAAATCAATCACTACAGGCCCTTATCTAGTTCAGTTGTCTGGAAATTAAAAAATAAAATAGAGCTTACAATAGGAAGAAGTCTGAAATGTCCTTTTGGAGAGGGAGAGGAGTAGGGGAGGGACTGAGTGGTAGCAAATAATACTTGGTATTTTATAACACCTTCCATCTAAGGATCTCAATGTACTTTGCAAACGGGAGTGAATTAAGGGTCACTGTGTCCCCCGTGAGGCTGAGAAGTCTTGTCACAAATCTGTGTCAGCCACCACTTGTCTTTATGAAGCACGTGCAGTTGTTGGAATTGCTCAGCCACTGCAGGGATAGAAGTAATTTCTTCCTGCTGCAGGAAATTAGCTTCTACCTGTTTCAGTTGGAGGCAGAGAGGAGAGTTCCCATTAGGAGCAGAAGGCCTCTGAAAAAAGATGAAAAATTCTGACCCCTTTTAATAAAGGTAACTGGATTAGGTGTGAATGCATTATAAACACTCTGTATTTTAGAGGCAGGAAAATTCAGGCATGGGAAGACAAAGTGATATGTCCAGCATCACTCAGCAAACTAGAGGCAGCGAGAGGGAATCTTCATCAGTTGCTTTGACTGCAGAACAATCCTTCTTTCTGCAGGCAGCAGCAAGTTTTCCCTACTTGTGGCCAGCAGCGTGAAATTCGGGCTATACAGCTAGGGATTCGATTGAATGGCTTTATCAGAAGCTCCAGATTTGCTTAGAGGCATCAAGGGAACAGTCTTTCTCAGGAGATTTCCACTGCTTCCTGCTTTAAGGAAGATTGTTTTCAAGGAAGACGAGAGCAGCTGTCTTTCTGGTGGTATCTTGGCATTCCACACTGGATGCCCCCAGCTCTGGGAAGGCACACTGGCCTGCCCTGAGATGAGATAGCAGAAGGTACCAGGTTTTTTTCAGGTTTGGCTGAATTTCTGAATGTAGGTTTGCATTGTTCTTCTTACTTACCCTTACTGCTCCAACCCATCAGATTCATCCTTCCCCTCCATTCTGATTCTCCTTAACTGCTCGTTCAGATTAAGAAACATCCTTTCACTCTCTCTCATCCTCATTAAATCTTCTTTTTTTTTTTCTTTATCTTCATCTCCTTCTTCCTAGACTGTCATTAAATTAAAAAGGAAAAAAATAAATGAAGTCCTTTAACGTGTCTTTAAAAATCTCTTTGAAAATGATACCGCCTGTGTCATTTCTCTGTGCCTCTCTTGCTGCATATATTTATTTATTTATTTTCACAGACTAAACTAAAAATTGGCCTATTGATAAAAGCCACAGTGGCTGCTGTTTGCTGATGATTAGGTGCAAAGAAGATGCTTTTTCCTGTTAAAATGAGTAAATATGCAAAAGATGTTCTTTAAATTGAAAGGACAGGCTAGTAACGTGCATTCCTCTTCCCTCCAAAACCCCATGTCACCAGGCACAGATGTCCAGGAAAAAGACTGGACTAGAATCCAAAGATAAAAGCAGATTTTGCCCACAAATGTGCACTTAACCCCAGGCACTGATTCCAGAAAATGCTGATGTCTCCAGGCCCTTGAGAAACGTTCTGGTTGCTCGCAGACTGCAAATTGCAGCCTCTCAACCCTCATGGCTTCCATTGGCCAGCCCTAGATAAGAAATGGTACAGAAGAGCAACTTCTTACCCAATGGGTAGCAGGAATGGGATGTTCTCTTTCAAAAACTGTAGCACTTTGCTGGTTTTGAATACATGAGGACCCATACCAAAACATTTCCTCAAAATACCCTTAAGTTTGGGAAATTTGTTGTCTGGATCCACGTGCTAGTGGATGTTGACATCAGAAAAGACCATTAACTCATCTTGGCTCTGATCTGACAGTGTTAGACAGTTGCTATCACTGCTGCAGCTATCTCAAGTACCAAAAGGAGTGAAACTGCAGCAGCCTGGGCTCTTGTGTTGGCCACGTGCATCTATCCAGACCTGTGTGCCTTTAGCAGGTAAAACTTATGCCCTTGCAGGTTTAGAGCTGTTGGGAAACAAGACAGCCAGGTTGAAGGTAGCTTGCTGCGATTGCACTTCTGGGGTCAGTAATGGGGCTGGTAGCTCCTGGTGGTGGTGATCCAGACCATCTGTGCCATCCAGTTTAACCAACTGTCTGGGCACTGACATTAAAGAGCTGGGTTTGATGGCTGCGTGTACAATCACAGAAGTGTTGGTTGGAGGGGACCGCTGGACCTCTTGTTCGGCCTCTAGTCTCCAGTCCAAGCTCCTGCTCAATGCCAGACATCTCCCAGAAGCCGGTGTGTCAAGATCAAAAGGGCTACATCTCTGGGTTTTTCTCCTCTTCTCCCAACTTTCCCCACCTCGTAGCTGCCACTGCCTCCTTGCCACTCTGCCAACACCAGGGCAGCCTTGGCTGCCTCTCTGAATGTCGGTTCCAGAGGTACACGAGGTGGGATGTTGCAGAGGTGGTGTGAATCCAGATAAGCTTATTCACTTAAGGCTTTTCTGTTCACCCATGACATGCTTGTGACTAATGAGTGAAACCCGCTTCAGCCATTGGGGACCACTGCCACAGAGGGCAAGAAACCAATCCAACACAATATATAGTGATGATTTCTCTGTCTCTGCATAAAGACCTTGCTGTGGAAGGCGTGCAGGCTACTGGGAGAAAGAAGAGTGTCTCTACATAGTTAGCAAGCATGATAACCTCTTATTCTTCCAGTCAGTCCATCTTCTCTCCCATCCACCTGGCTGGAGAGTCGCTGCCACAAAGGAAAGGGTACATCATGACTTTCCTGCTGAAATACCTGGCACAGGCCCAGGAGAACATCCCTACCCAGAAGAGGCAGTGGTGGACATCTCCTGTCCAGCATGTGCTTGAACAGGGAAAAAAAGTTATTAAGTAGGAAAAGGGAAGGAAAAACTACAAATGCATAAAATCAAGAAATTAAACAGAAAAATCAAAGCAGAACAAAGATGGAGGATAGAGGGCAGAAAGAGGGAACTCTGCATCACAGGGAAAGTCAGTACAAAGTCTCTTCAAGAGGTGGATCCAATCTTGAGACAGTGTTTTTGCATTTCCTCCCCAGTTGGTAACCTGTAAGGAAGCAGCTGAGTGAAGCTATAACACTGTGAATAAATTTAGGTTTGTTTAATCTTTTACGTGGTTTTTACTGGAAGACACCACATAATAATACAAATTGGCATTGCTGCACAGATCCAAGGAACTCTGTGGTCCTTTTTAGTTTACATTTTGTAATGACTAAGGCTCGGTTCTCCAACAACAGAAGCAGCAAAATGTTGCTAAGAATCCAACAGAGGTATGAACAGAGCATGGGAGGAGAGTTTCTCCCTGACCTGTGGCCTGATTTGTGCTGGTAGTATTTTGCTTAGAGGTAGAAACTTGTCTGCCTTCTGTGGTGGTGCCAAAGCCCAGAGCATATCCATCTGCAGTTTAAGCTGTATCACTATGATGTTGTGTTTGGCTTTCCCATTACTGTGTGATTCCGCCTTTTAGTTGCCCCCCACTTCCTTGGTACATGAGTGAGGGAAACACCCCATGCCTTGGTGTCTGCAGTTGCCACTCCTCAAAAAAAAACCCATGACACTCAGTGATGTCATGCATCCTAACAGTAGGGACCCCCTAAATGTCTTCTAAGAGATGCTGCAGGCGCTTGCCAAACCATTCCCTATAGTCTTCTTTAGCGTTTATTCACTAATTGTTAGTGAATTGCTCCCACAGAGCACTTTGTTTTTGATGACTCTTGTAAGTGGCACATTTATTCCCAGACAAGGTTTGAGAGGGAGAACAAATCTAGTTTATTCTGATAAAGTGAAAATTAAAACAGTGGGCTACACTATTGGAAACATGAGTTATGCAAAATGAGACAGTAAAATGCGCTGTCAGTTATCTATCTGACGTACTCGCTCCCTTCCCAGCTTTTCCTTCAGGGGCTCTCTCCCAGCCTGTAGGTCCCGCAGCTCTGTGGCTGCAGAGGGAACACCAGGAGTTATTCTTCCTGAGAGAACAGTATATGTGGCATGCAGCCTTTCAGGATATACCCTTTCATCGCCAAGGAACCATGCAGGGAAACTGCCTTTTCAAAACAGCTCCCGACACTACTGTTCTTCCTAGTTTTTTTTTACTCAGAAAAAGAAGATGTACACTAGTATAGTTCTTTCCCTTCCTCATACATGCTGTTCAGAGGATTTCTGTTTGGAGCATCCTGTTCAGAGTTTGATGACTTCCTGTAAGAAAGGCAAATGAATCATTCTCAGGTTTGCATCTCCAGCACAAACATCAGGCCTTCAGTTTCTTTAACGTAGGCAGCTGTGAAGGCGGGGTCCTCTAGGGCACGTATAGATCCAAGCAGAGCTGTTGAACAGTAAATTGGTGGGATGATCGCTGTTGGGCTGGAGAGTAGACAGCAGTCTACTATGGGGGGACACGATGCCTCTGTGCCATCAGCCGCCAGAGAGGGACACTAGGAAGGATCCAAGCCTGCTTGAAGGAGCACTATATCTTTCTAGTTGGCTGAAAGCTGTTTCTGCTACCGACTCTGCTGTCTGGCTTTTTGGCAAGTTGTCCCTGTTTATACCCTTTTGCTGTCTCGCGTGTTCAGATGGGAGTCTCTGAGGGTCTGTGAGAGTCTCGCTCCCCAGGTGCTTACACAGCACCCAGCACTCTGGGGCCTCACCACTAGTGGGGTCTGTGAGCCTAAAACCAAAACGAATCAAAATAAACAAACAAACCAACAAACAAAAAGGGTGGTGGGATTTGCTGTGGAAGAGGTTCAGATAACAGTGTTATGAGCAAAGGAGGTTTCCAAGCTTCCTTATACCTGGAATGTGATCAATTAAACATGAAAAAATGTCTAATTAAACTAATATGAAAAAGCCTGAAAGGGTCACAAAAACTGAAGGCAGCGATGCCAGTTCCCCATGGCATATGGCAGAGCAGCCACTCTCCCCTTGCTACAAACGCAGGACTGTCACTTCAGAGGGACGTGCAACCCTTTCATTTCTCTGGCTGTCACCATGGCAGCAGAGGGACCATCCTGGGAGCTGCTATCCCCATCACCACCCTCCCCTTATGAACAGGAGTAGGGGCAACCTACTCCTGTTAGGGACCTGATTTAACCTGGGGAAGGCAAATAGAGAAAAGCCACCAATTTTTTCCACTTTTGGAGCCTGGCAGCTTGGTAGAAGATGACACCATGTGGGGGCTGGCCATGGGAGTAGAGGTGTATAGCGTCATCTGCTGCAAAGGCCTTGGGGGTCTCTTTGCTACGTGCCATTGGGATTGAAGCACTCTATTCTTTTATCAAAGAGAATTTATATTGGACACCTAAACTCCTTTAAAAACAGAGAACTCTTGATGTTCTCTGTGTTCATGGCTGTTTGATGTGGGAGCATTCCAAGGGGCAAGTAGCCCTGGTTTCCCAGCCCCACCATGCACTGCATGCATCCTCTGGTGTGGTGGGACAAGGGACCCCAAGGCTTGTGGTGAGGAGCAGGTCTATACAGCAACCATCAGCTGGAGGGATGGGGAGCACTTTCCATTCACAGAAAGGATGAGTGATTGAGTAAAGGCTTCTTTAGATCTCTTAATGAACCATGATGAGCCCTTTCCCATTGGAAGACGTTACAAAAGCTAGCTTGAGCACTGAGTTAGGAGGCTTGGCTTTTATGCTTCTGGTGACTGTGATGACTCACACCCTTGGCTCAAAAAGCCTTGCTGTCCATTTGTCTGCCGCGGCTTCCCTCAGTTCAAGCAGCAGCGCATCATTTGGTATTCCTTTTCATGTACAAGTAATGCGCTCAGTTATACGTAAGCACGGAAGGCACAGTCACAAACTTGAAAGGCCCTAGGCTTGCAGAGCACTGTGGGAGGATGACCGAGTGTTCGTAGCTCTGTTTTTGTAGCGCAGAGGGAATATTTTTAAAGGGTTGCAGTGTGTCACTGGGAGTTTGGTGTTCAAGTATCACAATGTTCCCATTATGTGTTGTGTTTCTTTTGGTTGGTTGGGTTTTGTTTGTTTTGTTGTTGTAGTTGTTGGGGGAGTGGGGGTGTTTGGTATTTTTACATGCTGGTCTTTCACTGTATTTAAGCTGTATAGGAAGAAGGGGGTGGCTCTGGCAGTGAAGACTTAGGAGATGATCCTGCACATTGGAGGAGCCTGGGAAAGCAGCAGTGGGACATGACTGAATGGGGAGCATGGGGAAGGCTCAAGTGTTGGTGAGAGGAAAGTAGGAGACTGAGCTCCTAGGAGGTGAGGTCAAGCAGATGAAAAGGACAGACAATCTTGAAATTGATGTAGGTTTTTGAAAGTGAGAAGAAGAAATTGAAACTCAATCCAGTGAACACTTCAGAACCAAAGGAAAGGTGAAGCGGGATAGATGTGCTATGATGGGATTTCAGGGTGAGGAAACAGAATGCTAATGGCTATATTGTGTATGCTTCGCGTGTCGGAGAAGCCAAGGAGAAGTTGCACTGCTTGGAAGTGAGCAGTAATGAGCGGCCAGGCATGTCTCCCAGCTGTCAGGACAAAAAAAGAAGGGCTTGGGTGCTGGCTCTGTTGCCCAGCTGTCTTTATCCCAAGGGACTTCAATCTGAAAGCCTTTCCTGGGGAGGTTCATTATCTCTGCTGTCTTCCCTGCAGTCTCATTCTCTGCAAGGACAGAAGTGGCTCCCCAACTCCAGAGACCAGGCTGCATTGTGGTGGCCTCGTTCTCACTTTCAAACCTACCAACTCCCTAAAGGCTTCTGGCTTTCTGTGCTCTGTGAGGAAATTAGTTTGCTGAAGAGAAACGGCATAGTCATTGTACAAACTATTCCAATTAAGATGTTTAATTGCAAAGGAGGAAAAACCATTTGTAAATCAAATGAATCACCCTGTTTACAACACAGAAGAGTAAGGAATGATCTGAGATGATGCTGACATTTTGGCAGTCTGAGGCATAGGAGATGCAGCTGAGTGTATCAAAGTAGCAGAGGAAACAGTGGCTTTTAGAGCAATGGCAAGGCAATTAACCTTGCACTCCTTATATTTCCTTAGTTGTCTGCTTGATTTTTAATACAGAAGCGTGTCCTGTTGCCTCACTGCCTCTTCAGGCTGTGCTCGCTGTGGGGCAGCACACACACTGTGGGGCTGTGCTGGGGCAGGGGACAGTGGGCAAGGACTGATGGCTGCACCCCCAGCAGTGAGCACCCCTCAGCTGAATCAACATTAACTAATATCACACCTGCTCCCACCCTAATGAGATGAGTGGGGAGCACCTCCAGCTGGGGCTTCTCTGCCTGGACACATCACCTTTGCATTGTGGTTTGTCTGTCTCTGCGTGTTGCATAACATAACAGAGGTACAGCAGAGGCTAGAGCACTTCTAAGTCGTCAGGGGGGTTGTGGCTGTCTGTGGTGTGCATACATTTATAGTACAGCCTCCAGGCCTTCCCCTGAATTGCTGCTGCTGCATGAGGATTGAGAGTGGTGAGAAACTTCCAGCAAGTCCTCAGAAGGAGGTGGAATCCATGAAGCAGTCACACTTGGTAAGATGTTGGCAGCAGTAGCTGTCTGCTTGGTTGCTTAACTATTAAATAGCATGTCTGTACTCCCATAGGATGTTCTGCAGTAATAATTAATAGTGATTACATAGTGATAATGCAATAGTTATGCTAATATAATTGTTCTATCAGCCTGTATGTAAAGAGAGATGAGCCAATGCTATAAATAGAGCAGTAACTGTATGGAGAGCAGTCTTGATGACGAGTATCACATATAGTAAATATGCTGATATTATTTATAATAAACAGTATAGTTCCTTACTTGCTATAATTGATCTTTGCAGTTTCCCTGCAATTAACTCTTGATGTTTCAGTCCTGCTCTTCTGTTTTCCTCTCTACTCCCCTGCCCCCAGCTGCATAGAGATGCTTCAAGATTCATTGCTTCCAAGTCAAGCAAGGAACTGTGCTGGGCTGAGTAGATGTCTGTTAATATGCGTACATACAGCAGAGATCTAGGGACCCATGACAGACAGGTGTTCAGGACAGCTGCAAACGAAGGGCTTGGAACACTTTGCCTGGATCCACACATTCATTAGTATTTCATTTCCTTGCACGTGGAAATAGAAAGGAAGGTGGATGAGGAAAGGCATGAACCCTTGTAAGCTGGCTAAGCCAGGTTATGGTGTCTGTTTCATCAAGATGCCTTGTTATTCAATGGATGCACATTCACATCTGTGCAGGGAAACACAGCCTCCTCCAAGTAACTGAAGTGAGCTCAGAGATACAGCTGCAAACCCTGGAACATGCTGCACACTTGGGTCTCCTGCTAGTGGCTTTAGGGAGGCCCTTAGAGCTGCTCTGTATTTTTGGGAGGTCTTAGTCCTCAGCTACTGATGCTTTCTTAGGGTGCCAGCAACTGAAGATTAAAAAAGGAAACTCTGAGGTTAGGGATAGCACAAGGTCTGGAGGGGGAAAAAAAAAAAAAAAGTGGAGGGAAGCAGGGGTTAATGGAAGGAAGATCTTCCATAGCTGCACTAAACAGGTAACAAGTTACAGCTGGGATGAAGGTCTGCCACCAGGGAGAATAAAGCAGTTGTTGGTAGCCTAGTTACTTTTTCAAGACTCTTCTCCTCAGCAGAAACCTAGGAAGGAGACAATTAGATTCAGAAATCCTATGAGGAGAGGTCAGTGCTGACTAGGGATTACAATGTACAGAGGACATTTTCTCAGGCCATGGCAGTTATGCACTGCAGAAAAGGATACAGCATATGGTAAGGTGACAGACTGGGTGTACTGGGATGATAAAGAGGGGCAAGGTATCCTCAGGGACAGGAAGAAACCTTCTCGGGAGTATAACTACAGCTGAGTGGTTACATAGCCTGGACTATGCTGGAGGGTGTTCTAAGGCAGGTAGCTCTGCCTAGAAACCTGGCCTTTGTTCCTGGCCTGAGAACAAGTTATACCTGTGGGGAAGCAGCAACTGCAAGCACTAGTTGTGACCTGAAACTGCTTGAGGTTTATTAAAGCCGTGGTGTGAGGCGTAGCCACAGTGCTTGTTGGAGCTCCAAGGAGCATCCTGACAGCACAGATCTGTACTAACTTGGTGTCCTCTGCTATCAGATGGTGAAAGCTGCCTTACTGAGGTGTCTTGAGGACTTGAGGTGTGTTCTCTTATGCTGATACTTCTATGGGGTGCTTTTAAAGAGTATGTGCTGCTGTTATGGTTATATTACTTGGAAAGCATTAAGACCAGATTAGACTTCACAGTGGAACACTGTATTGGTAGCATTACAAAAATAAAGAATTCTTGTCCTGATGCTGGCTGGAAAGGTTGGGGGAAGCATTGCTTTTGCAAAAGATGTCTTCCTCCTTCAGGGCTTGCGAACTTGGATCACAAACCTAAACCCTGTAGTGAAACAACCCAGCCAGACCTCTTACAAAATGCCTTGCTACAAATTATTTTTCAAGTTCAGATACCTCTTGCTGTAAAATTCTGTATAGGGTCTGCTTGGCAAAATCTTTAGAAGTGCTTCAGTACTTTCTGGAGGCAGAAGTGGCCTCATGGTCTGGTGGAAGGCAGATGGCTTTGGAAGAATGCAAAAGTATCCTCAACAGCTGCCTTTATTCTTTGAGGACCAGCATGGGGCACAAAGGGTCCAAAGTGCTGGAAATATGATGTGCAATGGTAAACTCTGAATCAAATCTCTTTGCTTAGGAGCTGAAATGTGTTACTTCCTAGTTGCATTGTAATGATTTTAGCCCAGTACCAGTGTGCGCTTTGAAGAAGATGCCGTTATTTTCTGGAGCGTTTACAATTCCATTGTGTCTTGTCTTAAAACATTGTCTAGTGTTTGCTGCTGGTACAACACCTGGCCCAGTGAAGGTGGCTGTGGGTCCCCCTTAGCACTAGTGATTAATTGACTTCAACTTAAAGGCAAAGCAGGAGGGCCTGGGGCAGGCACCACTATGCAAGCAGAACAGCTAGGGATAAACTTGTGGATGTTGGTAACAGTCCACAATTTCCCGTGCTGTGCACAAGCACAAGTTGATTCAGGCTTTCCCACAGCCAAGCCCTAGTGAATGGACTAAACCATTTCATGAAAAACAGAGCTTACGCAAGCATAGGATAAACCTCTTTGTGCCTCACTTGTTCCCACTGGGGAGCCAAAGAGATGTAATGGAGCAAGTCAGGAGTAAAATTACAGCTTGTGTCCTACAGGAAAAAATATGGGGGAGATGGGAGAGCAGAGGACTAAAGGGAGAGAGGAGGAGAAATTGCGCTTTCATTTTCTGCTCTCCTTCTCTTCCCGCTTCCCATTTTTCCATGTTTGCGTCAAATACCTAGGTGTCTGTTCCCCTCTCCCAAATCTCATCTCTCTTCAGAGCTTTGGCTTTAAACATGCGCACATATATATGCAATTAAATGCAGGCTTTGACTTTTCGCCTGGGAAACTGGAGGGATAAGGTGAGCTAAGCTTTTAATTACGAGTACTCATTCTGGGAGGCAGGGAATTCAAGCCAACAGTAGCTGCTGCAGTACTGCTTAATCCTGTCTTACAGGGAAGAGAGGGGAAAAAAAAAAATCAAACCACAACACGTGAATCTGCTGGAGAAAATATTGTTTCCTTTTCACTTTCCACTTTCCTTTTTCTTTTTGTGCCAAGTGGAAACTAGGTGTTAAGTACTGAGGATTTGCAATGGCTTTTATTAAAGTGGAAATGTTAATGTGCAGCTCTGACCTCTACGATAAGTCTGTGTCATGTGGGTTTTTTTTAGTTTGGTTTGGTTTTTTGTGGTGGTTGTTGTCTTTTCTCCTTTCCCTCTCTCTCTATTTTAGAGCAGACACAATGGGCCTGGTTCATCTGGGCTTTTTCATCCTTTGACATGGCTGGAGTTTCACCACAGACACCTTTGGCTCTAAGTGATTTTCTTGATGGGGAGGTGAGCTGTGTAGGTATTTAGTGGCACTGTTTCCAAAACAAATGCAGTTGGGGTTGTTTGGGGGAAAACAGGAAAAATACATGTTTATGTCCTACGAAGAAATCACTAACAAGTTTTTCCAGCATTACAGGAAGAAAAAGTTGTTCCCTTTTCTTCACCACAGGCCGGATATAATCTGTGATCCAATTTGATTTACACCAGCCATTATTTTCCAGTTCTTTCCAGGGTTTGTCCCTGTGCTTAGGACCAGTAAATCCTTGCCTTGCTAGCAAATGAAAGGCACTACAGAGGGAGGTAAGTTCAGGCCAGGAAACTCTGCTCACTTCCTCCTTTCTCTTTAGATTAAATAGTTGAGTGACAGTGTGAACCTGTTGCATCTGTGCTAGTAAAAGAGAGAGGTCTTTCCTTCCATAAAAGAGTGCAAATTAGTCATGTAGGGATACTTCACAAAGAAGAGGTACCATGCACAGGGACGTAACTTTCTTAACATCTTTTAAATGTTTAAATTAAACTTTACTGAAACTTCTTCACATCTTTTAAAGACGATGTAGTCGGGGCCAAATTTGTTAGAAGCCTGTCTGAGAATAGGGTAGAGATGAAAGCTGGGGTTCAGAGGACAAGTTAGTCAATAGCATTATGGAGTTCTTGCTTCTTTCTTTGTTTCGGTGCTTCAAGGGAAGCTGGGCTAACATCAGCATTTCACATGGGATGCTCTTTGGATTTGAATACCTCCGTCTGAACCTGTTCTTACAGTTCTTGTTCTGGATGGGTGTCTACTTGGCATCTCCTGACAGCTTTCTGCTATGAACTGTGACTCTCTGTGTCTCATAATAGCTGAGACCTTTGCATAGCCTGATGTTAACTAGGAGACTTGTCTGTCTTACTGATGTGGAAAACCTATAAATTTTGTGGCTGCCTCTGCATATCCTCTGTAATACCATCATGACCCCTCTAATTAATTTCCACAATGCAGCTTGGCAAGGTAGACCTCAGTAACCTTCAAGCTGACCTCCCTAACCTGCTGTTCCTCACAGGGCTCCCACTATTAAGAGCTGAATAATCCAGCTGAACCTACCACCTCCAAACAGCTTTATGGAGTGCATGGCCTTTACATAGAACATGGACTCCCTTCTCCAAAGATATCAATTGCACAAAAACCTTATTTCTTGTCCTCAGCTCTTTTTTAGATCCTGCTCTTCCTTCCTTCGCTTGAATTCTTCAACTTAGAAAACTGATATTGTGTCTGTGTGGCTACAGTGTGAGTCATCTGTGCTAAAGGCGTGATAAAGGAAGAGTGCCCCAAATTATGTGGTGTTCAGCTTAGGATTTAAGAGTCTGTATTAGGTTCTTTGCTTTAGATAGATTTCCTGTGTGACTTAGTCAAGTGGGAGGTGTAACAAGGAATTTGGTGGTTGCTTAATGAAACAATATCCATAGGGATCTGGTACACCAACTTGTGCATATGCAGAGAAGGCACTTGAAAAACTAATACATTCTTTAGCTTAAAAAAGAAAAAATACATATGGGCTTCTCAAGAACACTTGAAATCCCAAGGGATTTCTAGTTGTGCCCTTTGTGAGTCTTTTACTGCCACTTAGTTGCTCAAAAATGCGGAGTCCCTGGGTGAATTTTACTTTTGGCCTCCATGATTGCCTTATTTCACCCAGCTTGTACATCACAGGTAACAGCGGTGCCCTGCTTCGTTGAGACACAGCAAGGGGAAATGCGAGAAGTGTCTGTTTGGCTGGTGTGGTGCCTGGGAAGGGAGAGGGGCACTCCACCGATGAGTCTTACAGGGATTCCCTGTCCCTGCACAGGTACATGTGAGGGTTGGTTTTGTTTGTTGTTATTGTGGGGAGAGTTGTCTTTTCTTTGTTTTCATCTGAGAGCCTGTTTCATGTCGCCTCCTTGGTAGGTGCTTCAGCAGGTGGAAGGAATCTCGGTCCAGGGCAGAGTCACTTATTTTCTGTTCTTGGTTGGTTTTAGTGATTCTCAAGGAAGGGATTTCTGAACAAACGGCAGGAACCAATGCAGTTTCTGTCTGTGCTCAGTTTTGCTTAACATTTAAATGTACTCTGTGAGCCATCGCTGGGCAGAGCTGAGGCGTAGAGGGACTGCTCAGGTCTGAGGTAAGGACCTTAATCTGTTGGTTTGCTGCTTCCCTCTTTCTCCACCTCCAACCTTGGTGTACCCATCCTGTAAAGCAGCTCAGCACAGCCACACCACGTTAACTGCTCTGACCACTGCCGTAACCTACATTTTCAAACCACCTTTGTAGCAGACGGTAGCTCTGGAGAAGGGACTCTAGTTTATGTATCAAAGTGTTTTGGGGAGGGTGTGGTGGAAAAAGGCGAAAGAAATGATAGCAATTTTAAAAACACACTGGGGAAGGGACAAGCGAAAGGAAAGGGATCATTCAGTTTGATTTGTTGTTGTCAATTCAAAATACCTTGGCCATGGACTTGTCTTTAAGTCTGCGTGAGAGAGGTGAGTCTAACAGTGCAGTCTGTACGTCAAGAAGGTATGTCTGGGAGAAGCATTTATTTAAGACAATTGTGATCAAATATTCATCAACTCTCTCTCCCTCCATTCCACTACAGCTTCTTTCTCGCTTCTCTCAGATGGAAAAGGCTTCAGAGTGAAAGAGGGAGCAGCACTTAAATGCTTATTTATGTTGTCATTTCTAGCCATTTTATCAGGTCTCTAATGAAATAGATTTTCTCTCAAGAGGTGCATATTTTCTGAGCCAGAGGGGGAGAGCACTACAGATTGCTGAAAAGTCTGCCCACATTCAATACATTTGCTGCATTATTAATGATGATAAAACCAAGAGGTTATAAACATTTTCTTTTCTAAATTCTAATTGCAGCTGACCTTAGCTTAAAAAAAAACAAACAAACAAAAACACAAAAAAACCCAACAACAAACCAAAACAACAAAAAACAATGGGGGGTGGGGCGGGGGGGGCAAGGTGGAGCAGGGGAAGCACAAACAAACCCAGTGAGTCCAAAATGTAACTGTCAGGGCAAAATTCCTTTCTTGACAATCCCCAATGCTTTCACATATATCATTTCTAAGAGCGCTGCCAGAGCCAAACCATTTGGGACTAGAATTATAGCAGAGATTAGCAGGATTCTGTTCCAAGAATATCTTTATGGTGATCACTTGTCACTTGTCATTACAAATAAATCCTATTGGTCTTCTTCCCTCAGTCTCATCCTTGGCTTACTTACACTTGAGAAATCATTCTTTTCATCCCCTCTTTTCCAGCAAGCAAAATTCAAGTGGCCTCTTTGAGTGGCTGCTGGTTTATCCTGACTCAACACAGCCCTCGTGGAGGGGGAAAGGGGATAGATACAGGAATTTTTCATGCTCATTTTTGATCCAGCCACTGGTAAAATGTGTTTTCATTGGTGTTGTCAGAATATTGGATGTTTCTGTGGTATCATGTGGGACAGCAGTGTGTACACAAAGGCTCAGGCAGGTTACCTTACATCCCATTGCCTCAAACAGAATGGAAGCGGTGTGGTTTGGTTTTTGGTTTCAGTGGGTTTTTTTTGTTTTGGCTGCGATTATGTATCACAATGGCACCTAGAATGTTCCACCAAGTTGAAATTCCTGTTACACTGTGTATTGTTCATGTACATGCAGTGACAGCTTGCCTGGGGGGGGTAAAAAAAAAAAAAAAAATGCAGAAAGCGAGGGCATGAAAAAATAAAGCAGATTGTTTATATTCCTGATTCAGTTTGGTGAGTACCGGGGAGGAGAACCCGAGCATCCCAAGTCCTGCACTGCTATCCCATCTAGTGAACCGCATTCCTTCTCTCAAATATGGATACAAGCAGGGCTCTGGACAGGGCAGTTAATAACGAGAGCATCTGCTTCAGGGATGCTGCCGGTGCTCTTGTTCAGAGCAGCATGAGGCAAATTCTGCTGGTTGAATTCACCACAGCTGTAATGAAACCCACTGAGTTTTTATGGGTGATGCTGAGAGCAGGCTGAGACATCCTAAGTCTAAGCAGCAGAAATGGAATTTGAAGCAATTAAGGATGATATTGTGCTGTTACATGAATGATTCAAGTTGCTTATCGGTATGAACCCTTGGAAGGGTTCAGGGTTGAATAGAATTGCCTACAGACTTCTGTTGCTTTCTCTGGAGCTTTAAAAGAGACACTGCGTGTTAGCATTGGCGCTTAGGCTGCTGTTTGGATATGCTTTAAAAAACTGAACACGTTCACTAATATGTTGGCTTTGTTTGCAACAGAATGCCTTATTTCTATTTATTATTTCACTCATTTATTATTTATATTACAGTAACAGCTAGAGGCCTCTTTCTGCTAGGTGTCATACAGATTCTTTGTAGGAGGAAAGTTTGCCTCCCCACATTCTGCCTGAGAGGTGGGTGTGCGTTCAAAGGAAGTAGCAAATCAGTTGCAAAACTTGGAAAAGGACCCAGCTCTCTTGGGTCCTGGCCTCTCATCTTAACCAGTGACCCCCTACAAACAGCCACATGAAACAAAGCTACTGCTCTCGCTTTGTGTGAAGTCTTTAATTTAAACTGATGCTGAATGGGAGCCTTTAAATAAATCAAACAATTAGTGCTCTGTTTGGATGGAAGGAAGGTCTTCCTCTAATGTATTGCACATCTGAAGGACTGCACTGCCTGATGCCAGTGGCCTCTACATTTTTTTCTGGAGTCTAAGCTGTTTTTTCATGTGCTTTCCACGTGGCAGAAAATTAGAGCTCTTGTTTAGCTTCTATTCTTGCTACGAGATATTTTCCACGTTGCACAAGGTACCAGGGGAATGTTCCACAGATGTGCAAGTTAAAAAACTAAGGGTTTTGATGGCCACTTGTCTCCCTTGTCTCAGAGTTTAAAAGCAGTCAGTCAGAAAGGGACCAAACCCTTGGGGATTCACATTGGCTTTCATTAGGATAATTAAAGAACAGAATAAGCTGAACAGACAAGCTTGCCCCTTTTAAGATGCAAATGAGGGATTCTGTGAATGGTGTTTTAGAGGCAGTTTCCCTTCATGCTCACAAAAAGAAATAAAATACCAGTTTGAAAAAATAACGGGATAGCCTAAGCATCTTGATTTAATGAGTTTTCTACCCGTGCTGGGACATAGGTGATTTCTCCTGATCTTGTGTACTATTTCCATGTGGCCATTTTCATTGATTATGGTCTATTAGACAGAAGGTTTGCCTTTCAGTGTAGGCTTCAGGTATAGAATGTCAGGAAAAGATACTCCTTGGAGCCTTGGGCTCCTTTCTAGAGGCCAGGAGCGATCCAGGCAGCCCCTTTAGGATGTATGTTCCCCATGATCTAAGCTAATGACTGCTGACCAGATGCCACATAACTTCATATTTTGTGATGCAGGTTGTGAGTTGGCCTCAACTCATGAGGGCAGCTTCTGTCAGTGAGAGCTTGCAGCAGTTGCTGGGGCAGGATGTGGCTTTCCCACAGGCAGTGTATTGGTAAACAGTGACTGCAGTCATACAGGGAATATGCCACAGCACAGATTTCTGTGGGGGGAACAAGATGCTTCCCCAGTTCTAGTAATCCATGGAAGTCAACGGAGCCGTATGCACCCTGGCCTGTAGAAACATCACCTGTGTCTTACAAGGAACGGCTGAGGGAACTGGGGCTGTTTGGCCTGGAGAAAAGGAGGCTGAGGGGAGACCTTATCGCTGTCTACAACTACCTGAAAGGAGGTTGCAGCATGGAGGGTGTTGGTCTCTTCATCTGAGTAACAAGTGACAGAAGGAAAGGAAATGGCCTCAGGTTGCACCAGGAGAGGATTAGATTCGACATTAGGAAATTTTTTTTTCACAGAAAGGGTTGTCAGGCACTGGAACAGGCTGCCCAGGGAAGTTGTGGAGTCACCATCCCTGGAGGTGTTTAAAAGGCGTTTAGATGAGGTACTTGGGTACGTGGTTTAGAGGTGGACTTGGCAGTGTTAAGTTAACAGTTGGACTCTGCTCTCAAAGGTCTTTTTCAATGAAAATGATTCTATGCTTCTGTGATTTCTTCCATGCCATAGCAAAGTTCAGGAGATGCTGCTGAGGTTCTCACCTGCAAGGAGCAGGCACCTTCCAGAATGCCCAGACAGGGCTATGCTGCGAAAAGTGCAGTAGTAGTGGCTACAGTGGATCATAAATGCATGAGAACTGATTGTGATGTGTTTCACAGGACTTCTCTGGCTCTTTAGCAGCCAAGTGCAAAAACTTCTCTTGCACCATCTGTTTGAAAATGTGCCTTCCCAAGCCCTTTGAAATAGCAGTACTTTTGCCTGAAGTAGATACGGTAATAGAGAGAATTGTGGTTGGGTTTTTCAAGGGAGTGTTCTTGACATCTTCTTTTCTAATCTACATAATATTCTTGTCCTTCACCAGACAAAGCAGCAACTTCTTACCTTTGCTAATGTTCCAGCACATCCACACACTAATTTGTGCCGTTATTTCTGGCATCAGCCCTACTTTTTTTTTGCTTCATGATACAGTTAGGCCAAATAATCATCAAATAGATGCCTTTTCCTCAGGGATGTCACGGAACTCATTTCTGACAGACAGGGCTATTTTCTCATTACTTATTTATTCATTTTCTCTGAGGATATCTAGGCCCTTCATAAACACTGCCGGGTTTTCTTCCAGTGCACTGAAGCTGTGTGTGCACACTGGTGCTATTCTGCACACGCGTGCAGTGTCTTTGTGTCTGAAACAGTCAGTTCTTGTTCAAGTGGTAGACTTGCTCTTCTCCGCTTGTTGTGGTGTCGTTGCATTTGCTTCTGCCCGTGGGATGGGTGCCAGAAGGCATATGTGGGGAGGCGGCAATTCCATGAAGACTACACGGAGAATAACGCTAAGCAACTAACAAAGTCATTGCAGGATGCTCGCCTTCACCTCTATTTTTGTAAACACTCAAGTATTAAATATAAATGAGCATTTCAAGGATGCGTGTTTTCTTCAGGGATGTCTGTTTACTTTATTGTTGTTTTAGGAAAGCTTGTTCCCTTGGGGTCTGGAAAGCAAGAAATATATCTTTTCCTCTCCTCTTCTCCTCCCCCTCCCACACTTTCCTCTTCCTTTTTTTTTTTTTCCTTGCTTCCTTTGCTGAGTAGTAACAGTGCAATGACCCTTCCCAAGCAAGAGTGCCCTTATATATGCAACACAAGTGAAATCTTAAGCACATTATAAACCTTAGCAGCTGTTGTCTTCACATAGGAGCTTTGCTTGACTCTGGTCTGTGTTTTTTTAACACATGATACTCACCTGGGTACCTATCCTGCTCCTAGTATTTGATGACAGCCCATTTAACAGGGGACAAAGGCTGAGATCAGAGCTTACAGGTCATTGTCCACTTTCTGATACAGTTCTGTAGCAGCCTGGGTGTGTTTTGACTAGCTTTACCTAGTTGCTTCAGACTGAAAACTTGCTTTGCTGTTACTTCAGATTGGTGGTACAAATTAAATAGTGTAGGTGGAGACATAACCTTGTTGGCTGCTTTATTTTTATAAGGTAAGTTGCCTTGCAGTAGAAGCAAGCCATTTCTGGCTGAACTGCAAGTGCAAGATCATTACTGAATATATTATCTTAATTACATCACATGGGTGTCATGTCCACTGCAAAGTACTGATGAGATAATCCTAAACCATACCAGCTGTCAGCAAGAGGAAAAGAGGTAGGTTAGGGATGCATTTAATTTTTGTACACTTGACTGCTTTGCATAAACAAGCCATTGCATCGGTATTAGTTTGAAAAACATGCAGATTAATGTTGGTACACTTACTAGCAAAACTAGTTTTTAAAAAACAAAGTCTCTTATTGCATCCAGGATGTAATGTGGCACTCTACTTTTTTCAGTGGGCAGCTCACAGCTACTCCACTCACAGCCTCTTGCATCAGGGAGCAGGCAAGAGCAGCAGCTGTAGGATGCTCTGGTCTCAGATGAATGTAGCACATATGCCACAGCATTAAAGCTGTGTCGCTAGGGAAGTGATCAAAGCTCTGCTATTTATAACTATTGCATTCATAGTTTCCTTCTGCCTTAGATCCAGGAGCACAGCTCTTCCCCATCCCAGCTGTTTCCAGGAGAAGGTACTATCAGGAACTGTAGAAAATCACTAGTGCCCACAGCCAGTTCTTCCAGTCACCTTCCAGTGTCTTCCAGTTTTCAGCACTTGTGGTGTTGGCAAATGCACAGCAGTCCTTCTCGTGAATGGGATTTGGCAAAATAAATGAGCTGAAATTCTGCAAGGGGATTATTCATCACAGCAGAAGCTTGAGCTTCTGCAGTGTTTGTCATCTGTAGTGCCTTTGTTATCAATTCCATCACCAAAGTCAGCATACCTTGTCATGTGGTAAGAGCCAAATCACTAGCCAGTGGCCTTTCCCCTCTGCTTTTGCAGCTAAGAGGCAAGGTTAGAGGCAAGTGAAAACAGTTCACACTTGTGCATCGTGTCTGGTACAGAGACACCACAGCATTTGAGTGGAAGTATTTGTTTGTGCAGCATTTTTGTAGCTCTAGAAGATGAGCTTTTTTCCTCACTTCTTTTCTTTGTTCCAGTGAGTAAATGGGAATTCATGGTTTTGGTTTGGTTTGTGTGTGTTGGGTTTGTTTTTATTTTTCTTTTATCTCTCTTTTCTTTTCCCCACACCCTTTCATTATGCCCTTCAGTAGAGAGAATTGTTGCGTCAGTCTTTTTGGGAAGGGGTGAAAGAGTTTTGTGAAATCGAGAAGAGAAAGACAAGAGCACTAGAAATTAACAGAGGGCTGAATGACGGATAACGTGTCTGCCTTTCTTACATATTTCCTCTGCGTTTCTTTCCAGTCATGCTCACGCACGTGCCCTCACTCGCTAACACAAAAACAGGCACAAACTGTCGTCTAAACTCTTCGATTACCCCATCTGCCCTTTTCTCCTTTTTCTTCTCTTCCACATACTCTTTAATTTCCTCTGTTGCATGTAGAGATATAAAAATACTTGACATTCAGTATGGCATGGGAAGGTAGAAGCCAGCAGTAATACGAGAGAGTTGGTATGGGGAAGGAGAGGAAATTCAGACAACATGGCAAATCTTGAAAACACCATTATTTCTGGATCCATGGAGGGTAAGTGGATGTCTTTGTATGAGGAGGAACAGCCCTATGGCTGCTGTTCCTCATAGCAGCTTTCTCATGTGCTGCTCTACAGGTCTAGGTTATTTCTGCAGGATCAGTATTCTGGACACTGTCCTGTCCCAAGAAAAGCCCCAGGGGTGGTCACCTTTGCTCTAGAAGGTCATCATGGCCACGAGGGAAATAGGCTTGACAGCATTGCAAAACAGGGAGCACTTGAAGTGGCCTATAATTTTGGATGCTTTGCTCTCTGCTCAGCATTTGATACTAGCAGGACTTGAATTTACAGAATTCACTGTTCAGGATACTTGTAGGTTGGCTCCCCAAAGATGACCTCATTTCTTATAGCATCACTTCTTTTCCAACACACACACAGGTAGACTTGTCCAGAGTGTAGGGTCTGTAGAGAAAGAATTGTCCTTTTTGGGGCTTTTGTTTACCCCATCTTCTCTGCCCATAGCTCCCTCCTCCTTTCAAGTTGCTGGTTTGAATGCTTAAGGAAAAGGGAACCCAAAAAGTACAAAAGGGATGTGCACACAGACATTTTTATCTTCATTTCCAAGAGATGCCTGTCCTTTTTCCACTTTATCCCGAAAATCATCAGGTAACCTCTTAAGACAAAGCCTAAGGCAAAATCAATCTCTGAAGGAAGTAGCAATTGCTGTTGCTCAGACAGCAAGCAGAAAGTAAAATCCATATTGGCTTATTAATAGCACAGACTTTGCCTTGCTCATCTCTAATGATGACAAGTAGCAATTATTTTTATTATACATACACATGGACACGCATGGGTAAAAATAAAGACTGTTTTAAAGGCAGAGGCTTCCTGGGGGTTCTTGTAGTGATTCTCATCACTTCCATTGCTGAGGGTGGGTGAATCTTCTTTCTTGAGCAATATCCTGTCTCAGTGTTTGAATCAAGCCCTCCAATTTATCTATTTCCCTCTGGATTTTATTATCTCTTCTGTTTCCTTGTAAGGGCTGAATTTGGAGGGGAAATGTACAGAGGTAAGACAAGTAAGTACTGTGGACTCACCAGCTGGGGCTCTGATGTACAAGCATAGGCTTTTAAAAATTGGTGAGATAATAGCATCCAATTGGTCCCTAAAAAGAAGGATACTGCAAGCAGAGGTTTTCTTCTGGGCAGGCTGGAAGGCTCCTAATTACTAGAAATCAAGAAAAGAGTCAGTCAGGCATGAGATAGAAGCCTCACAGTGGGAAATGCCTGGTGAGCAGACAAAGTTTCTCGGCTCTTTGTAAATGTAGAAAATTATTATTGTCAAACTTCTTCCTTCTCCCTCTCTTGCTTCCCTCTAGAAAGAAAAACAAGCTGTATATCTCCCCTGCAGTCATGCAGGGCACCCTCCCTCTGCTTCTGCTACAGTGCTATATTCTGGCACCCAGCAGATCCTCCTTGGTAGCCTGGGACAGGGTTAACAGCTGGCAGAGGCTGCTCAGTACCTTTCCGATTCCTCACATGATGCTTCTTGCTTCAAGTTTACCTTTTCCTTTCTGTTCTTCCACCCCCTTCCCCATCTAAGTCCATGATGAACCCAGCTGCGTGAGTGAATTATGTAGTGACCTGCTTTGGGCTGTTTCATAACCTGGAGGGCTTTGGCTACTCGGGAGAATCTAATGTCAGGTGAAACCCAGACACTTTGTACTCATCCTGTGATAGCTGATTCCTTGGGAACACAAATTAAAGGGGAAGGCAAAGTGAATTAACTATCTGATAGGACTGGGGAGGACCAGTCTGCTATTGCTTTGACAAATCTGCCCTGTCTTTGGGGTTTTCTGTCCCCATTTGTCACTGTGAAGATTTCCTCTGTTTTGTAGTTTCTCCACTGTGGCTCAGGCTCAGGCTTGAGAACCAGGACCTCTGTTTTCCCTAGATCCCTCAGAATTTCGTAGAGTCATGGATGTATTCAGGCCGGAACAGACTGATGTGATCGTCTTGTGTCACTCACCTCTTTCATGTGCCTGGCTTGAAGGGCTGTGTTTCTGCCCGTGGTCTTGACTCAAAATGTGATGCTGGGATGCTGCTTCTTCCTTGGTTTCATTATGCACTACTATTGGTCACATAGTAAGACCAACGTCTTAATGAGGTGAAGAGGGGTGGACAAGGAAAGCAAGAATGTACCTATGTTGTATTTGGCTTCTAGGAAGCCTGATCAGAGCTTTTCCTAACCACAGTGTCGCTTCAGACCTTTTTCTCTCATCTCCTCCCTGTGGCTCTATGTGCGGCTGGTGATCTTCCGCTCAGTTATTGACAGAAACTGCTACTGCAATTTCTTATGAGAATGTATCGCTCTGTCTTTTGGCTGGGCAAATAACACCTCGTAATTGTGGCTACAGCCTTTGCACTGTACGTGGGAAGAGGCAGCTAGTTCAGGCTAGTGGAAGAAGAAAGCAAAATATGTCCCTTGTTTCTTTGGGAAGCTGTGAGAAAAGGAGGAGGGAGAAAAGTATAAAAAGCCCAGCAAGTCCTCACTCAGTCTTCTCATGAACAGTGACTCAACCTTAGTTCTCCCTGCAAGCTTTGATCACATCTCCATGACATGTATGGAAAGCAATACTGAGGCAGGAATCTGTAGGTCTGGGATCAGAGAATTAACAAATGCATGTTTTAGCTACAAATACTACAAGATGCTTTGGAAGTCCCTGGGCTGGAGCTCAAATCATTTTGCATCTGTACAGTACGAACAGCTCTATCACCAGCACTTAACTTGCAGGCTGATGTTGGGGTTTTTTGGGGGTTTGTTTTTGTTTGTTTGTTTGTTTGTTTTGGGATTTTTTGGTTTTTTTAAACCTCTTCTGCTCCAGGGGAATGGAATTCCCCTAATCCTCGTTTTATAGATAAGATGAGGAATGGGAAGTGAAACAGAGTCAGCAGCTTAGCCAGAAATACAGCATTTACCCTAGGATCTGCAATATGTTTGTGTAGTGCCTGGACACTTAATATGAATATTCTAGATGATGAAATCAAGGTTGCCTTTCACTGGTAGGATGGTGACCTGTGGGGGTCTGGGCTGGCACTTTTCCTGATCCTTTTCCAGCAATCCTTGCTGTACGGTGTTGCTGCCATGACTTACTGTCCACCAAGTTGTGCACAGTCCTCTTGTGCACAGGAGGATTTTATGCAGCTTGTTTGGGATTCTTCCAGCCTTTGAGGTTACTCCAAAGAGGATATCCACATAACAGTCTTTTTTAGATACTATGATTATAAGGCGCGGGTATCTTAATGTAGAACAAACCTGTTCTTTACTACATACAGCCTTTGTAGCCCCAGTAGGTCATTGAGTCAATTATTGTAAAAGGATTTCAAAAAGGGCCTAGATAATTTTATGACCATTTGTAATTATGTGTTAAGATAGGGGTAATCAAATCTTATGCTTTGGGCAGATGATAACTACAGGGACCATGAAATGGCTCGTTTTCTCTGTCATGCACCAGTTGACCATTAGGGTAGAGTTTTCACCTTCCCCTGAATCACTTTAATTGCTGCTGAGCACAGGAGTCTGAAGGCCCTCAACCTTCTGATCTTATCTGGCAGGTTGAAAGCTGCTGGATTTTGGCCTGCTGCTTTGTACCTTGTTTCTGGGAAAAGGTTGGGGCAGATGGGTCCAGTGGAAACCAGGAGTTGGCTTGGGGTGGTGGGAGCAGCTTTCTGCGACAGATGAAGCTCACAGGTAAATTCCTGGTCACAGGGGCAGCAGAGTGTGGATTGTGGAGTAGCCTCACAGCCACGTGGCATGTGCTTTCTGGCCACAGCGGCACAACCAGAGCAGCTGCCGCATTGCCTGGCCTCTAGCAGTGTCTCTTGGAAAACTGTTGCATTGGATTTTGGATGAGAAAGAAGTCTTCTTATTTGTTCCAAGCTTCAGCTGCAGTGTTTGTGTTGGCTCATTTTAAGATGTGTATTGGACAGGGGAAACCAGGCCAAGGGGGATTGAGAACGGGAGGTAATATAAGGAATTTTTCATTCTGTGGCTCTGCTGTGCTGGCTCCATCGTGATCCATGCCTCTCCGCTCCATTCGTTTCATAGAATGGTGAAAATGGATGAAACATTTCGCTGAATAATGGATTGTGGCCTTTGAGGCAGCAGTCCGCGTAGGTCTCTTGAACCATTTGTGACTGTGGAGAAAGTGATGTTCTTGCCAGCAGCTGCTCCGGCTTATGCAGTTCCTTGTGCAGTTTCCCCATCAACTTTCTGTATAAAACTGTAATTTCAGCTGTGTCCAGTTTCAGTCACTGTACACAGCCTGTTTTCTTTCCTTGATATTTTTAACTTCTTCGCTTGCAGATAGCCAGAGAACAAAATGCAAGGCGTCTCAGATATAGCATGGGTGAATAAAATAAAGCCAGTCAAAGATTTTATCTAAACTCTCTATTTTTAGTCCTCTGCATCTAAAAGATACAGTGTGTATGCAGCTACTTTGGGGAATCTGCCACTTCTGTGGATAGATGTGGTGGTGGCTTGTACACAGCAATGTTAACCTGTATTCTGGGCAACAAGTAAGTGAAGGAACTCTCTGTTGAGTGAAGGAAAATAGAAACGGTATTCCTCCATCTTATCTGAGCTAGAACACTGCAAATGTCTGTGCAACCATATGCAAGCATCTCTTCGGGGCCTCTTGCTTCAGTCAGTAACACTCTGAACTGGCAAATCCAAGGCTCTGAGATGCTGTTTTGGAGTGTTACACTGTCCATCTCTTACCAGTGGGAATCCTAAATACTTGATGGAGAGAAATGAGATCAAAAGGAGAAAAACTGCAGGACGGTTGGCAAAGGAGAATAAGAGATGCTATCAGGAGAGGAACTGAACTGAGAAGGGGAGTAAATGAGGCAGATGGATGTACAGAGGCTGTTCAAAAGGCAGGACACGCAGAGAAGAGGCTTTCGGAGCAACAGCAATGAAAGGGCTACCACACAAGGCAGTGCACAGTGAGGAAAGCAGTGGATAGCTAATGTAAGAGCTATGTACATTTAGTTTTATGTTTTGATATCCATTAGATCCATCATAACTGATGTTCTGATCTAGCTCCCCCCTTCCACTCCCCGCTCCCTTTACCTCGCATTGTGTCATGCAGCTTCTTTCTAGCTCCTTAAGCTTCAAGGCCTGGAAGGGAAACTATTGATAATTCTCCCTAGCTGTACTAGGCTAGTCTAGATGAGGATTAGATGATCCCATGATGCTTCAAGATGCATTTTTCTGCATGTATAATAAGGAGGCGGTTTAGTTTTCCTAAGAAACACGGCATCCTTCCCTTGCTTCAGTTCAGTCAGCGTGGTGGCTCTGCACCTCTTCAGTCAATGTATGTATCATGATTTTCTATGTCCTCCCACAAATTGGGTGTAGGAGTCCTCAGGTCACGGGGCTGTATGTTTTAGTGAGCTTGGTCTTCTCATTATCTGCTGTAATTGGGGAAAACTTTAACTTCATGGGACAGAAACTGTCAAAACTGTTTCTCTAATATGCCTCTAACTGCAGGGATTTGTAAATAGAGAGAGCCAGAGCAGCGAAGCGCTGATTGGAGCTCACAGCAGAGTTTACCAACAACCATTAATTGCCAGCTCTTTTTGGATGAATTGTAAATGACCAAGATAATGCAAATTAGGATGACACTCTCTTGGCAGAATTTTAGCAGCTTCTGGGAGCAGGGGAAGTCATGCGGCTCCCTCTGTTCCCGGGAGCAGAGTCCAATTTGTTGTGGCTTCTGCAATGCTTCCTTAGGCTGGGAGTGAGTAAGTGGAGCCCAACTGGATCGCATGCTGCCCTCCAGGGGTTTGTTGCTAGTTAATGCCATGCAGTGTTTGGGCTACCTATTTGTTGTTGTGCATTAAATATACATATAAAAATAAATAAAAGAAAGATCAAAGAAAAAAAAAAAGCTTGTGATACTTGCGATACATGTCAACTTTGACAATAACAAGGTTTGAAAGTACTTTGTTAAAAGCTAGATTTTTACTTTTATGTACTGTTTTTCTTTAACCAAACTCATTTAGCATTGGAAAACTCTCTTCTTGGGGGAATACAAGTAGAGATATGGGATTAGATGAGGAAGAGATTCCAGGGATACCCTTGTACTTTTTCACCCATTCATCGTGCAGGTTTTTTGAACAGCCTTGATAAATCTGTGAGTGTAAGTGGAGTGGGGTGTGCTCCTTGGGAGAGGAAGGAGAGGAAACCCATCTCCCTCTGGCTTTGGGATGAGCCATTGTCCTGTGTGTCTGTGCTTATGGCAGTGAGGGACCTGTAGACCTGGACGGGCTGTGGTGCTGCTTTGGCAGGCTGTGTTTGAGGGTAGAGCAGATGCAGATCCTTCAGCTTTCACAAATGAAGTTCTTCTACCTACCTTTTTTTCCACCTCTTATAGCTGCGTACTTTGGGGAGGTCGTGGGAGAGGAGTGGTCTGCACTGGATGAGGAGTGAGCAGAAGCCCAGGTTAGGGGCTGCCGGGTCTCTGCTCGGCCAGGGTGAAGTTTGAAGTCGCACAGCAGCATGGCCTCAGCAGGAGAGCACGCAGAGCGCCTCGGAGCAAGCTTTGAACTTCCCATTTAGGAAGGGATCCAGATCCATCGGGAAGCTTTGGCACTGCCAAAGGGTGGTGGTTGTCAGGTGCTTGTGGGGGGAGTGAGTATCGGTGAGCCTGACAAGTACCCGGTTAGAAATAGCCACAAACAGATTAATCATCTGGGCAGATTTCCTCTTGACTTGAAACTCACTGGGTAGTGTCTGGGTAACCCTTGGTCCAATAACAAACAACATTACAATGATAGGAAAGCAACTTGAGTCTCCCGGGGTGCCTTTCGTGGCATCCCACTGAGGGAATAAAATCAGAGAAGCAAAGTGCCAGAGCAGCCACCTATAGGCTGTGGAATTTGCTTTCTGTTGCATGTCCTCTGGTAACTGATGTTTCCAGGAATGAGCTTCTGTTAAAAGTTTGCTTACCAGAATATTCATAGAAAGCAGACACATCAGGGGAACGAACACAGCCAAATCACAGTTGGTTTTGAAACTTAAAAAAATTATTTATGGAAAGTGTTGTGTTTTGTTTGTTGTTTTGTTTTGTGTTTGTGTTTTGTTTCAGGTTGTTTTGTTTTGGTTTTTTTTACTATCTACTCAGCTTCTGGAAAACAAGACAGGATGGGAGCATGAGTGTGCATGGGATTGCAGTAGTGGCTAGTGTGAGCACACTTGTAAGAGCTGCACAGAGTGAGAGTCCTGAGACTGGTGGTATGATTATTTTGAATTTGGCTTCTCCAGAGTTAAAACTTGGAAGAAAATGAGGAAGGCCTGGAGCTGTGATAGTAGAGGAGGTAGAGAGGAAGGGCTTTGACTTCAGCAGCAGAAGAGAGTGGGTGCCTGCAGTGAAATAATCCAGAAGTTCAAACCCTCTGTGTCTCTGCTTCCCCTCACTCTCTAAGTGCTGCACTTCTGTTAAGCAATCCCCATTCACAGTGAAAGGCAGTGTACTTTATTTGCTAACTGTGTCGGGGGCTCCTCTGGGAGCTGGAGTGTCAGAATTGGTTGGCTTTTTAGCGGGGCCTGTCAGGGGAATTGGCTACAGATGGAGAAATGAGACATGTTCACTCATCTCTGGTTTTAACCTCCCAACACTGGAGTAGAGGGTGGGTTTTGTTAAGTGCACTTTGTGGCTCTTTCTCCTCCATAACAGCCGACTACTTAATGCAAAATGCTGCTTCTCAGCTTTAACTCAGCAAGGCAAAGTGCTGCGTTACAAAAGCGCTGTGGGAGGGGAGAGAACTGGGCGGAAAGCACGCATGTTTATTTGCTCCCATTATGACACTGCTGCTGTGAACACAGATCGAAGCTTTCCTTCCAAAAGGCCCCTTGGCACAGGTTATTTGCACATAAATGGCCGCAGGTGATTTATTTATTCAGCACAGCTGGGTTCTGCAAAAGCAACTGTGGGCTATACCTGCCAATACGCTAATACTCCTCCCTGCAGTGCTCAGAGGGCATGTGGAATTTGCTGTGCTGCAGGAGGCCAGAGACTTGGAGACCATGGCTGAAATTTTCAAGGGCCTGGGGTAATTTTATAGATGTTCCGTCCTTTTTGCTCACTTGTTTGTTTTGGTCTATGACTGTGGCATACACGAGCATATAAGGACTTGTGTGCGCTGCCACAAGGAAAACGATGATTATTAGGGAAAAAGTCGGGAGAGAAAGGCTTGTGTTGTGTAACCAGGCTGGTGTGTTATGCTGTCATAGGAAGAGTTTGTATGTGAGGAAGCATCAGTCATGGACTGCTGTGTGTTGTTCATTGGATAGAATTGGCAGTTTTGTAACTTGCTGTGATGAATGCCACGTGGCCGTAGAAAGGCGATTCCTTATTGTGCGTGAAGTGTTTTAAACCTGTATCAGAATTATCTATATATGTGGCCAAGTCTAGATCTTGATGACTGGGTGGTGTTCCTTGAATACCACTCATAGTGGTTTTGTGTCCTTTGGGGCTGTTAGTGTCCACCATTCTGTAGCTAGACATCATGGTCTGTGCTTTTTCACAGCTCTGTTAGAGAAAGGAAAGAGTTTGTCACAAACATCAAATTCAAAACTTCTTAAACACAGGATAATACATATTTACGTCTGCTGACTTAAAGAATGAAAAGGACTTTCTGCATAGAGTACCTGGGTCCTGGAAGCTGGATACCCAGGAATATGCAATAGATTTCTTGAGAGAGAAGTAGTTTGGGGGGGATTGTAGGGATCGATTGGTTATATACTTCAGTGGGGTGAACGAAGTATGCTGTGGAGACGGATTTGTTTTAGAAACCGCTTTGTAAAAACTGGGGTCCTCAGAGCTGTCAGTAGAGAAAGTGGACTGAAAATCTCTCACATGTAACTTCAAAGGTGCCTAAAGACTTTCAAGTGCAAATGATGCTCAAACATCAGCTGAGAGCAGAGGGAATGGATTGTTTTCCCTCTCCCTAGTCTTTTTTTTTTTTTTTTCCCTAAGGGAATTATCCACTTTGATAGTTCCATAAAGGTTTTCCAAAGGAAAACCTGTTTCCATTAGACAGTATATTTGCATGAAAGGCCAATAAGCCCAAACCCTACAGCACTGGAACCCCAAAGCACTTCTGTCTTTAGACATCTTTCTTCACTGAAAACCTTATTTGCTTCTCACTAGCTTGATCCATTGTGTCTGGGCAGTGACTCTTGCCATATAAAATCTTAAGATGGGGAGGCTCTTCCCTCCTTCTTTCTTCTGCCCCTCATATTTGGATTGGATTAAAATTTGACATCCCCTCATCAAACAAGAAAGGAGCGGAAGAAAAAAAATATACTGCACGTTTAGTTGGTTGCTGCCACTGCCCATCTGGTGTAAGGGTGTGCTTATACAAGACGTTGCACGGTGGGATGAGAGAGTATGGTGGTTGGGGAGTGAACTGAGATTTGAAAAGCCTGGGTTCATACATTCACAGTTCTTGTATGAGTCCTTTACTCTTTCAGCACTTCAGCTTGCTGTTTGCAAAGAGAAGTTTATAACATTCTCTTAAATCAGTAGAGGTGTTGCAAGCACATACATGCTGTTAAGCCTAAGATTCTAGGCATTGTATAAATGCATAAGAGTTTCAACCATTAAAATGAGCCAGTGCAGCTCTGGTTGAAAGGTGTGGAAGGTAATTGGGGATTAAGTTCTGTTCTGGATTCCTACTCCTCCAAACCTTGCACACAAGAAGTTGAAATGAGTCTGTTGGAACCTGATATCCAATTCCTTCCCATCTCTGAAGAAGCAGAAAATATTGTCTGGAACATATACTTAGGAAGTCAGCATGTGTCGATTTTTAATGGAACTAAGTTTATTTAATCTTTGTCTGCTACTTCTATAGGAATCAAGTTGGTTTTTTTTCCAATGCCATTAGAGGAAATAGGACAATTTCCCAAGGTTCTCCCCACTTCTTTTTATAACAAAACACCATGTACTTAGGGTTAGCTCTATTATAAAATTTTCTTTTTAACAAATCCAGTACTACAAAAATGTCATGTGAAATGCTTCTTTCTCATTTCTCAACCATAAATCTAAATGTAGAAACTGGATTTTTCAGTGGTAAAAGGTCTAATTTTCTTTCATTCTCTTTTGTTTTATCCCCGTTTCTACCCTTGGAAATAGAAATGTCCTCATGTAAAGTAAAACAGCTTCAACTTTCTTGAGCTGATAGAGCAACTTTTATTGATACCAATTTAAAGGTCTTGGATGGAGGACCTAAATGTGAATGCATATAACATCCAGCTATTTCTTAAGTTACCATACTCTTGAACAACCTAATTCTTCAACAGTTTGTCTGAGGAGAGAGGGTAGGAGTGATGGTCTTACATAAATAATATGGAAAGGTTTAGAGTGCAAAAAAGGAATCAGGATTTCATTGGGTTAGATGACTCACAAAAGCAGGATAATACTGTCCAAAAAAGCTGGAGTCAAGCCTGCTGTGGAGGATTGAAAAAGACCCGAATATACTCAATTTGTGTTCATGCAGTGACAGCTTATTAATCTTCTTAACTATATATCCATCAGATACTCTCTGAAGCCATCCTCTTCTTCCCACTAAAAGAATACCACCTGTGGGTGAGCACACTAGGCTAGTCTAGCATGCAAGAGTAGCATTCTGCACCATATTTTTGGAAGCTTGTTAGGCATCCTTGGGTAAGCCACTGAAGGGTGTGTGGATGTTGTAAAAATTTCTTTAAAGGTTCTGTGTTGTCCCTGTCTTGACCATTTCTTAGATTACAAAGCCATCTAGGTCCTTAAGCCAGATCTTCTCTTTTTCTCTTTTTTTGGTTTTTTGTTTGTGGGTTGTTTTTTTGTTTGTTTTGGTTTGGGTTTTTTTTTTTTGTGTGTGTGTTTGGTTGGTTGGTTGTGGTTTTTTTTTTTTGTAAAGGGGAGGGCACAGGTTCAAGGATGACAGGAAGACTGTTTTGCTTGTCCTCTACATCTTCCTTTTGCTGAGTCTCTAGGAGACTGCTTATTTCTCAGAGGGTGGGTTTGATTTAAATCCTTACTGCTAATTGAGCATACAAGGGATTTGAAACTGGGTCTGTTCTGTCCTAAATTATGGCTTTAAGAGTGCTGCTGTCTTGGTGAGAGGGTTTGCCTTACCTTGTTTGCTGAGGAAGATGAGATGAGGGAGGGAGGCAGGAAGGAAGAAAGAAGGGATATGTTAAGACACTAGAAACACATTGTCTGTGTATGACCCAGAAGATGAGACAGGGAGGGAGTATCTCGCATGAAAATTCATCCGGAGTGTGGCTGTGAGAGAAGTTCTGAACATCTGCCAGTTTTAAATGGTTATACATGTGCTTAATTGCAGAAATATAGATGCCTCAATAATGTATGAACATAAAGATTACCAACAGAATTACCTTAGACACCAACTGGGTTTGGAGCAGAAGCCAGGTGGAAGTTTTATGAGCACCAATAACACCTACATGTTAAAGGTCTGTTTAGGGATCTACCAGTTAGCTCTCCAAGAATGATTGCTTAGCTCTGCCCTGCCTGCCAGAGATGGCATGAGGATAAGTACACAACTGCTGGGATACCAGAGGTTGAAGGTGTTTGTGAGTACCTGCAAAAATGAGACCAGGTTGGCTCCTCAGGGTGTCTGGAAAGGTGAGACTGGTACTTCATTTTTATGAAGGAAAACAGAGCAGAAATCCTATTAGTTCTTTGCAGTAGGCTGTTGCTTGCCTGAATAGTGCATTTGAGTTGATGTGATGAAGAAGGGAGTGTTGTTCCCGGTGTGGCTGGAGGTAACAAAGTAGGATTTTGACCCTGAAGCACATTCTGCATGAAGAAATAGGGTGCTTATGTTAGGGCACATGTGAGCCAGTGTGAGACTAGAAACACCACTGGGATAAGTGCAACAGGACAAGCTGTAATCTGGCAGCAGCCAAGCTTTGCAAGATTCGCTTAGCATTTCACTCAAGCCTGAAAACCTGTAAAGGTCAAGGCAAATTCTGTACTTCCCCAGAATTACAGGAAAGGCTGTGTTGCTGGTGTCTTGTGTGTTTTTTACTTTTTGTTTGTTTGTTTGCTGATCTTCCTCTCCTTGTTTGTGCATGTGTGTTTTTTGCAGGCTACTGGGAATCAAGGGGGAAAATAAAAGTTTTAGTGTCAGGAAAAAATAGGCAGTGCCCCTCACACATGCATAGCTTGCACACATACTTCCTGTGTTTGACAGCAAAATCAATTAATCATTAGGAATCTCCTCCTGGTATCAGCACAGAAAGGTTTCTGCTCTGCAGAAGGTAAAAAGCATACAGAAAAAGACAAAAAGTAAAAATAAACTCCCTATTTTTTTTTCTCTGTCCTGTTTCCCTTTCCTTTCACATAGCCACATGCTCACACCTGCAGATGTTGACACAGCAGTCTAGCTAGCCAGAGCTGCCAGTCAGTGCAAACATTGTGCGAAGGCAATAAATATCACTTGGAAGAATAAACGGCCCCCATCAGTCCCATTTGGGATGAATGTGTTTTATAGGTCTCCTCGCTCTGCCCCTTGCTCTTTGTTCTCTGTTGAGAGAGAGCATGTCTACGGGGCTCCCCTCGCATTTCCTAAGAGACACGAGTGCCCCTTCCTGCCCTCTGCTTCCTGCAGGGAAGGAGAACCTGCAGAAAGTGCTCTCAAAAAACTTCAGTATGTTTTCTCCACTGATAGAGTATTAGTCCCTTCTCTGTCTTCTGGCATACTTGTCCTCTGTGCCCATGTTTGCTTCTGATTTAATGCAGTGCTGAGAGTGAGCCATATTCCCAGGCTGCTGCATGGAAAGAAGGGTAAATATGTCATCTCTGCTAGCTGAAATCTTCGAGGTGAGAGGAGGGATCAAGCATAAAGCAGGAGGAACTTCACATGAAGGTGACCTGGTAGTCATTTGTTTGCAGAGAAACCCCATGGATATGTTGCGTGTACTGCTGCACAGACGACAGTGCCACTGCATAACAAAAAATGACATTTGTGGTGCTTTGATCCTATACATGGCTCATACACCTCCAGCACAGGTTGATCTCAGTCAAACAGGATTACCTGTAGCTGGCTACCTGCTGGAAGTGGGCATGGCCTGGCACTTCTTCCTGCTGCAGCAAGGGCCTAGTTCATGCAAACTCTCTTCTTATAAGGAGTACTGGCAAATGGATCCCTCCCTGACAGGCACCACACAAACAGGTTTCTTGTCTCTTCTTGGAAGAATGCAAGCTCATGCAGAAGGATGATACTGAGATTAAATGCAAAATGTTTAAGTCACAAAGGTGACTTGAGACTTTGCATCCACATGGAGATACCTCTCTGCTCTGCAGGCAACATTCGAATTCACAGCAGTGCCGCAGTGGTTCTTCCCACTTAATCCATACCCAATGCTGCTATCACTAACTCTTCAGCCCAAGTAATGGGGGTCAGGACCCTTTTCCTGTTTGCCAAGCCTGTTATGAGCATGTTTCTGCATCCTGCCTCAGGAGACAACATTGTCCATTGGGATGAAAGAGAGCACAGGCAGTGACCCTTTTTTCCCCTTAACTCACTGTGTCCTTAGTGTTATCTGGGGGGATTCAGCGCACCCTCAGTAAGTTTGTAGCTGACACCAAATTGGGCAGCAGTGTCTATCTGCTGGAGGGTAGGAGGCTCTACAGAAGGATCTGGACTGGCTGGATCAATGGGCTGAGGCCAACTGTATGAGGTTCAACAAGGCCAAGTGCTGAGGCCTGCACTTGGGTCACAACAACCCCAGGCAGCGCTACAGGCTTGAGAAGAGTCGCTGGAAAGCTGCCTGGCAGAGACAGATCTGGGGGTATTGATTGACAGCAGCTGAACACGAGCCAGCAGTGTGCCCAGGTGGCCAAAAAGGCCAACAGCATCCTGGCTTGTATCAGGAATAGCGTGGCCAGCAGGACCAGGGAAGTGATCGTCCTCCTGTACTCGGTGCTGATGAGGCTGCACCTTGAATCCTGTGCTCAGTTTTGGGCCCTTCACTGCAAGAAAGACACTGAGGTGCTGTGGAGAGTTCAGAGAAGGGAAATGAAGCTGGTGAGGGGTCTGGAGCACAAGTCTGATGAGGAGCAGCTGAGGGAACTGGGGCTGTTTGGCCTGGAGAAAAGGAGGCTGAGGGGAGGAAACCTTATTGCTCTCTACAACTCCCTGAAAGGAGGTCGTAGCATGGAAGATATTGGTATCTTCTTCCAGGTAATAAGGCTAGGATGAGAGAAAATGGCCTCAAATTGTGTCGGGGAGGTTTAGATTAGATATAAGGAAATATTACTTCACAGAGAGGGTTGTCAGGCATTGGAACAGGCTGCCCAGGGAAGGGAAGTGGTTGAGTCACCATCCCTGGAGGTGTTTAAAAGATGCGTAGATGAGGCTCTTAGGGATGTGGTTTAGTGCTAGAGTTAGGTTATGGTTGGGCTCTATGATCCTGAGGGTCTCTTCCAAACAAAATGATTTTATGGTGCCATAACAACTATTAATTCACTATAATGTCTAAATAAAAAATCCAGTCACCCCCATCTTTGGAAGACTTTTTAAGTTCAAGACCCCATTTTAAAAAAAAAAAAACAAAGACATACTGATATGAACATTGAAATTCTGTGGCAATAACTGCAGCATGTTTGAATTGGAAATTATTTGCTTTGTCTAATCCTCAAAATAAGCCAAATAAACCCAAACCACCTCACTGCAAAGGTGACTCTCACTTTTTCATCTGTTTGGAGTTGGCTGTGATGATCCTGGATATTTTTCCATGACTGAAAGGAAATAAAATCCAGCCTTCTGTGACTGCAGCTCTGAGAGGGTTTGGTTTGTTCCAGCAGGTGCAGTGGCTTTAGTAGCTGTGTTAGGAAAAGTCTCTGTGGTTGAAAATACAACAGGGAATTAAAGGTGAGGCAGAAGTCTGCTCCTGACTCTGTGAGGGATACTAGTCAAGTTACTAAAACTTGGATTTTTTTTTTTAAATTTTTTTTTTCCCCCTTCTGTTCAAGGCTGACTGGCAGGCATACTGCACAGATACATTAGCTGGTACAGATTTTCCACTCTGGCCAGTCTGCAGCTGAGGATGGTGTTAACAAAGAAGCTAGTGGTTGGCTCCTTGGCTTAGGAGTCAATTGTATGCTAACCTCCATGTATAATTTAAAAGCAGCTTGAGGGAATACTATCTTGTGAGTTCCTTTAAACTCTGCCATCTGGCCAGGGCCCCTGGTGACACATGAGCTGAGCCGAAGAGTGGTAGCATTCCAGCTGCACCCCGTCTCACCTCCTGCACTCCCCCTTACCTGCAGAGGGAGACCACTGACATCAGATCCACCTCTGCACCACCTGGAAGCATCCCTAGAACTAGGGTCTCCTCCATCTGAGGACATTTGGCAACTCATTGCCTTGCCAGCATGGCCTAACTCTTTTCAAGAAGAGCTTTAGGTAGATGAGAGTATGGATAATACTTTAGATTCATTTTTCAAGTCAATGCCACAATGGAAACACTTGTTCTTGAACTAGTTTCTGTGGCCTGGGGGGTTATTGTTTGTTTGGTTTGGGGTCGTTTGTTTGGTTTGGGGTTTTGATTTTTTTTGTTGTTGTTGCTTTGTTTGTGTGGTGATCGTGGTTTGGTGTGGGGGTTTTCGTGTTTTGGGGGGGTTTATTTTTTTTTTTTTTNAACCTCCATGTATAATTTAAAAGCAGCTTGAGGGAATACTATCTTGTGAGTTCCTTTAAACTCTGCCATCTGGCCAGGGCCCCTGGTGACACATGAGCTGAGCCGAAGAGTGGTAGCATTCCAGCTGCACCCCGTCTCACCTCCTGCACTCCCCCTTACCCTGCAGAGGGAGACCACTGACATCAGATCTGCCTTTGCACCACCTGGAAGCATCCCTAGAACTAGGGTCTCCTCCATCTGAGGACATTTGGCAACTCATTGCCTTGCCAGCATGGCCTAACTCTTTTCAAGAAGAGCTTTAGGTAGATGAGAGTATGGATAATACTTTAGATTCATTTTTCAAGTCAATGCCACAATGGAAACACTTGTTCTTGAACTAGTTTCTGTGGCCTGGGGGGTTATTGTTTGTTTGGTTTGGGGTCGTTTGTTTGGTTTGGGGTTTTGATTTTTTTTGTTGTTGTTGCTTTGTTTGTGTGGTGATCGTGGTTTGGTGTGGGGGTTTTCGTGTTTTGGGGGGGTTTATTTTTTTTTTTTTTGTGGGATTTGTTGTTTTTGTTTGGTTTTTATATTATTGTCTCCTGAGAAATCACCTCCGTTTGAATTTCAGGGAAGATTATTTTTATTTTCTGTAAGTCCAAAATGTAAATTTTTATAAATCAGTAAAGAAAGTGCTTGATCTCTGTTCTTCTTGGTCCCCTGTAAAACTGTGCGCTCTGATTTAATACAAGAGTTGTCTGTCACTGACAACGGATGACTCTCCCTAACAGAACTGTTGACGCACAAAAGTTATTTCCATCGCATCTACAAGCTTTAAAGAATGTGTTTTGCAGATGCAATTAATTTGAAACAAACCCTGTGTATCCTGTAGAAAAATTAGGACACAGCAAATCCTGGCAAAAAAGAATGGCAGCTAAGCCTCTTCCCCTGTCAGAACTGCACACAAAGCAGAGTGGTTCAGAAGCAGACACTGAGACTACTCCATCCTCAGAACTGCAAAGCCCATTAAAAAATTCAGGGCTGCGCCCTTTGCTGGGTGGAATCACGTTGGCTTGGATGGGTCATTTCACCTCAAATCCTGTTTTAGTGACTAGCTACTGTAAAGGGTATTAGTGGGGTCATTTGTGGTAATATCCTCTTAAAAGGCAGCTAAAATGTGTGTGAAGTTGGAGGAGAGTGTCCTGGTGCCAGCCGCACTGTTAATCGCCCGGGGTGGTGCTGGGAGGGGGCAGGAAGAGAGGTGAGCTCTCCTGCTGCATCAGGGCTGAGGTAGGCTCCCTGCCCTCCACTGCAGTTTTGACTTCTCTGAGGCACATCGCTTGACACCTGAACCTTGGTGCAGAAGAGAAAGAGTATCTCTGATGTGCTTTCTGCAGTCTGTCCCTTGTAGGAGAGCGCGTCTGATGTGACTGCCTGGTCTTTAGTAACATCATGTATTATGATGTTTGTATTACCACTATAGGAATGAGGGCAGGCAGGCGCTAGGCAGTGTGCAGGCACTGCACAAGGAAGGTGACCCACCATCTGACAGAACTTTAAGGCTGTTCCTCCATCTATTGCACTGATTTTATTTTTTTATTTTATTTTAATTTATTTTTTAATTTTATTTTCTTTTTCTTCCTTTCTGGGAAGGGACAAAGGCCTGATCTGATCTATGGCTTGGTCTGCATAAAGGTCAATGTGTTCAGGCCTGACCAGTTTGAATGTTAGAAGTGATGCTTGACTGTTTTCATTACTTGTGTCTTTCGTTACTGGGAGACTGGATGTAGGACAGTGTTTGGGCTTAACGTGAGGATACTTGGCAGCAAGTTCAGGCAGTGGTAAGGCAAATAATAGGATTTATTAAATACCTGCTTGCCATCTAGTCAACAAACTTGCCAGGCAGCATGCTGCATCCAAATAAATTCACAAGAGCTTTGGACCACGAAAGTTGACCTCCAGCACTTGGACAAGCAGGAAAGCCTTATTAGATGTTAGTAAGAGCAGGCACCATATTCTCTCTTGAGACCTCGCCATCAGCTTGCAGCACATGCACAATGGCAGAGGAATCACACAGTGTCCGTAATGCTTCGTGACAACCGAATATCAAAGGTTTCCATACCAATGCGCTTACCATTAGGTTTCCTTATTTATGCTCCCACCTATCTTGGCTTCTCCGCAGAGCTGGACTGGGAGGACACTGTCAATTATTCTATTTGTGCTCTGCCGGCAATCTGAAACTCTGCCCATTATTCTAGGAAAGACAGCTGTTTTTGTTGAAATGAATGGCTGAAAACAAGTTAACAATGCCGACACTTAAATTGACATAATTAGGCTTCAGAGTCAATACCCACAGAGACCTGTGAGAGGAGCTGGTATTTATCATAGCTGTTGTTTCAGTTCTTTTGCAAAGGGATAGAGTAGAGCTTGCACAGGGGTATAATAAAGAAAGAAAAGAGGAGGGAAAAAAAAAAAAAGGCAGGGGGGGAAGCTGGCGGGGGAAACAAACAATCCTACCTGGTTTGTAACCATAAAGATTATCATTTTGCTGAATAGAGAGCTGCAGAGTCCCACAGTCTCTGCTGGGTGCTGCTAAAAGATGTGCTCCCATGCACTGTTGGCTGCTTATGCTGTCTGGACCTTCTCTTTCTGAAATATTTTCCACATAATCTCACGGTTTAATTGTTGCGTGTTTTTGACGTATAGCCTACCTGCCTTTGCTTTATTCCATCTTGTTCTCTTTTTCAAATCCCGTTGCAACGACTTCCTTTTACACATCCTAGCTTGTCACGATGCAAAATTTTAGATCCAGGCATGCAGCTTTGTACCTTCTTGAGTGAAATCTGCAATGGTGTCCATTTGTGCCTTCCTCTGCTCTTGTAGTCTGCACATGTAGGGTGTTATTGTGTTATTCCCTGCACATGTAGTGTTACTGAGTGGTAACTTTGTTCACAGTACACTAACTAGAACAATAAAATGAGTTATCATAGAGGAAAAGGAATAATATTTTTAATAAACTCTATAACCCATTTGCTGGTTTACCTGGAAACAGCTCTGAGCAGCCTGATACTAGCAGAGGTGCTTGAATTTGTTGTTGTTGTTGTTGTTCTTCCTGTGCAACAATTGTAGAACGGTGCAGAAGCTCAAGCTCTTCTCCTTCCGTTTGTGTAATGAGGCCACTGGAGGTAGAAGTTGAGATGCCGACAGAGTTGTACATGGAAAGTGCTGAAATGCTTTTAAAACAGACCTACATAATTAAAGCACTTCACGTTTTCCTGGAACACTGGCTTTGTGTGATTAGTTTCCTGACAAGGAAGTCTGTTTAAAGTGTTTGATATATTTTATTTTATTTTTTAGCACTGCTGAAGCCAGGGCGTAGTATACCCAGAAGCAATAGAGCTTTTATAGGAATCTGTGTCTTTCAAGCTGGCATTTGCCCTTTTGCAAGCAGAAAAGAAATGCTGAAGTCTTTACAATGCCTAGTGAATCCCCCAAGTCAGCCACAGAAGTCTGAAGGCCTATAGTGCAAGGCACGGCATAGATCCAGGCTCTCCTCCAGGACTGTTGTTTGAAAACAATGAAAAGGGCTCTAGTTGCAGAAGTCAGAGAAAAATTCAGTACTCTCCAAAGACAAAAGATACCAAAGGATACTTGTCTTGGAAGCTGCCCTCAAGCGAAGAGCCAGGGGGTAAGTTTTGGCTTTGCCTCTTCCTACAGTTCCAGGTTGCTTGGATCCAACCTTGTGGTTTGCTTAGGTTCTTAAAAAAAAAATTACAAAATATTTTTTTGTCCTTTTTTCTCACAAAAGAAAAAACTAGAATAGAAAGTTAGTGCTTGAGCCAGAGAAAAGCAGTAAGGGAATGATAAAAATGCAGCATTCAGCTTCCCTGAGGTCACCCAGGACTGCAGTGGTCCCCACTGCTTCAGGCAGCCTGCCTGGAGCAGAGGGAAGCTTGAAACTTCTTTT
Organism: Pampusana beccarii; assembly: GCA_013399365.1. Lineage (NCBI taxonomy): Eukaryota > Metazoa > Chordata > Aves > Columbiformes > Columbidae > Pampusana > Pampusana beccarii. The sequence goes on from VWYH01005065.1 coordinate 670,218, forward strand.
CCCGTTACAGAGAAGTGCTTTCCCAGAATGTCATCTCTCAGCCTCAATGCTTAATGCCCATGGGACAACTTCTACTTCCAGGCTATTTGCCATGTTTCTAACTAGCAAGTGTGGACGGACTCTGCAAGTCTCCTTCTCCACACTGGCTTCTGATGCTCAAAACATGCTCGAAACAAGGACTTTCAGTCCAAAATGGCGTTTATTGTAGATTAAAGAAATCATCAAGAAAGAGGAAAAAGGGAAAGGGAGCACAGCATGTTTATCTTCAGTTTCTTAACATGATAAATTATTCCAGCCTCTCGCAAATTAGCAAACCCAATTCATAGAGTAAAGGGACTGGCTGGCTTTCAAAGAAAATAGTGGAGAACGAGCCTTGCAAAGAGAAATCATTCATTACTGAATGCTTGTGAAGACAAAGAGTATTTTAAGCCTCTGTCCTCCTAGTTGTCCTATATGGCTATATCTGTTTTGCCAGTCCAAAATTAAAAAGAAAAAAAAAAAATTTAAAAAAATGAAAGATTCATGGTGGCTAGGCTGGGAGGAGCTGCTCAAATTTGATTCAGACCCAATAGTGAGCAAAGCCTTGACCTCTGAGATGAAACATGGCTTTCTGCTTACAATACTTTATATCTGAGCTTCAGAGACTTATCTGAAGCTGACTTATAACTTTGTATAAGCTATCTTATGCAAACTTCAGGCATAAAGCTAAAGTATGCCATTTAGAAGGATGGTCTTTGGAAGCATCTTTAATGGTAACAGTGGCAGACTCATCCTGCATTCTGGATGTCTGTCTGTCTCCCTCTTCCTTCTTGAATCGCCTAAGGTTCCTGGACTCTTAGCTTACACATCTCAGCTGAGGTAAGCCTGGGTGTAAATGGTAGATACCCTCTATGCTATTTTCTTGTGGAGAAGGAGTGTGTTCTCAAATTAGAATACAATGGATTTACCTAGACCTCTGGTTTACTTGAGGTTGTCTGAGTATAATGGATGATCAAACTAGACCTTTTAGGGATGTCTGGTCTGCATGGCACCCTATACTAATAGCTGCTCTGAAATGTTACTGGAGGACTCCCCAACATACTTGAATAGGAGAGTATACACCTGCTGAATATCTCTTGTTAAATGAACTCAAGTGACAGGTCTCCTGTTCATCATCCTGCAGTTGAAACACAAGTTTTTAGCTCTTGGATGAGATGACTGCACAGATGAAAAACAGCTGGCTGGGAGTTGAACGTGAGCAAGGGGCCAGACCAAAGCTACATCTGGTCACTTAGGACTGAAAGGCAGAGGCAACCAAATCAGCTTTGCTTTTGCTGCAAATCAAGGTTTTGATATTTGTCCTGAAAAATGAGTCAAGATGACTGCCATATTGTCAAGGTTGAAGCCATGTCTTGCCTCTCTGATTCCCAAGCAAAGCAGAGGCTTCTCTTGAAAGTTTAGAGTTGTTTGGGATATGGGATAGCTGGTTTTTGTTAATTTGTCAACAGCCATGGGATGAATGGCCATCGCAAATCTTGCAAGCTTCTATTCCAAGTGTGATATACACTTCTTCTGCCTTTCTTTCTCTGAGTATTATTTTCATGTATGTAATCACTGTAACACATAAAAGAGCTGCTAAAAAACAAACAAACAAACAAAACCAACAACAACAACAACAACAAAAACCACAAAAAACCCCCAACCAAACAAACAAAACCAAAACAAAACAAACCCACAACCCAAGCAACACTCCTTCTCTCCATCAAATGCACCACAGCTGATCTAGGGGAACAAATGGGGAGTAGAAAAAATGATCCATGACAGATGTTAGTCGCATCATTGCTTCACTACTGGAAGTTGCTTTGATTTTTCCCAGTAAAAGGGTAAAGAACCAGCACAGAAACAGCACCGAATACTTTTCAACTAAAGCATGTTTACATTTTAGATACTGAATGCTTATGAGCTGCACCGTGTACACCACAAACCTAGAGGGTAAGCAGTTTTCTGATGCGGAAGTCAAAATGCCAGCTAAAAAAGAAAAGGTGTATCAAACTATTTTCATCAGGGTTGCTTTGAACTTCATGCCACATTTAAGAATGCTGAGTGCTTTTCAGTTTCAAACTTCTTCACATGCATCTTTGAATTAATTTTTAATGGCTGTGAGAGATGAGTGAATATTATCCTCACCTCATATTTGAGGAAGACTAGGACTGACATGAATTGTTGAAAGCAGTGGGAGGAGCAGGTAAGATTTCTGTTTGGACTAGTTGGACTCACCTTTTTCAAAATCGTAAATGGAGCACAGGTGATTTGGATGTAGAGGCTATCTTTTATTGGTTGCCAAGATCACAGTTTTGTTAGTCTATTTGACAGCACATAACCTGTCATAGAGGCTGTACAAGTGGAATCCATGCTACAGACACTCTCTAAAGAGAGGCCTGGAAAGACTTAGTCTGCCAAAACTACCAGTGCTAGTATTTTGCTCAGTAATATCCTTGGCTTCTTTCCACCATTTATGAATGAAAAAAAAGTTTGTCATTAAAAAAAAAAAAAAGAAAAAAATGTTAATGGGTAATGCTCAAGCAGACAGTAGAGACCTCTTAATTCCAAGAAAACCCAGTAGTGGAGTAGTGGGATAGTGCTGTATTTTTAGAATGTATGGACTGATGAACTTAAATGCTTTTGGAGGGAGGGAAATCCAGGGCATTACACCTTAAACAGCAGCTTTTGAAACCAAAGTGTAAAAAACAAACAAACAAAAAAACCCCACGTGGTGGAGGTGAGACACTACTACCTGTTCCACAGACATGTGAATGAGGCAAGTGGAGAACTAATGGACTACTGATTAAGCACATTTTAGACATTCACTTAACTAAAGGAAATATTATGGTGCTGTGGTTACCCAGGAGGTCAGAGATTTCACAGTTTAAAGCCGTAAGAAGCATCCCTGAGGGTTATTAAGCCGTAACCTTTCAGATCTCCCAAGAATGAGCATTCAGCAATGTACTGTTAGCCTGTGAAATCACATGGTCTTCTTACCCTCCCTTTCTCCAATTTTTTTTTTTTTTACATTCACCTGCTGGGTCTTGTCTTAAATTAGACTGCAAGCTCTTCCTGGCTTTCTTTGTATTTGCATAGAGACTAACACAATGGGGCCCTAATACTGAAAGAGGCTTTTGGATCCTACTATAATACCAACATATGAGTAATGAATAGCTAATAATAATAACNTGGAGTGTCTCCAGTCTAGCAAGAAGCCTTATGCTGACATGCTGGGGAAGAGCACAAGGCCCTTACGGGAAGAAGAGGGCATATGACAGGTAGCATAGATGTTCAGTCAGGCCAAATAACAGTAGCATACCTTGGGCCTCGAGCTCCATCCAAGCTGCCTTTCGGTAGCCTCTCTCCTGTGGTTTACTCTGATTCTTGTGACCTTTCCAGCTCTGTTTCTTGCTTCACAGTTACAAAGGGAGGATGCCAAAAGCAGGTCTATGCAGAAGCCTGTGCTATAAACGGGGATGGCTTCTCTAAGGGGAAATTGCCTCTACTCTGAAGATAATTCTCTAGAGACGGATCACCCTTCCCTCAGAGGGAAAAGACTGGCAAAGCACAGAAGGTATCCTATATAAAAGGAAGAACAACTTTCCACCAAAATTTTATATGTCAGAAATAAAATGTTAAGAGAAAGAATAGGGTACAGTTAGTTACCTGTAAGCTGCCATGGTCTAGCACTGATTACAACTCACTTTAAATGCTTGGTCACTTCTAATGGCTGCCTATTCCAGCACTGTCTCAATTGTCTAACCCTTTAAATGTGAGGAAGACAAATTTCTGTAGTGGATTTTTTTTTGTTTGTTTGTTGGTTTTTTTGTTGTTGTTGTTCTGATGGTGGTAGTGTTGGGTTTGTATGTGTAATGTTAAGGTGGATACTTAGCCTGGGTAGATGCACACACCTCTTTGTGTTACCAATTATTTTTGGATTTCTGTATTTCCTATTGAGTTTTCTTTCTTTCTCTTACTCCTGGGAAGGCGACCCATCACTACTGAAAAGATATGAGTAATGAAGAGTAACGCTTTGCTTAAGCTTGTAATTCCCAGACCAGGTGAAAATGAAGGCACACTGAAGTCCTTACAGGGAAGTCTTACACTGGAATGGCCAGTCCTATAGTCGACTTTCTGTAGCCCCTTTTGCTCCTCACACCCTATGCTTGCATCATTTTCAAGTGGCTTCCACGCTACCACACAGTTGCTTTGGGGCCAAGGAGCATCCCAGCATTCCCTTAGTCAGCTGAAGCTGAAGGAGAGGGGAGTGCTGCCGGAAGGGTGTTCTGTCCCCTGTGCACACACGCGACCGCTGTAGATCAGAACATGATCTCAGGGAAGAGGTAAGGACCTTACCTTCGGAGAGGCGCATCCATGAGCATGTGTCCTGTTTTAAGGGGGAGATGATGCTTTGGGAAGACTGTTGTTTTCTAGAAGAACCAAAAGCTGTGCAGTGCATTGCTGTCTCCTGTTTTCAGAGGCGTGTATGCTCCGTTGGCTGCCTTGGTGCATTTTCTGAGGGTAACCATGAGTTAGTCTGCCTGTCTGTCTGAAGGGGATACAGTGGTAAGGATGGGTCTTTTCCAGTATAGTTTTTGGCTGGAAGGAGGCTCTGAGGGGGCGTAGAAAAGGAAAGAGATAACCCCCAGGAAAGTCAAACTATCTATTTATTTAGTTATGTGTTTTGGGTTACGTTTTGCATTAATCGCTGCCACACACACAGGAGCCCTGTAATTTATTATTGGTGATAAGTGTGGACAGTAGCTATTAGTTTTGCTCCCTGTTCTAAAACGTGGCAAGCAGGGACACTTAGATTTATGGAACATGCATTATTCAAATCTCAGGGCCCGATGGCTCAGCATGAACAATCCCAGCTATTTCCAGAACCTTTCAATCTTTCCTCTATTCCTCTTTGTTTTTTCCTTCCTTTTCTTTTTCTTTTCTTGCTGTTTTGTTAGGCTGGATTAGGGCAAGCAGAATTTATTTAGGCCTGGATTGCTCCAGTGAAACTCATGGTTGCACAGCATCGACAAGGCAGGTCTCACAGGGATTTCACAGGATAATCCAGAGGGGCCTGATTAATGCCCATTATGCAGCACCGAAGGAAAAGGTGGTGTGTGTTTGGATAGGTATCTGTTAAAAAATGCTGATGTGGTAAAGTAAAAACTGGGTGAATAGTTTCCTGGGTTAAACCCTTATTTATTTAGCTTTTAATGGCTGACATCCTCTGGAACTTTTGTAGGACTGGAGCAAAGACCGTTTGTCTACCTAGGTTAGTGCTCCAGGCACTAAAGCTACTTTACTTCTCATTTTAAGGAGTGAACCATCTTTAGATATGCCTGAACCCACTCTCATGTCTGAGCTAATCACGTTAACAGGTGGATTCACACTAAGGATCTAGATACCTCCGCTCTCTTCTTTGGGTATACACTGAAAGGTACAAATTGTGGGAGCTGAGGGGCTTCCCCTGGCAGGCAGTCTCTCTAGCCAGTGCAAAGGTTTTTTGGCTAGTTTCTCCCTCTAACTAGTTGCAACCACTGCTTAATCACAGAATGGTTGGGGTTGGAAGGAACGTCTGGAGATCATCTAGTCCAACCCACGCTGGATTACGATATCACAAGACAAGAGTGCAAAGAATTTCTGCAGGGAGGGAGAAGAGTTGGTTTCTAGGAAACTCCTACTTATGTGCAGCTAGAAATAAAAAAAAAAATCCAGTGCGGAGCCATGGGAAAGCTAGTAAATTCTGAGGACCCTTCAGACGGGGTGATAAAATCCAACAGTGGTAGCAAAACTGAAAATGAAATCTTTATCACCAAGAGTAATGTATGGGGCTTAAACAGAACCACAGCTTGGAAGGTAAGAATAATCAAGGAGCGATGCTCAAAGCTGGAGCAAAATTTCAGCAAAATGAAATTGACTGACTTTATCAAGTGACTCGATACCGCCTGGGGAAGTCCAAATAACACCTAGTGTGCACACACTCTGCTGAAGTGTTAGAAGCCTCCACGTGAGCATGTCTGTGCCATCTGGGGTATGTTTGTATTGGAATGCCTTCCTTTTGTGCAGGAATGGAAATTATATGTATTAGTATAACCTTCTTTTGTATCAATGTAGGTACATCTGTTCTGGGCTTGTAGGATAAAGCCACTACATTTTCACGCACATAACCCTTGTCTCAAATAACATACTGCCTTTTAAAAATGCTGTTGGAAATAAGTTGTAAGAAACCTGCAAAGCACGGGAGACAGTGGAGAACTGAAGGAGAGGGCCAAGCAGTGAGGGCTCAGAAAACTGGAGTCTGAGGGTTTATTTACACTTCATTAGCTCACATAGATTTTTTTTTTTTTTTTTTTTTTTATCTGCCCTACTGTTAAGTTGTCAGGTGGGGAGCCAGGTAGCCTTAGCTAAACACATAAAAATATAATATATGGATACAAATATCCTCCCTTACCCAGCATGACTGGTAGGTACACAAACAGGCTGAGCAAATACGATGACCCCTGGTATTGTTGTTATTCCCATACTAAATCACAGCAGAAGAAAAAAAATTTTTTTTTTTTTTTCTATTGAGACTTCTAGGAGATGCTCCCAGGGCTGAGTATCTTTTAAAGAAATAAGTGAGGCAGATTTGGGGGGGAGGCGGGGCAGGAATAATAAACACGCAACAGAGTAAATGGCAATTCTGAATCAAAATGGATTGGGGGGAAAAAAAATCAATAGGATACCACAAATTCTGTCCCTGCGCAGGGAAAAATGCGGTAAGGTCACAGACAAGCATTCTGTGTACATTTGTGTGGGCTCTGGCAAAATACCAGTTCTGATAGAGCCTTTAGTGGGAGAGATTTCAGGTCTTGAAGACATAAGCATGTTAACTGTCAGCCTCTGAAATACCATGGCAAGGAGATGCTCAAAAGCCATGCTTTTGGTATCTTAGGAAAGAACCAAAATCTGTACTAGTTCAGAATTGGACCAAAGTTAGACATCCCGCTTGCAAGTGCTGCTGAACTTCAACATGTCATCTGGAACAGAACTTTGTGGCTTGTGCCTTTCTATAATAGGATTACTCTGAATTATCTGAACTGAAATGGAATACACATAGCAGCAGCACATGGACTGGAGAAACAGTTTATCAGGCTCAAGCAAATGTTGTTTGTAGCAGCTAATTTCTTGAATGCACAATAAGGAGTACTGGCTCCCATTTTAGGTACACTGGGTGTTAGTTCTGAAACAGAATGTTATATCTGGTTGGAATTCTTTTTTTCCTTTAGGGAGAAACAAAACCACACTGTGTGTTAAATATATATATATGCTAATAAAAATTAGTCACAAATCAGGATGGAAGTTTGGAAAGGCAAGAACAAAACAGATGATGGGAAATAAATTTCTAGGAAAACTTCTGAGGAAATTGAGTATGATACAGTCCAAAGCTTTCAGATTGACACATACCTGCTGAACACTTTGATTTCCACAAACTAGCATTTTTACATAGATTTTTTCCAACATAGGTTTTTCCAACCTGTGTTTCTTATTGTGGCTCAATCATTATGAGTGACTCAAATAGACCAAGTTGGTGTCTTCCCAGAAGAATCACTTGAAGAGTAACATGACACAAAACTTCTAGTAAGTAGATTATTAAAAGCTTGGAAGATAGTTTTAAGAGTCTGGAGGGAAAAGTAAGGATATTGATGAAATCCTTACAATGCTTTGTATATTATTTATAGTGTTAGGATAACTCCTAGAGGTGAAATACAGTTCCTGTCCCAAATTCAGCATGTTCTGAACAGAATATTCTTGTAAGTATGTTAACAGGCTGCTATCAAGTATCTGTAAAGTATTTTCTCTGTGAATAAAGGTGAGAACAGGAAACTGTGTGGATATAAAACAGGTGTTAAAGAGAACAGACTAGCCAGAACACCAACAAATTTTAAATGGTCTCAACACCTGGAACCAAATCTTACAGGTTGTGTATTTATGAAAAAAAGGGGGAGAAAGACAAGATGACCAAGGGCAGTCATACACTAAGTGCATCAACAATGCCAATAGCATGTGCCAGAGGTTTCTGGCAATAGGTATAAAGGAGAGATTAATGGACCTATCAGGAAATGAGAATAATAATTAGTGAAGAGTAAAGGCAATTAATGTGTTATTTATAATGTGGTTCTTCTCTGAAAAATGTGTTTGTTGGTAGGTCCCAGCTGGCATCTGTGAGGGTTGAATTTGATCCTTCCTGACCGAGACAGTGGGGTGGGGGGAAAGATGTACTCTTTCCAGCAGTAGCTGGGAGACCTAGTGTTGCCCATGTACTTAGGTTGTGAGAGGCACCTTCCTTGAAAGCACAGCCCAGATTTTTAGGAATGTTATTAGTTAAATCCATTATCTCAGTCTTTGCTCACAGACCTAGCTGCCACAGTCCCAAGATCTGTCCCTCCCCCAGTTAGGACTTGACTTTTAATAGCTTCCCTTTCTCTGCTTGTGTCTGATTTTTACATGCTGTAGCTTTTCTCCTCTTTTCCAGCCATAAGCAATGTTGCCTAGGGTGAGCGCTTTTTTATTCCTTCCCTACAGCCCTCTTTGTCACGTTAACTCTCAAGACATTGCTAACCTAATTTGAGAGTCCCTGGTTTTGACTAGGTCCTTCAGTAGGCTAGTCCATGGGAGACATTTGTACCCAGCAAGTTCTGTTAGAGTCCAGCAGGCAATATGCAAGGGATTGAGGGTTCTGCTCTGGATGCTCTGTCTTAATAGCTGTGATCTGTTTCATCTATCACCGCCTCAGTTTTTCCACCTGTAAAATGAATATAATAATGAAGTCTTAAGCTTACCTAGAGCAGGAGTTGGCTCACTGAGAGCCTTAAAAACGTGATGCTGGCAGATGTGGAAGGAAGGACATGTTGGACCCTGAAGTAAAGAATGCTTATTATATTAAGTTTATTTTGGTATCCCTCTCAGATTCCTCCAGGGATTTTCTTGTTTTCATCCTAAACTGTCGTTAGTAGAGTTCCTGTGTACCATACTTAAATTTTCGCAAGCACTGGTCCCAAACATCCACTTTTAGACAGATGTTATAGACCTCCCTGTGCCGAATTTTTAGAAGTTGTCAGGCAGAAAGAAGCAGAAGAGCAATCTTATTTAAATATCTGCTAATTCTTTGTTTAAGGTGCTTGCTGTTTAGATAGTTGTAGCAGGGTTGAAGAATGTCAATGGGCTTTTCTAGAATGAAGGGGAGAAGATCAGATCTGTAAACCACATTAGTTGTACATTAGTAACATTTGTATATGCAATAAAAGCATCTTAACACTCAGAGGCATGATTTCTATATTGTACCCCACTTGTTACCTCTTTGACTGCGTTTTGCTACTCATCTATTCTATACTGAAGATCTCCCCAGAAGGCCAGTTGTCATTTTGGATATCTTAGTTCCCTTTCAGGATCCTGATGTTGCTACTAAAAAGCATTACATTGGCATGCATTTTTGCATCTGCAAGGAGTTGGATTGGTTCCATCTTTTGATCTTCAAAGTAATTGCATAACTATCATTTCTGTAGAAAACAGAACAGGGCTTAGGAGAAAACACACAGTAGGGATTCTACCATATCTGCGTGGGTCAAACATGGAAAAAATGGCAGATATTGCTCCATAACTCTTACCTAAAGGGTTTCCTGAGGTGCACCTTGTCCTTCCACACTATTGAAATTAGATGAGCTCCCAAGGGAAATTTTGAGACAAGAGAGAGAAAAATCTATGTAAGGTGGATACCAACCAACTGCAGCTTATCTGCCTGCTTACTGAAAGCAACACCATAACTGTTCTTCAAAACTCTGTGAGCAATCGACACTTGGAGTAAAGCCTCTGGCTAGAGCTAAGCTTGAGCAAGGAGGCAGCAGTGCCACTGGAGACCAGGCTCCCACAGTATTGCTGCGTTAAGTCATTGGCAATTGCCTCCATGTTTACTTGGGCTCTTTTGCTGCCCCCAAGAAAAATACTTCACCTTACCTCTGTCATGGGCAGAACAGTTTCAGCTTGGGGAATTTAGCTGAATTTTACTTTGTTGCCAGTTAACATAGACCTGTAGTTACTGGTTTGTGTATGGAGAAACTAAGAAAGGAAACAACAAAACAAACAGAGGGAGAAAACCCTTTATTTTCCTTCCCTTCCCCAGGCTCAGCTTGAGTCCAAACCTCCCCTTGCTCCTCATCTTATTTTTGCCACATGTTATGCACAGTCCCTGTCCTTGGGTGAGGCAATGGGCAGCACAGAAGGCTGGGTTGGTGCACTATGGTTTCTTGCTGCTGCTTCTCCTGCTTTCTTGCCTTTTTTCTTCCCCTGCTCCTTTCTCCTCACTCATTCCCTGCTTGCCTTGCTTCAGTCCTCTCAGAGGTGTACCTCCTCTTACAAAATCTCCTTTTGTGTGTCCTTCTGTGTCTCCTCCTGTGTTTCTTTATGTGTCCCCCCCTGCAGAGCCTCTGCCCGCCATGCTGCCCCCATCCCCTACCAGGTCTCAATCCAGGGCAGCTCCTTCGGCTTTTTTTTTTTTTTTTGACCGTTTTGCCCAATCTTCATAACTTTTGAATGTCTAATTTTTATGTGTCATTATCAAGACCAGTATGGAAAGATCAGGAATTTGCCTTTTGCTCTATAAAATCTAGATTGAACAGTTGGAGTGGAGGAGGTGGTGGGTCATGGCAGGTTGAGTCCTATGGCAGACCAGGGTCAGAGACATAGTGTGACACAAGGCTCCTTCAGTTCCCCTCTCCTGAGATCTGTTGGAGGGGTGCTGCATCCATCTGCTTTGAAAGCCATTTTAGAAGGGGCTGAAAGAAAAAGGATGATTAAAAAAGTCAAGAAAGTTCATGTATTTGACATTGGATAAGAAGATCTGCCCTTAAAGGTGTCCCAAGACCTGCCTGAATAACGAGGCCTGTCATAGGTAGACAGATAAAGACCCAGTGCCTGATAATGGCAGCAATAACATTTTATCATTGGTAGAAGTATTCCACGAGGCGCCTGATAACATAACCCAGGGATCAGGTATGACTTATTCACCTGATGCCAGCATCTCCCCTTAAAATGGTTTCTGTGGGCAATGCAGTACAGGCTAGCAAAGTGTTTTGGCCTGGTCAGCAGAGCACAAGCTGTGTCTGGGTTCCCTTTATCAAGAGGAGAAGGAGCAACCAGCAACATCTCTGGGACTCCTTTCTAGTACCAGCTGGACGTCCAAGTGAGCTGGGAAAAGCAGGTGTTACAGTACTATGTAACCGAGAGGTCACTTTAGAGGTGATGCTGTAGTGAGGAATTACTTTACTTGTTTCGTTAATGTTATTTAAAACAGAGGAACCTTTTCTGACGCTCCACCCTTTTCACAGTTAGTTTGCGTTTGTCAGCCCAATTTGAGGGGTTTTACAAAAAGAAAACAAACAAACCCCCCCACACACAAAAAAACCAACCAAACAAAAAAAAACAAAACAAAAAAACTTTGCACCGATGTGAGTATCACAGTGGGAACTAGGGAAAGCTGGAAATGCTTGAGCATCTGTCAGGTAAAGGTTGTTTGCACTCCTCACTGAATGGAGTGTGCATGGTGTGGGATCATTGCATACCTCTTCTTTATTTTGGAAAGCCTAGGAATGGAAGACCAGAGGGAGTGAGATGACAGCTGTGAGTTTCATCAGAGCAGGTCTTGGGGCCTTTTGACTAGAGGAGAAGCTATAGCGGAGTTAAAGATGAAAATGCACCAGCCAGATTGTTACTCAGAAGGGAGTAAGAGGCTTTGCAGAAGTCCTGTCTTGATAGCTGGAGCAGCTACATTAAAGTGTAGAGGGACACGACAATCCAAAATCCAACTAATCTCTTTTTGATGACGTTATATGTGTGGCCAGTATACATTTAAGATTTGCTAGTACTCTTCTTTCAACTGTGTTTTCCCTGTTACGGGTAGGGTATTCATTTTAGGGAATGCTTCTCTGTAATTTAAACCCCTGTGAAACAGAGCCCGTGTTTGCCCCTCAGAAATCCCTTGATTGTGGATGCTGCTTCCCTGCAGTAGATGTGCCTCTGGAACACACCAGTGTGTACATACTCTCATGTGCTACAGCTGGCAGATGCAGAGACCCCTTTGAGCTAAAAGTGTATAGAGATTGAATTTTTTTTTCCTCTTCCACCACTATGTCTTCTAATACCACTGTGAAAAATGCTTCACCAGTCTGCACTGAGTATTTCACCTGATCCCATCCCATCCTAGCAGCTGGGGTGAGTGCTGCTATATTTTTGACGTAAAATACGAATTATCATTTTTCTTCTATCCAAGCCCTCTTTTGTGAGTTGATCTTTATGACCATTGCAGTCCAGGAATATTGTTGCTGAAGATCAGGTGCTTGTTATGGTGGGAATGTGCAGGGAAAGGATTTCACAATCTCCAAAACTTCCAGCTGACTGTTACTGCTACTGAAATAACATATGTTTTGATCTCTGGCATGTTTTTTTTCCTTCTCGCCATTCAGTCAGGGCTCAAAGGTGACAGAAAAAGCAGATTGTCCTTTAGCTTAATAGGTTGCCCTGCTGTTTTCTGATGCAGAGATCCTTGGCTTAATTTATTGCTGGAATGGATTGCTTCCAAATAAGGATAATCCTCCTTATGCTGTTTCTTCACTTGGTTACCTTCCTGTTCTTTTCACTGGCAACATCAGCCCCTGCAATTCTGGTTTATTCTTGCCAGGAGACTCTTATTCATTTTCTGTGTTTATTGTAGTTATGGTCCTAAACCCGCTATCTTCAGTAGCTTAAAACTTTCCAAGACAATTGCTTCAGGGGCTTGAACTCTTTGCTCATATTTTCAACCCAAAAGTGAGTTCCAGAAGAAGAATCTGCTTGGCTGTGTTAGTAGTGAGGATTTTAAAGTTATGCCTTTTTTTTTTTTTTTCCTGGCTGAACACATTGAAAATAATGACTTTGTGGTAAATCGACTCGTGCTTGTTCAGGGAGAGGAAGTGCCAGGAGTTTGCTATCATGAAATTCCTGCAGGAAAGCTGCATACAATGTAAAGGCATCTCTCACAGATGCTCCTTAATAAAATGAGATGCTTAGTCTGGCTTAATGAATCTCCTTGGCCCTTGGAGACCTTCACCAGGGTGCCTGTGTTAGTAAAGAGTAAGAACCACTTCCAAAATAAATGATTGGCTTTTACCTTCAAAACTTCAAGTCCTCTCAGCTCTGAAGTGGCTTTGGCACTCTCTACTCCCTTCTGTCCCACTGCTGCACTTCTCTGCACTCACATGGCTGCAGAAAGGAAGATACAAGTGATGAGAGAGGTGGAACTCCGATTTCAGTATGATTGATTGCACAGCCCAGCTCAGGCTGATTTTGTTCCTCTTTTCCTGCAAAGACAACATGGATGATATGTGAGTGCCTCTTCCTCTCTCCAGTTTGTGGGGACTCCACATCCTTTTTTTTTTTTGGAGAGGGGTGGTGTGAGGGGAGCGTGGAGGCAAGGGAATTGGGAGGGAAGCTAGAGTTCTTGCAACATTGAAATTCAAGCAAGAAGTCAAATATTACTCTCCATACAACCTTTTCTCAGGTTCACAGTGCAACAGGCAATGATCCTCACCAGCAGTCTATAACTCAGTCTTCCAGCACTGGGAAAGGGCATTGTAACTTAATCTTAACTCCGTGCAAATTTAATTATCAGCATCAATTCGTTTATGCCAGTAATTTCCAACAAGAAGCTTCTCTTCTGAATAGAGGCTGAGAATAGAGTGTGAGAATGCATTTAAGACAGAGACAACTTGCTGTCTAACCTCGCGAAACGTTCGTATTCAAACACCTCATGCACATGGAGCATCATGCTCTACCAGACCCTCACCTCCCTCTGCGAGGGGCTTGAGATAAGGTTGCTTGCTGAACCTTGGAAGAATGAATTTCTTAGCGCCTGCATGATTAACATCTCAGCTGGAAAGTTGCATCAGCAGAGCTATTTGGTGCTAGACTAATTACTGGGTATCGACAAGGGGGTAGATGTTTTCGCATACTCGACCTCTGCTAATGTTCTGCCGGGCAGCAGCTGCATTAACGTGACAGTCGGCTTTCCTGCTTTAAAACCAGTGAAGGGTGTTATGCCTCAGAACCTGCATGCTGTTTGTTGGGGGACTGATTGAAATTTGAAGCTGTGCTCTTCCTGTCTCGCCTTTTGACAGAATGGTTTTAAAATCTGAACGTTGCCCTGTCACCAAGGGACAATGCAAGGTTGCAACAGGTCCTGGACAAGAAAGCACTGAGGAATGGGAAGTTGAGTGCTCACCTGTAGCGCGAAACAACCTCATTGATACGCAGGAGACTTCGGTCTCTGTGACTTTCAATGTCTTCCACGGCATCAAACTGATATTTCAAAGAGATTAAGAACTGAAAGGAACATATGATATCCATTTAAAGCCAAGACTTCAGGTTTAATGAAGGCTGTATCAGAATGAGATATGATTCAGATATCAAATTACATTTGTTTAGCCCAACACAGCTTAATAAATCACAGCAACATTTAATAAATATTTATCTTCTTTTAATCACCAGTTAGTGCTTTTTCTGGTCTCCCCATTCCCTTAATGGCTTACTCCTGTATTTATTAAATGTGATTTACATTTCTCAAATAATCAATACATCTTTTTATTTTTTTTATAATTTGGGCAGCTTTACTGAACTTTTGTGAGATTTAATTAAGATTAAGGTTTAATCTTTAATTTCAATATATAAATTACCCCACGTTTGCTATTAAGTCTTTATTTGGTAACCTCATTTGGTATGAAATGTTGACTAGAAACGTGGCAAGCTCGACAGTAGTTACATTACAAATGTTAATGAACTTCAGGGGAATCTTTGGATCAGATGAGGAACTTGGCTGCAATTACATCTCTTTAGCTGGTGTGGGTGTGTAATTAAGAATGTGAAATTGGCAAAAGGAAGGTAGGTTCTGCGTGGCTGACAAGGCTTTTGTTTGCCGTGGGTACCTGCTGCAGCGGTGGGAGTCAGGGTGAGGTCAGCTGGAAAGCAGCAACCCGTGGAAATAATACCGCTTGCAAACGATGACTCAGCTACCAGCGCGATGTGCGGCATGTGGGGAGGCTGCAGGCAGGTTTGAGTCTTGCACAGTTATTTCTACGCCACGTGCGCATCCCTGCTAGAGCCACGTCAGACCCACAGATTCAGCCACGGGCAGTAATCGGAGGGCAGACCCCAAGGCTGGCCCAGGTGCTGCCAGTGGGAGTGACTCCTCAGCTCTGGACAAGACCCCAAGTGCCACCAGAATCTACTCAAAGCTGGTGCTGCGCAGCTCTTCCGCACTGTCTTCTCCATCATTGTCAGCTCCTTAACTTAAAATAATAATCTGAAAAGCTATGCAGGTGGTTGTCCAAGTCTAGCTCATATTTCAGGGCACATGCCTTTTGTGGGCCTCTGCTTGTCCTGGGCACACCATGGGTCTCGTCTGCCTGCTTGCCTGGCTGTCCTTGCCATGAAAGAGCGAACTAACAAAAAATGAAACAGAGGAAAGCAAAACGGGGTGTGTGTATGTTGCTACAACTTGGGCACGCACGTGGATCTTGGGGAATATTCTCAGGTGCCACAGTGCAGACAGAGCTTATGTCCCCAAAGAGACTCTAGCAAGTAGTTCAAATCTCATGCGTTGAGTCAGTCCAGGAGCTTATATTATTTCATGACGTTAGCATTTTTGGTTCTTTTGATATAGGTCAGAAGTTAAATTACTTATTTTTTTTTAAAATTCATGGGAAGTTTTGCATTAAGGCCCTTGCAAGGTGCGTTAGGATGCACAGAAAACTTTCTGTGGTTTACCTATAGAGCTAAGCATATAATCACTAAAAATCCATGAGGATGCATGTAATATTTATAAAGTTAATGCACTGGTCTTTGAATATTCCATGATTCCATAACATCTGTCACATATCAATATAATAGTCTCTGAATTTTGTATGACTCCAGAACATCACATCTGCCATGGCCCTGTCTAGCAACCTGCTGCCTGGAATGGTCAAAGTCAGACTTTTCCCACTCCTGCATCTAATATAAGCCCCCCTGGGTGTGATACAGGCCTTCCTGATTCCACCAGGGGTGTTGCTTTTGTACAAATTCTTGTAGACTGATTCGGTTTTCACTCGATGACTAGACAAACCTTTAATCACTGTAAAATTATCTAGCCCTTAAATACTATTCAAACAGTTTTTAACTGGGCTTTAACTCCTTCAGCCTTTGCTTGACATGTCTTCTTGATGTTGCCTTCTCTAGCCATATGAATATTGCAAGGTAAAATACATACCCAGCCACTTCATACTGCTTTTTATAGACTTCGGCAGCACAGCCATTTTATATCTCATCTGGGAAACAGCTGCTGCTTTTAATTAGTCAAGGGCTATCTCCTCTCTCTGGTTCTATCAGTGTGACTACTGCAATGTAGCTCTTTACTTAAGCTTACTTTGATTGTTGCTCCCTTTTGGGGGCCATTTTTCTTTCATCAGCATCTAGGCACAAGCACTATTGGAAGTGGAGGAGATGATCTGAGGAACTTTGCCTTTTGTGTGTTGTTTGGTGGCCATAGCTCCTCTTCGTGCTGTACAGAGACATTCCTCAGGCTGGAAACAGTGGTGAAAAAGAGCAGACTAGGACACAGGGAAGAACACTTGGTGTTGCTACACAAGCTGTTTCTAAGGAATAGCATTCTAAGCTACCTCTTCTGCTGGCTGTCCCACCAGGAGGCAACAGTGCACCCACTGACATGAGAAAAGGGCAGGATTTGTTTCCTCTAGCTCCTCTCAGTCCTTCAGTTTGTTACCCACCACGGGTTTTGAAAACACCTGCGATGGAACTGTTTGCAGTAGCAAGGAGGTAGACTTGATCCAGAGGTCCTTTAGAGACCAAAACTGGTTTAGACTAAGGCATTGCTTTCTAGTGTAGTTAGCAACACTGCAAACAAAACAAGCTGTATCCGATTCAACAGGTTAGGTGCATTAATCCAAGATGCAGGGTAACATTTGTGTTGAATATCCAAGACAAGAGTTCTTTTCAGACTATTTACTATTGCCTACTGCCTTCTCTGCCTTGAAACTCCTCAGTGGTGTCTTGCAGGGTGGAGGGAGCTTCGAAGGCCATTGACTTGTCTTGTAAATGGCAAATTTGAGTCTTGGTGTGTGACAGTGTCTGGCTGTGATCAGCCTGTGGAACCATTCATGACTTGTGTTGCGAAGCCCTGCGGTGTGAGGAACGATGTGTTGGGGTATGTTTGCGGCTAGCAGGCTGAACATTTAGAAGTATCAAACCTGCAATAACAACATAAAAGCTCTTTATTAATGCTACCTACCTTCTTTGTTTAAAAAGACACTGGCAAGCTTAGCAGCCTGATCTAACAATAGTGTGAGTACAGGACATGAACAAGGAAATACCATCACTGTTATCTCATTGCTGACACCAAGATGCCATTTGGCTTTGGGCAAGTGTTGTAATCTAGTAGAAAGAGCTCTGACTTAGTTTCTGTGTATTCTTGCCTTAGTTTACCTCTCTGCACTATAGAAATTTGGACTCCCTGCATTCTCAGGGATGCTAGAAGAACAATAAATTATAACAAGGATGGATGCTCCTTTCAGTAACATCTCCCCAAATTATTAGTACTCATCACTTTGCAAATAGGGGGCCAGGAGGCTGGCATCTGTCCTCTGTCATCAGATTGTACTATGTGGTCTTGGGTTGTTTTACTGTAGGTTCTGTAAACCAAGCAGATCAGAGAAAATCCAAAAGGTTAAAGAGGAGGAGATGGCTGTCTAAGTGGGGGAAAACATTAAAAGCAATTAGTGAACAGAAAGAGTAGTTCATCAACAGCAAAGCAGGTGAAGTCCCGGCTGGCCAGCCAGCTGTCTGCATCTATCATTGCTCAGCACCTGCAGACAGACATTTTGTTGTGCATATCCTACAGCTGTCTGGCACTAAGGCAAGGATGCTTGGGGAAGAGGAGAGACAGAGAACAGCAGACACTTGAATGGAATTTTGGATGGGCACGGGAAAAAAAAATAATCACACCTTCTGGCAAAACTGAAAAATGAGGTAGAAACACCAGGGTCTGGGTATTGGAAAGAGTCTTCCTCCCCGTTAGATCGTTCGGAGGCAAAAGAAGGCAGGCAGTTGTATTGCGGGAGCGTTCTCTTTCCCTTTCCCACCCCTGTGCTGGGTTGAGGATGGATAGCCTTGCCTTCTGCATCTTGTAAGGATAATTGCTGCTGTGCTATGCCAGTTGCATGGCTGCCAGCCTCTTCTAATTTGCATGTAATGTATGGCGAAGCCATAATGTCATTTCATTGCACAGATCTTGCCAGAGACCACGTTCAAAAGCCTGCTATGCAGTTTCTGGCTCTGACTTCACAGCATTAGTTGCCCCATCAGCCACTTTGGCACTGAATTTCCAAAATCGAGTCCAGATGCCGATTACTTTAATGAAGCTGCAGATTCTAAAAAGGACCCCTCCATACACCTTGCCCCTGGGTACTGTTTCCCTGGGAGGAGGCATGGACAGTTTTGACAGACACTTGCATTTTTTTTGCAATGGAGCATGCAAGAACATCTGGCGAAAGAGAGGGACTTCACAGTTGCCTGTAGATAAGAAGAAAAAGGCATCTTGGCACAAATTACTTGTATGCCTTTGGCAGACAGATACTATCTGAGTTGTGCCTCATGAAGCCAGAACAGCTTGATGGCTTCAAAGCACACCAGATCCAGAGGTATCACTTTCCTGGATGCACTGCAGTTGTTCTGCTTCCTTCTTGTTATCAATATTATAGCCTCACCAGGAGAGCTGGATGTGAGATAGGGCCACAGTTAAGAAAGGTTTTGGGTGGGCGTGCTGGCTATCTAAGAGAAGGATTCACAGCCAAGCCTGTGGCTGCCTGGAAGGAACTCGGCATGGACTAGCCAGGATTTTGTTGTGTTAAGGGTCTACCAGAGGCAAAGCCCTCCACATACATGCACACAAGGGCTTTTGCTGTATTTCGTGCCACCTTCATTTCCCACAACTACAGGTCTCTCCCCCTAATGCTGAAGAGGAAATCGCTCGTTTTGAGGAGGTAGCTCGGTCTGTGTGCTCTTCCCTAGGTTCAATCACTCGAATGAAACATGTACCCTCAATATGAGAGAAAGCTCACCCCAGACTTCAAGGTTGTCAAATCTCTGGGTCTTGCACCAAGTAGTAACAGATCCATGCTCTCCAGGCACAATTACCACATCAAATACAAAGGCACGCACTCTCATCTCCACTGCAAACTCTGGGACAAGGAAGTCGGGTTTTGTTCAACTCTTTCAGTTTATTTTGTGTAGCACCTGGCACAAGCAGACCGTGGTCCATAACCACAGAGCCCGAGCGCTGCTGCAATCCATCTGTTGGGATGATGGCAGCGATATGTAAAATGAAAAAACCCTGCTAAATCGGTGGAATTGTTTCCACTCTAATCAGATGCAGGTCAAGGTGAGAAAAGGGATCAAAGTTACGCTGTGACTGCAGACTGATTCGCTTCCTCTGCTTATGCCTCAGTTTCTCCATCTGCGAACTTGATGACATACTTTCATTATGTTACATGATGTATTTGAGATTGCTGTCTTGTCTGCAAATGTGGTTGTAATCTGCAGATGTTGTGGGAGTGGAAAGGATTATCGCCATTATTTCTGACAGGCAGCTATAATTCATCTTTGCTTACCAGACCCCTATGGTAGTTTTATTGTGAAATGAGTAAAGGTTATTTCAGCGTGGGAATCATGTGAGCTTATTTGTTGTTGAGCCTGGTAATAAATTGGCCCCAGACAGTGTTGTCTGAGCTGTGTGAACAGAGGAAACTTTATGATTCTTAATTTAATTTGTGCTTTCTATTTCCCACTATTCGTATTCTCTCAAAGTCTGAAAAGACTTCTTCACCATTTGATCTGGACTTTTCCTCATTTGATGAATGCTGATTATTTCCTTTTCCCCTTCCCTGAGGTTGGTGGTTGGTTGGTTAGGGTTTTGTTTGTTTGTTTGTTTTTTGTTGTTTTGTTTTGTTTTGTTTTGGGGTTTTTTGTGTGTGTTGTGGTTTTTTTTGTTTTTTGGTTTTTTTTGTTGTTTGTTTGTTTAAAAAGCAGAACAATGACTTAATTAAGTTAGTCTGTCTCTTGAAAGTAAAGCTTTTTAGTTATTTTAAGCTCCCTCCACTGGAAGCTTCTGCAACAGCATTGGAGAATGAAGCAACCTGGGATAAATATGATTTGACTTGCTTTTATGCTATGCATTCCTGTAAGAAGTATGTGAATGGGAAACTGTGTTTATCTGTTGTCTAAGTCTAGCATTTTCTGTTAGGGGATATTAAAGCATTTGACACAGACCTTTTGGAAGCAAGTGGAGTGTTTTAGAGCAAAATACTTGGATCTATTTAAGAAGCAACCTTAAGGGATGTGCCAAGGAATGGGATGGGAGGATGCAGGATCGTGGTGAGAGCAAAGAAGGTTCTCCCATCATTTTGAACAGACGGTGAATGTAGTAGCAGAAGGGAAGATGATATTGTCCAAACAGAGAAAGCTAGGAAAGGAATCAAATGAAAGTCTCACAGAGTTGACTGAAGTGAGTTTACAGAGTTAAAACTCAGCAAGTGTTCTTCCCACCATCTTTCCTCTTTATCCTATGCTCTTCTGTCCCATGCTTGCTTCTCAAAATGACTTTTCTAAATCCTATTTTGTGCTCACCACAATCAAATCAGTCTTGGAAACCCACTGCTTGGAGCACTGCCTGCAATAATGTTACTCCAGGCTACCCTGGCCCTTCTCACTTGTGCACAATGCCTGGGGAATCCTCCCTTATCAGGAGGCCCTGTGCGGATGTTTACTTCGTAAAGGTGTGGATAACAGTGCAGAGAGAAAGCTGTTTCGCATAGTGGTTCTCCTTCGTTTTTGCATACGGCTTTTTAATAGCTGTGTAATAAACCAGTATTGATGAAAGAGGTCATTTACCATCAACTTATTTGGCTTTCTGCAACGAGCTAATGTTTAATTAATGTGCAATAACTTTTGCAACCAAATGTATCCCTTTAGATTTACTATAGGGGACAGTTTGAACATCAACTTAAGCGGCCAATGACTGCAAATGTATTTATTAAGGTTTAAACATGTGTAAATGAGTTTGTGTCTATTTGCAGAGCTGTTAAACTACAGTAAATATGTTCTTTGTCAATTGGTGGTTAATTAACATCCATTAGTTCTCCATTAAGAGCACAGTTTGGTGTCTGAATTTCCTTGCTTAGTACTAACTTTGAATTAGGGCTGTAGTTTTTTCTTCTTTTACACAACAGAGTTTCCAAAATCTGCTTTCTCTATAGGGCTGGAGTGCTAGGAGCAAGAAGATGTGCCAGTTCTTGGAATTTACCTTGCAAGGCAGGAGATTCACAAAGGGACAAGTGAAATTTTGTTGCTCAGCCTCACAGCTCCTATTTATGAACTTAGCAGCTTCCTTCTTCACACATCTCTGCCTTCCAGACTTGGGTACCCAGTGCAAATTGTGGAGTTGGCCCAGGTGTTCATATCTCTGTGAGGCTTTTGGGATGCATTAACGCAAAAACTGCTGATGCCTGCATGGAGGATGCATACAGGGCAGATCACGAAGGTCTTGTTTTACCCTAAAGGAAGTTTTCATAGTTGACATTTCTGAGTGGAGGCTTTTGGGGGCGAGGGGGTTAGGGTACAGGGGGTATCCCCTCTCAGTTGGCCGCTATGTCAGCAAACAACCACAAGGTGACACTGTCCCAGTACATTATTTATGTTTTGACAGAGAAATGGAGATTATTGCATTTTGCATAAAAGACGGTTCTATGTAGCAGGATCTGTTCCCTGTTTCTTCACTGAGAATTAAATGTCTGAGCCTGGCATCATGTACTTGTTAAATCTAGAAGTTAAGGAGATTTTCAAATTACTTACAATACGTGCAAGCACTGCCTTTATTTATAGAGTGTGTAGCCTTAAAGAGTAAGATTCCTCCTCTGCTTACATCATTGTCTGAGGGTTTTGTCCTACAACTGAAAACCACTGGACCAGTCTCCGTTACTGTCCCAAGCTGTCAGAGAAGTTTTGTCTTTCTCTTCATTTCCTTTGCAGCATTTAAGGTGATAGAGTGCGTTGCTTACGGGTAAAGCTGGGGAGAGTCCTTTTTTCTTTTTTCAGTTGTGGAATATACAAGTAGGGAAATATAGGCCTGAGAGGCCTATGAGGAGCTAAACTTTTACCCAGAAAACTCTAGTATCCTTATATGCTAGGTAGAAGAAAATATATGTAATGGCTTTAAACCGAAAGACGGTAAATTTAGATTAGATAGAAGGAAGAAATTCTTCACCATGAGGTGGTGAGGCACTGGAACAGGCTGCCCAGAGAAGCTGTGGATGCCCCATCCCTGGGAGTGTTCAAGGCCAGGTTGGATGGGGCTTTGAGCAACCTGGTCTAGTGGAAGGTGTCTCTGCCCACGGCAGGGGGATGGGAACTAGACGATCTTTAAGGTCCCTTCCAACCCAAAACGCTCTGTGGTTCTATGATGTGATTATTTATTATTATTAAATACAAAACTGCTTTCATTGTTTGCTGGAATTGTTTTTTGGATGGTAACACTGAGTGATGTTAAGCTGTGCTATGTGTATAACTCAGGTGTTGAGTTAATAAGTCCTGGCATGGATCTGACATACATGTAAATGACTAGTATCATAAGCATCTGCAAATGAGATACCGTGATGTATGTCAGGTTCTGTAGTCAGATACAGCACCAAAAGGATCTGGGAAAAAACAAATCTGTAAAGTACACCAAAATACAGGTAAAAGGCATGTTTGTAAGGGTTTGGACCTGACTTTGGACCTGACTTTCTTCCAAGGTAATGTTTGTTTACCTCTGGTCATCTGTTTTATCAGGTCAGGTTTAAAGAGTTAACTGGGTTGTATGCACGGTCACGAATAATAGGCTGAATCTGATGCTATTTATTTGTCTCACGCTCTGTGCCTGCAAATATCTACTTTGGTTTTTAGTAATGGTAGATAAATTGGTAGTAATGTTAACTTCTTCCCCTTGATTTCTCCCTCATGAACCTGCAGTCTCCCTGCAGTTGTTTGCTCTGAAATTATTAAAGGAACAGTCAGAGAAAACAACAAAGTTTAATCAGCTCAGTCTTGTTTGATTAGTCAACAAAGTCCCCTCTTCAGTATCCTTGTAGTTGGGACCATCAGGAGAAATTGCCCCAGTGTGTGTGTAGGGGGAGCGCAAATGAAGCCTTGAGACATTCAAACCGATTTTGGAAATGCAGTAAATGGGCTTTCCTAGAAAAGCACCAGCTTGTTCAGCCTCCATGTGGTCTTGTGCACATTTCCCACCTCACTGGAGAGGAAGCTCTTCACGGTACCTGACGTTGTAGCAGAGAGGAGTCCTGTGCCATTGCCAGTACTAAAACTATGCAACCTACTGAGAAGGGTGCCTATCAGTAACCATCAGGATATGTCACCCATCACAAGCTTCTGTCAAATTGCATTAGCAACTCTGGTTTGAGGTGAGGCATCTGTAAATAGCAATCATGACTCGTTCTCCTCTTCCCCACCAATTCTAGACAGGCAGGTCCTTGAAAGAACAAGTTTATAAGCTGCAAGCGCAAGGACGTTATGACCATATTACTTGCAGGCATAAACCCAAGGCAGCAGCAGCAGAAACTTGCTCCTTCAGCTCCCTGGTCATAGGCTTGACCTGACAAACGCATCACGAAAGAGCAGCAACCCAAAAAGTCAGATCTACTGTTGGATACTTTACTGGCTCGTAGAAGGAGAGCCAGGATGAGGTCTAAAACAGGGATGTCAAACTCATTTTCACTGGGGGCCACATCAGCCTCACAGGTGCATGCAAAGGGCTGAAATTTAGGACTATATAAATGTAGGTGTAGTTACTCTCCTGGTCTAAAGCATTAAATTATCTATTGGGGCTGCCGAGTCTTATATTTACTTCCTCTCTAAATTGTCCAGCCCTCCTTGCTGCAGTCAATACTTCCCATTCACAAGCTCAGTCGAGGCAGGAAGGAATAGTTTGATGTTTTTCTGCAGAACAGTAGGACAGGCAGGCCCGGCCTTAGGGGAGGATGAGGACAGGCGGTGCCTAACTAACGGAGTTATGAAGTTCAGTGGGGAAACCTGAACTGCAGCTCCCAGGAGGCATTCACTTCCCAGAGGCAGATGCAGTGTATTGTTGAGAGACACAATACAAAGTGTACTAAATCCAGAACGGCAAAATGTTTTGGTTCCATTAAAAACACCAAAATTTCCTAACCAACCTTGGCTTTTTTTTTTTAGCATGCTTCATTTTGGAAATTTTTAAAAAGTATTTCAACTCTTCACTCTGCTGTACGATGAAAACTGGTGATGAAGTTGTTGGAATTTTCCACGAGGAAAAAAAATCCTGATTTGTTTTTTTCTGAGCTCAGCTTTAAAAATTGAGGTAGCTGCACTCATTTCTGTGAAGTGCTTTGATATCCATGGATGAAAAGAACTATAGAAGTGCTAATTATTGTCATACTGGTTTTAATTATTCTGTCATACTGACAGAGTTTTCAGCCAGCAATATTTTTTACTAGATGTTGTCCAGTCCACAGTTTTCATAGAAACAGCCAGATACTTTTTAAAATTGTTTTAAAATAAATTAAAAAAAAAAAAATGCTATCCATGCTCAGTACAGATCTGCCTGTATTTGTACAGGATGTTAGTATTAAGACAGTAATGAAGAGAGGAGATGGAAAGCTCTAATTGCTAGATATTAGGGTGAAAACAGTGGGAATTGCTAGCAAGGGTGAGATGCTCTGAAATTTGCCGTGTACAATAATTTAAAATGGAAAATGCAGTTTCCAAAAATTTGGGAAAGGTGTGGTTTTCGCATCTTTTATTATTGCTGGTTTTGTTATTTATTTTCAGTACATTGTGTTCTTTCTCTAGGAAGATCTAAATGAAGTACTATATTCCCAGTCAACTCAACCCGACTCAGCTGAACTGTTTTAATTCAGCCAGTTCACAGATAAACTTTGTTTACCCAGCAGCATCACTGTCTCTCACGAGAGCTGTAGTTTAAAGGCCTCGGTGCTCTCCTCTCTTCCCAGCCATTCTGCCTGGCAGTGCTACAGCCCCCCTTAGGGCACCTTAGCCAAGGACAGCACTGTGTCAGTGGAGTCCCATGGCTACACCAGAGGTATGTGCTTATCCCCACAAAACTACCCAGCAAAAATGTGGGTGGTTTACCTCAGGTACTCCAGCAAAGGCAGACTACCTGACAAGAGACAGCCAGAGCAGCCTAAGTACTGGCTGAGGCTTAACACACATCCTAAGGGAGGAATTAGGACCAGGCAAACAAAATGCACAAGTCTATCTAGGGTGTTCTGTTTTCATGGCAGAAATAACAGTGCCATGATTTAACTGAAGGAAAGGAACCGTGCAGCGACCAGAAGTGACCAACTGTTAGTGACCTGAGCTATTGAACCAAGTATGAACCATGACAATGGTATCTCATCTACGGAAATGGGCTAATTGGTGGGGCTATATTCAGTTTGGGGCCCCTCATCATAAGAAGGACACTGAGGTACTAGAGAGAGTGCAGAGAAGGGCAATGAAGCTGGTGAGGGGCCTGGAGCACAAGTCTGATGAGGAGCAGCTGAGGGAACTGGGGCTGTTTAGCCTGGAGAAAAGGAGGCTGAGGGGAGACCTGATCGCTGTCTACAACTGCCTGACAGGAGGTTGTAGTATGGAGAGTGTTGGTCTCTTCTCCCAAGTAACAAGTGATAGGATGAAAGCAAATGGCTTCAAGTTGTGCCAGCGGAGGTTCAGATTGGATATTAGGAAAAAATTATTCATGGAAAGGGTTGTCAGGTGTTGGAACAGGCTGCCCAGGGAAGTGGTGGAGTCACCATCCCTGGAGGGGTTTAAAAGGCATTTAGACGAGGTTCTTAGGGACATGGTTTAGTACTAGAGCTAGGTCAGGTTATGGTTGGACTCGATGAACCTGAGAGTCTTTTCCAACTGAAATGATTCTATGATTCTCTGTTACACAGCCATCCCCCATGGGACAAGAAGTTGCCATGTAGAAAGGACATCAGTGGACATGAGTGGGTAACTCGTCTCCACAGGTGCTGCTTTTTGGTGCAGGCAATTTATGGGAATAACATGGAGCTGTGCAGAATCCTTCTTAATTGCATTATGCCTTCTAGAGAAAATGCACTTGTAGAAGACAAACTGGCGTTGCTGGGTCACTCCCTCACTGTCACAGCTTTGTTTGTCCCTATGTCAGCAAAGGTTTTTTAGGGCAAGCAGTGACTCTTCAAAACTGACATTGGGCAGTTGATCTCTTTAAAAAGATAAGAGTGATACTCCTTCGGAGAAGAAACTTTCCCCCCTGGTCTGGTAAATGATGTGTCAGATTGTTAAAACATAGAGGTGATTTGGTTTTTCCCCATTTGTACTCTTTGCTCACTTTCCATTTATTTCCAGTGAAGTAGTTTAGTTCCTCAGTGCCAACATGATGCAGCAAATGGAAACCTAAGAGAAGCCTTAAACATTCAAGTCCATCCACACATGTATTCTTTGTTTCAGTTTTGGTTTCTTTGTTTGTTTGTTTGTTTTTTTAAAGGTCATTTGTGTAAAAGCCTTTTCAGCGAACAGTAATATTGCATTGGATTTTATTAATATGATGCAGAGAGATTTGCCCTATCACTGTGGTTACTATTCAGTTGTTGCCTAAGGATTAGGAGGCTTTTAAACAGATAATATACAGTTATTTTTCATGTCCTGGAGAGAGCCTGGTGGTTCTCCATGTGAGTCAGCTGTAAAGCAGAGGAAGCACATACAGTGAATGTGTCACCAGGGCCTCGAGAGCCTTTTTTAAACTCTGTAATGGTGTTTTGGTACCTGACAACTAGGCCTGACAACTAGATCTCTGGCCTGGTGACATCCAGGTAACTCTCCTGTTTGAGTAACGAAAAGGACAGAAGAAATAATATAATTTATTTTTTGGTGAGTGACATTGAGAAACAGGACAAGGGACATGAAGAATATATGTGGACCTGTCCATACTCCAAAGGGGAGTGGGTATATTTAAAGTGTTATTGTTCAGCAGAGGCAAGAAATTTTCTTTCAGAATTAATGTTGGAAACTTCATTTTGAGTCATGTAAAACCAGACTGCAGACTTGGGAAAATCTTACCAAATGCTTTCATTTAGGAAAGAGAACCAGACTGAACTTATTAAGGTACTGGGGCAGGTAGTGTTTCCTTTCCTACATGTGTTGGGTTTGAGTGGAAAGGTTTTGGTAGAGAGGGGGATACAGGGGTGGTTTCTGTGAGAAGCTGCTAGAAGCTTCCCCCATGTCCTATAGAGCCAATGTCAGCCAATTCTAGGATGGCCATGCCACTGGCCAAGGCCGAACCTGTCAGCAACAGAGGTATCACCTCTGGAGAACATAGTTAAGAAGGGGGAATAAAACTGCACAATTGTAGCCAGAGACAGGAGTCAGAATATGTGTGAGAAACAACTCTGCAGACACCAAGGTCAGTGAACAAGGAAGGGCAGGAGCTGTACCAAGCACTGGAGCAGAGATTCCCCTGCGGCCCATGGTGCAGCCCATGGTGCAGCCCATGGTGAGGCTGGCTGTCCCCCTGCAGCCCATGGAGGTCCATGGTGGAGCAGAGATCCACCTGCAGCCTGTGGAGGACCCCACACCAGAGCAGGCCGATGCCAGAAGGAGGCCGTGACCCTGTGGAGAGCCTGCACTGGAGCAGGCTTCTGGCAGGACCTGTGGCCCCGTGAAGAGAGAAGCTGACATGGAGCAGATTTGCTGGCAGGACTTGTTGACCCTGCAGGGGACCCAGGCTGGAGCAGTTTGTGAAGAACTGTAGCCCATGGGGAGGACTCACATTGGAGTTCATGGAGGACTGCCTCCTGTGGGAGGGACCCCACTCTGGAGCAGGGGAAGAGTGTGAGGAGTCCTACCCGGAGGATGAAGGAGCGACACCATGTTGTGAACTGACCACAGCCCCCATTCCCCTGTGCTGCTGGTGGAGAGGAGGTAGAGAAGTTAGGAGTGAAGCGGAGCCCAGGAGGAAGGGAGGGGTGGTGGGAAGGTCTTCTAAGATTTGGTTTTATTTCTACTCTGACTTGATTTGTAATAAATTAATTTTCCCCTAGTTGAGTATGTTTTACCCATGACGGTAATTGCTGAGTGGTCTCTCCCTGCCCTTATCTCAACCCACAAGGTTTTTGTTGTGTTTTCTCTCCCCTGTCAAGCTGAGGAGGGGAGTGATAAAGCAGCTTTGGTGGGTACCTGGCATCCAGCCTGGGTTAACCCACCAAACTACCCTATAGTCAGAAGCCACGGAGCAAAGCAAGACAATTTCAGGATGAGCCTCAATTTGTCTGTGTGAATTGACATGCAGCAGTTGAAATCCTGCCAGCCTGTTGGCAGGCCTCCACCTTCTTGTGTCAGGATCAGGTCCATGCTATAAACTTTTCGTTGCTCTACTTGTAGACATGAGGAAATGTGATGCCAAGTGTGACACTACAAGAGGCAAAGTGCAGGTGCAGCTCTCTGGCCTTGCCATCTTTTTGCCAAGAGTGTTTACTGGCAGAATGAAGAGATAGGAGGTATGTTACAGCTGCTTCAGCAGTATGTCAACTTCAGATGGGTTTGCCAACATAGCTGAACCTTAAGTTCTTTCTCATGGGAACTTTAAGGTGAAGCTTTGAGGGCATGTATAACAGCCCAATGAAAACAAGCTAGTATGATTTTAACATATGTTCAGCGTAATGGCAAAAAGTAGCCTGAGGTTTAACTGATTTTTAATACATCATGGAAGCATACTGCCTTGTTTGTGCTAAGCTGTTAATACACATTAGCTAGTTAAATATGTATTCTCTGCACTTCCTAAATCCCGCTATGGACAGGGCAAGTAAGAGTAATTTTCTGAAAAGAACATCTATACCAAGTTAAAATCCTAAATGCAGTCCCTGATTGGAGTTTTCCTTTCTTTTGAAGAGTATAAATCTTACTGTAGGCTTCCTCTACCTCCTTTTGAGGAAGTCTAGTGGGGGAATAATAAGAAATTTTATTACACTGTTTTTTCTTCTTTATTTCTCATTGCTTATATTCCAAGTGTTGTTAAGAAATAATCAGAAAACATTAATCATTTCTCTGGCTGTTCTAAGGCAAAAGGAGAGAATCTACAAATCATACTGAATGTTTTGAGGTTTTTTCCTGAAACACTTCCTAGTCTTAAAGTTTATTTCCCTTTAACTTAATTTTCCCAAGTTTTTTCTTCTGACTTAGTATTAAGGTGACTTAGTTGCTATGGTTGCCAGATAAGTCATCAAAACAGCTTTGCATCTTTCAAGGGATGCTAGTGTTTGCCATTCTCTTCCATGACAGCAAAATAGTCAGGGGAGATACGAGATATAACCTTCTGGGGAAAGTTGTCCTGAACTGCTGGATTCAACGAATCAGATAAAGTTGAGCAGCTTGCACATCCTTTTTGGGTTTGCCATTAGAGCTTCCTTAGCTCCACAATCATATTCCAGTCAGAAAATATTTCTCTCTATATACCCAACCCTATACAGCTATCCAGACTTTGTGGAAAGCTATTATGGGAACTAGAAACTAAAAACAAGGGACTCTGGCTTCACTTTGTAAAAGCTCTTGGGTTTGGAGCTAAGCTAAGGGTCATCTGTCCAATAGTAGTGACATCTTGAATCTTTCTCTTGCACGTTGAATATATCTAGTAAACTAAAAGTACATTGCATGTTCCCTGGTCATCAAGACATTAACTCTGTCCTGGCCAATGTGCTCAAACAGCATGTTTTAAGATTGGCTCCTGGGAGTGAGGAGATCTTTAGAAAGCTTGAGAACCATACTGGAAGTCACTAGAAAGACTTGTTTTCCAGATGAAACAGAGTTTTTCTGTCTGGACTGATTTCTTTTGCTCTCTTGTTGTAAGCATTATTCCCTGACACAAAAAAACCACAGAGCTTGAAACTTTATTTTTTCCTATTCAGTCATCTCAGTAGGTTGGAATATCACATATGCCAGTCTCACCTCGCCGGTGCACACACGCACACAGAGCATGATGGTGTCATATGCCCCTTTGCACAAAGGACCGTGCCCTGCCCTTCCCTCACCAGAGTTTCTTTCCTTATGGACTTGTGGAGCCTGGTACATGACCCGCAGCTCTGTTGTGCTGTGTAAGTGAAGTGGGAAGAGTTCACCCTGTGTGAAACCTAAATCCTCTGTGCAATTCTCTGTGCCAGTAAGAGCAAACCATCTTTTTGGTCCCAAGGATTTAAGCTGTAACGCATTCCCGCTTTCCTGTGTATAAACAGAACTTCTGCTTTATCGAAGTTTTTTATTGCAAAGCTTTGAGGGACTGCAACCACATTATATATTAAGTGCTGAAGTTTTTGCAATTTCCTGTAGACATTTTTCAGTGCTCATGGTATTTCTCTGCTTCAGTCAGTAGTGGCATATGAAGCACTGTATAGTACAACGTCCTCATCGTAGTCAGGCTTGGAAGAATTCAAAAGCAGCAAGGGCCATTCAAAGTTTTTCCTCTTAGCTCTGTAAACATCTGCATGACTGCTGTCAGCATTCATTTACAGACATTACGTTTACCAATATGCTTAAATTTCACTTTAACTTCAGGTGCAGTTCTCTTGACTTCGCTTTTGTGATATTAATGCACATTTGTTGGCATGATGGCTTTCAGTGAGTAGTCATGAGTCCTGTATTACAAGGGGCAAAAATTTTTGCACAAGTATCCCTGATACTTGTTGAACCTTGACCCTTGTACCCCTTACAGATATCTCCGTCTTTCAGCTGTGGAACAGAAGCTGAAAATTTCAGTTGGTGTGAGCAATGCACCCTCAGCACCATCAGAGGTGGAACATGAACCAGGCAGTGGCTGTTCATAAACAGCTCATCAAAAACCAACAGGGGACAGATTTGGTTTAGGAGGTCTTGAGCAACAGTAGGAGTGATCTGCATGGGATACATTGGTTTTGGCTAGGAGTTTGATCAGTTTGGCCTTTTGGTGTCCGATTTTTACTGTTGATTGAATGATGGTAATAAGACAGAGCAATTTGTAATTATAGCATATTCAGCTAGTGCAGATATTTCCCAGGGAAATATTTTTGTGTGTCCATGCTTGTCAGGGATATGCAGAGAATTTGTCTGAAGTCAGTGGAGGCAGCTTGTCAAAAGCTTGCATTATTGTATATATTCTGTTGTGTCCTTCAGTAGAGAGGAGAAAGGGAGAGGTCTGGAATTAATCTGGACTTCCAGAGCACCAAATCTGTTTGAATCCCTGTGTCTTCTTTCCTGCTAACTAGAAATTCCCCTTGTCCTCACTGGGTGCTTAACAGATCTTCCTGTAAGGACTTAATGGAGGATTGGCCCAGCTAGAGACAGGACAGACACGGCACACGTCAGATCTCTGGTATTACATTCTCTCAGGTGGTTGCTTGGTGTGTCCCAAACACACAGTCAGTACAGAAATAATTGCTGGGTCTGGGAACATGAGAACCTAAAGCTACCCTACTCCTAGTAGCAGCTGACTTTTACTTTTGTTGCTGAGTCTTTTTCCTGTCATCCCCTGGGAGTTTTATTTAACAAATACCAGTGACACCAGAGACCTAAAACATAGCTCTTTCTGTGGTATGTTATCCCTTAAGACTTGGGTCTCTTACTGCTGGCCATACAAGTCCTTTTGGGTGTTGGGAAGCATTCAAAGGTGAGTGGAGATGTCCTGTTGAATGTTGTACTTGTGATAAGAAGGGACTGGTTTAAGGTACCTGCTCGGTTCTTTCTGTCCTGTTAATTCCCTGCAGATACACATGGGTAGAGAGATATTGTAGGAAGATGGGCTTCCTGCTGGCATTGGTTCTTGTGTTCCCCTCTGCAGAAAGTGTTTCGTGAATAGGGAACTTAGTCTAAACGCTGCTTTCACTTTGTATTGTGTTCTAAAAATATCACACAAGAGACATGAAATGGCTTTGATCATAGGGAGTAAATGCCACCAAGTATTCTTCTTCCTGGAGCCTTTTCCTTGCTACATGAAAAATTCATGGGCAATAGCAGCTTCTTCTTTTAAGGACTTAGCTACATCAGCAGAGGAGAAGAGTGGGTAGAAATACCAGGGCATGTTGATGGACAGAACAGGGGTCTCCTGACAGAGCTGGGAATGGGAGAACTTTGCACTTAATTTGCTTATGCTGGGTCTGTCTGAGCTCAGTCAGATTCACTGTTTGTTCATCACTTTGATGAGCAATGAACTTATGGAAAAGTGTTGTAATTCAGTTAAATGGATGCGAATTTGAAGGCATGCCTTAATTCCTATGTTTGCTTTGTTCTTTGTGTTGCACTCATTCTCCAGTTGAGAGGCAGACTCAAGAGGTGAAATTGCAGCCCCACTGAAATAGATGGCAAAGCTCCACATTATTATATCAGGACCAGGATTCATCCAAGGGGAGTCTGCCTGTCAAGATTGCCTTTGACATCTCAAACTTCATTGGGAAAATTCTTTGATCTTTAGCCTCCTTCTTCCTCAATGACCTCAGACACATGGTGTGAACTATGGGGCTGTCATATGCAGGGACAGGAGTTTGACTTGATGATCCTCATGGGCCCCTTCCAACTCAGGACATTCTATGATTCTCAGACCCTTGTCAGATCAGTAGGTTGCCAGGACTTATCTGAGCAAATACCTCCCTGCATTTGGCAGCAGTGTTTTACCATCCCAAGCCTGTAAAAAGCTTTCCTGCCAGCTCCTTTGTGCTGTACACTCACCAGCTGAAAAGTGCCTCTGATAAACCATGTTTACCATTCTTTCTCAGGACTGTATGTGAAAGCGGTTGTCCTACCAAAAGCTCAGAAGCAGATGCTCGAGTGACTTGGATCCCTCTATTTCACAGGTTCAGGCCCTCCCTGGTTTCCCACTTACGTCTGGCAAACACAGAATGATTCCTGGCAGACAGAAAAAATAGGGTGAAAAGGTCTAACAGACAATTACTTTGACTTAAAAGTAGTCAGTGATAGATGTTCCCTAAGGACACTTGAGGTAGATTTACCCTTCAAGTGCTATAGGTCTGGTATGTGGGGCTCATCTTCCAGTCCATTCCTGTATCAGAGGACAAGTAATGAAGTGTGCAGGTGCCTTACTAATAGCTCCATCTCATCATCAAAAGGCTTTCTTTGGGCTTTTTTTTTTTTGTTACCCTACTCCAGTCTGATCCAAGCCTAGTGATTTTTTTCACATCCCCTGCCTTTGTTCAGCCAGCTGCCAGGGTGCTCTGACCAACCTGCTCTTTGTCCTTCCCTGATCTCTGCCTGCTGGAAGAAGCTAGCAGGCTCATTACAGTATTCAAAAAATACTGGTGTGTTGTATGAATTACAAAGGTAATTAAGTGTTGCTGAAGAGCTGGACTATGCACAAATCCCCAGGGGTTTCACAAGAAGCAATGTTTCCGTTCCTGTTTGGGTTGTCGGCTCTTTGTTTCGTAAAGTCCCACAAGCTGCTGGGTCTAACAGGTTGCAGAAGCTGAGTAAATTGTCAGTAGAGGGGGGTACATTTGCTGGCACTTCAGGGCCTGAGCCTGGCTCTGGCAGGTTAAGTTCCCACAGAGATTTTACGCCCCTCCAGGAGATCACCTGCCTATTGTCACTCCTGCCTGGAAGCTTTTTTAAATGCCTCCCAGACCTCTGCTTCGGGGAGCTGTTTCAGGATGTGTGCACCACTCACCCAACCCAGCATCAGCAATGTTGTAAGCAGGGGTTCAGAGAAGAATCCCCATTCCTCAAGAGTAATTGCTTTGTCTGATATGTATTGTTTCATCTGAGCAGTTCGCAATTATGTCCATGCTCAAGTTTGTTTTCGGCTTATCCAAGTTAATTTAAATGTGAGTTGGGATGCGACTGAATCAGGGTGGTTCTGACACAGGGTGCTGCTGCTGCTGCAAGCAGTGGAGCCCACAGGCTGTACAGCTGCACTGCTGCTGCTTCCGAGCACAGGACTGTGCTGGAAGCTCCGTGGTCCCATCTAACAGAACAAGCTCCTGGAATCACCTCCAGCACAGTCCCTCCTCTCCCTGAGGAGCCACCGGATTCCTGCATCTCTTGGTTAGCAGGTCCTCCATCCTTTCCCCCAACTCCTACATCCCCCTTCCTCATGCTTAGGGTTGGAACTAAAGTTCGTACTCTTGGCCCTACTTCTGTGCTATTTGGCCTCATCCCTAGGACAGTGCTATTAATCCAGCATCTGTCAGCTCTCTTAGAGGCTGCCAAAAAGACCCTATTTCCCTCTCTGGCACCAAGTGTTGGGTATTTGTGGCAGAGTATTGGACTAGAAACAAAAGTTGTACAAAGTAAGGCTTGAACAGGTACAGCATAATTTTTTAGGGAGATGTTATCTAACAACAGATGACCGTTTAATCTAAGCAGACAAAAGCATGATTCGATTCAGTGGCTGGATGATAAAGGAAATAACATCTGTGCTTAAAACAACATGAGAAATTCTTAACCTGAGGTGGTAATTGTTAAACCCACTGATGTAGGGTACATCTCTGTAGTTGGGGCTGCTTAAACCAAAGCCAAGAGCCTTTCTTGGACAAGGTGCTCTGGCTGAGCTGCTGGTTATGGCTACTTGCCAGAAGAAAGGGGTGAGTTTCTGTGACTCGGGGCAGACAGCTGGACAGGATGATCTAAGAAGTCCCTCCTAGCTTTTAAATGTATGAATACGACTGGGCCTTACAGAAACAGGGCATGGGAGCAACCTAGGGAAGGGAGACAAACATGAAAATACCAGGGTGAGGAGACTGGAGAAAGGAGCAGAGAAGTAGTGTGGTAAGGGGAAAAGAAAAGCTGGAACATTGGCAAGTATGTGCTGAAAGTGTATGCAGGCACTAACTCCAAACGCTGCTGCAGAGACATCTCTGACCCGTAGTGAGAATGGAATTAACTGAGCCTGTGTCTGTGGGACAAGTTCTCTTGTCATCTTGAAAATCTGGACATGTTAAAGATGCGTTTTTCTCCTTTTCAGACCTGAATGCAGTGAAATGATTGTAAGTGTTTTCAGAAGCTTGAATTTAAGCAGGTCATAGTTTCAAAGGGACCCTTCTCCAAATTTCTGCGTACAAATTTCTCTTTCATCTTGTGAGGCTTTTTGACAGTCTGGTCTCCTGATAGCATCACAAATCTTGAGAATCTTTCTCGTCTTGCTGAAGGCCTCAGTTTAAGTTTCATAAAAGCTATGTTGGAGCTTCTGTAATGGACAAGAAAATGCACAGCACAATGGCCTGCTGCACTATTCTTCTCAATAAAATTAATTCTCTGGTGATGATGAATGTGTAGCATGTATCATTTCAGCAAGAAGATGGAACTCCCTTCTGAATCATCACTGTTGGAATGATTATTCTCATCAGTTAGTGTTGTGTTGAGAACTCCATGCAGGACCAGGTCATCGAATACATAGCAAGGCTCAGCAGAACAGGTTTGACCACCTCTTAGTTGTATAGGATTCCTGTCTGCAGCAATCCCAACGTCCCTTGCAATTGCCCAGCAGTTGTTTTGGGGCCTGTTAATGAGTATGTTAGAAATAGATCGCGCCTGGGGTGTTCTGTAGGTTATGTCTTGCAGTGGCTTTCTGTACTGTAGTGTTGGACCACCTTGCAGGCTTTGGTGCTTCATCCTTTGGATACTATTGGAAGCTAAGGGTATGTTAGGATCTCCACTATACAGCTGGAAACTTTGACATGCCCTGAGAGACCGGACAATTTTAAACGGTTAAATTAGGCATCTGCTCTGAAGTGCCCTCAAGAGAAGATTATCTCTCTGAGGGCAGGGGGTGCCTAGAGAGATTAGCTTTTTATGCCTTTGTGAATGCCTTATTAAGTGATTTATCCAAATTCACTGAGGAAATTGGGACTGGATATCTCTAGGTCCTCCTAGAACATCCTAACCTCTGGGTCATCTCTCTGCTTGTGTGTCGGGAGCGACTGTTAGCTACTCAAGCCCCCTTCTGTGAAGTCAATCCTAATGTGCTGAAGGCTGTAAATGTTCGCCAGCAGTGGGAGGAAAGTTTTTGGGGGATAGCAGGTCTAAGCAGATAAAGATATTGCCTTCCTGTGGGAAGTGAATTATTTAAAGACCTGTAGGACTGAACCCTGGCTCCACCTGATTCATCAGGTGTTACTGGACATCATGAGGCAATGGTTTCATTCCCAAATATAAAAACAAATCTTGAGGCTTTCCTCAGTAGGAGGTATGGACTGCTTGTCTAGACTTGCTTGCCTAACTCCTATAGCCACGTTTGGAAAATACGGGCCAACATAATACCTTTTCCCCATGAGAAACGTCAGAACTGGGATCAGCTCTTTCCCTGCTTCCTCCCAGGCCGTGGGAGAACAGGTCATGCAGTTTCCTACCTTCTGACCCAGCTGGGGGGTGGCCAGGAGCTCGGGTCCCTGCCACGCCGCAGCAGTCGCTGAGCAGCGTGGCCTCCCGTGGGCTTGAAATGATTTGACACCCTCTGACAAACAGCAGCTGCAGAGCCCAGTTCCGAAGTGCTGGTAAGGAATGTCGCTAATGATATGTGATCTTTCAGGGAAAAGGCAGCACCACGCTCTCGATGCCACTGGTTGCTTTTATGCCTGTTGCATTTGCAAGGCCAGAAGGGCAACTTTTGTTTTAACTAAAAGGGAGGCTCTCTCTGTTTCTTGTTCCTCTGAAGCAGGAAGGACCTGCCGTCAATGACTTGGTAGCTCTACAAGCACTTGCTGTGGTAGCAACCAGTAATTAAGGCCACAAACCAATTGCAGCGCTGATTCTTTAATCCCACTTGGTCATACCCTGATAAAAAAAGGCATCTTTAGATGGCTATTTTCCTCCAGCCCAAGCTTCAGATTTGGTCTTTAGTTAAAGGTGAAACTTTCTGAAAAGCCTGAGCACAAAATCTCTTTATCCAGTCGAACAAGGCTTTTTCTTTCAAAGGTAATAATGCAGTTTTCTACCCATGCAGCACAGAAGTAGATGAACTTCAAAACTCAAGGTCTCATGTTTAGCTGGTGGAAATCAGCATAGCTCTTTTGACAGTGGTGGTGATATGTCAGCCTACAGCAGTGAGAACCTGGCCCTTGGCCTGTAAATTGTCCACGCCAAGGTGATCGGTTGTGAAGCCAGATCGATTGCATAGCAACAAGGTTACAAATGGGTGAAAATCAGCTATTGTTCTTGTACAGGAGGGATGTTCTGTTACAGCTCAGTGACCACACTTAGAAAGAGGCGTTCTGCATTCATGTTATCATCCACGGTTATGACCTATCTGAGCGCTCTCAATGCAATAAATCCTTCTACCTAATAAGGTCCTTACTTCAGAGGAAGCTTGGTCTTGTTGCAGTACATGTCCTGATGTGAGTCTCAGGCCTAAGCTGGCTCTGATTTTCAGCACCAAAAGACAGTCTAGAGTTACAAAATAGCGAAAAAGGCTTGCTTTCTTAAAATTAGGTACATGCTGGAATGGTTACATCTAGTGTTAGACCTATCATACACACATATTTTCTTGAATTGCAGAATTCTTCCATATAACCTGCCCTCCATAAGTACCCTGGGGATATGAAGGTGCCATAAATACATGGCATCGATGTTCCAGTTGGCACAGGATCAAGTTTGGTAGATAGCATCCTGTCTTTAGCTGACTTCCTTCTTTTCAGTTGTCTCATGGAAATGTCCACTCTTTCCAGCAGATTCTGGCCTGGTATAGATGGAGGCCACTTTAGCTGAAGGAATTGGACAGACTATGGCTTACAGGAACCCTCTCTTGGAGTCTGAGAAGGACATTTACCACTGAAATCCCACCTCCTCTTCAATTTGCCTCTAGAGGCACTTGCATTCAAATGAGTTTCCACCTCTCTCCAAGCCCTGCTTTTCCTCCTTCTTTTCTACTCCTGTCGTTTCCTGCATCCCAGGAACCAAAGATGAGTGAAATGTAGCTGCTTAATGTAATGGAATGGGAAGCTGCCCTTGCACAGCAAAACAGAAATGTGTCCATGTAGGAGCTGTAAGTACAGGAAGAGATGGAGAGATCACCACACCCCTGCCACGATCCCTTAATCTTCCTCTCCTTGTGCCAAAAGCCCTTTGGTTCTTTGTTCTTCTCCATAACTCCACTGCCAATGCAATGAAATTGCATTTTCTCTGCATGGCTGAGAGGCTTTGAGCAGACTCTGCTGCTTAGTACAGCAGTGTATCTTGACTAAACATGTTATAGCTCACAAAACATCATATGTTTTCAGTCATCATTGTGGATACCCTGAATAAAGTCACCACATGCTTGGGCTTGGACTCCGCTGGCAGAGCAGCTATACAGTCCCCTTAAAACAATTGTGCGTCATGAAAGGGTCTGGAGACTTGTTTGATCATTTCTCTGTATTTTTCGTAACTGTCTTCTCCCCCATTTCAGTGAGATTTGGCAACAAGTCAACAGTTTTGGTGTGGTTGATAGCGAGTGAAAGTCAAGTGACAAGTTGCCATTTTGTGGCTTTTTTGGTGTGAGCTGATGAGCCTCCTTTCACCTCCTAGAGGGCAGCCATCCACATCATACAGACAGCTTTTGCAGCTGGCATTGCATGAATCTTCCATGAATTGTGCTTTGCTTTTAGCCACCTCAAATGCAAAAAAAACCCATCTCTGTTTGTGTCCAGAGTCCATGCTTTCAGTGACTGTTAGCTCTCCATGAAAAGCAGATGGCACTTCAGGCTTTCACAATGTCAATTCCTGAGTATCTCTAAAACTGAGCTGCCACACAGGCAGGCAGAGGTGACCTGAGTACCTGTCCCAGAGCATCTCAGCACACCTCAGCGGAGGCTGCCTACCCAGGGCCAGCATGGAGGGTCTCTCCTTTGGCCAGCTTAGATGCCGAGGCTATGATGTCTTCAGCACAGTTCCCTCAAAGCCGAGGAGAGTAAGGTCAGACAGGCTGTGCCTGCTTGTGCTGCCGTTTTCCCTCCAGCTTGCACGCAGAGCCATCCCGCCCCACACTGTGGACATGCAGACACCTTCTCAAACCTGTCTCACCCAAGCATGTCTGTTGTCTTTCTGGTGGTGCTGTACAGCCTGCGCGCATCACAGGGTGTTGCACTAGGACATGTTCCCTTTGAACAGGGTGCGTTTTGCACTGGAGGAGGTTGATGTGGTATCTGTAGGGCTGGGCTCATCCATTCCTCAACAGCATAGTGACAAAATTTGGTCAGTCATGCAGGCCCTGTCTGTCCTGCAACTACCAGGAGTACCAGTAAATCGCATTAAAAGGTGGCAGTATGAATTTGTGGTGTCTGTGCTCTGGTAGTTTATCTGAATTTTTCCTCAAGATTTCAGAAGGTGGGAAGTTAGAAAGCAGACCTGCTGTTCTGTTATCTGCTTCCAGCAGGGGGAGATGGGTCCAGGGAGTAATTTATTCTGGGAACATGTACAAAAATAACAGTATTTATTTTACTCATGAGGCTCTCTCCTAGGATTTGTGCGATTCCTGCTAGTTTGGCCTTTTATACATAGGCAACCTCTTCCTTTGCTTCTGTACGCTTCTAAAAGCAAATAAGACCTATCAGTTTTAGGGTTTGGTTTTATTTTTCCCAAGGTTTGCAAGGCCCTGAGGGGATTTTCTTC
Organism: Pampusana beccarii; assembly: GCA_013399365.1. NCBI lineage: Eukaryota > Metazoa > Chordata > Aves > Columbiformes > Columbidae > Pampusana > Pampusana beccarii. Next base: position 709,977 of record VWYH01005065.1, read on the forward strand.
CTCATCTCTCTGTTTATTATAATTATAATTATTATTATTAAATAGTTATGCTATGGTGGTTCTAATGAGGATTGTATAAACGTGTAAGAAGATAAACACTTCCCCTGTACTTCTGCCTCAGCAGAGAGGGACCTCTGAGTCTGCTGTAATGCACCCCACTCTGTAGGGAGGCATGGCTGTGTGCAGTCCCATGTTGAGTCAAGATGTTCTGAGAGTCTGGGAACAGGGGTCCTTCCTTACCCCTCCCTGAAACCCCCTCTGCCATTCTCTGTATAAAACATATTGGTGCCACTTTCCATGAACTATATTTAACTAAGCATTAAATTTAGATTTAACTGGATAGTTATTGCCTTCTAAGTAAATACTCTGAGATAAGGAAATATTTAGTGAGCTCTAGCAGTTGGGTGGCAGATGCTTCTTGCATTGCATAATAGTTAATCTTCAACAAATATGTTTTCCTTACTCCACTGGCATTCAATTAACATACAATAGCTCTTATTAAATGTAGATGAAACATATGTGGGAGAGCTTTGCAAAAAGGATCCATGCAATGCTCTGACTTGCAAGAAGGTTGCATTTCTATCATTGGTAACTTCGTATGGGACCGGGTCTTTTAGCTGTACTCAAACTCTCTCACAAGAGTGCAGAGGTTTCCTCTTGGTGATGCCCATCATCTGGGATGCCAGCAGCCCACTGGCATCTCTCTGTCCCTTGTGCTGTCTGTGGCCCTAGAGTGGTGGCTGGTGGTCTGTCAGCAGCATGGTCTTCTTCAGAGTAATGCCCTTGTCAGGTGAAATCTCTCTCTGCAGTAGCCTGGGAGCATCCAGTGTGTGGATTAACCCCCTAGCTCCTTCTTGTTCCTCCCCCTCTCTGGTGCCATCTTCATCAAGTGTCCTGCAGAGGAAATGTCTGAATTGGCTCACTCCCTTGGCTTGAATACAAAGCAGTCAGCTCTTTTGCCGCTGCATGCATGGCACTGGAGCAGTGGTGTCATGACCTTAGCCCTTAATTTGTGGGCCTTTAACACATGCAGGGATTGTTTAAGCACTCGTAGACAGCACGGCCTTTCCATACCAAGGCTGCAGGGGCCAGTTTCCAGAGGTTCAGAAGGCAACTGGACGCATTCCTGGAAGAAGAAAATCGATCAAGGGCCATTAACTACAAAGACACTGCCACTGGCTGGGGACATGCCTTAGCCACAAATCACTGGAAATTAGAGAAGTGCTCTGGGGCAGTACCAACTGCACACTCCCCTTGTGCTTGTGCTCTGCCCAAGGCATTGGGTTTGGGCTGCACTCAGAGACAGGACACAGGGTTAGAGGGGGACCTTTGATCTGATCCCATGTGGCCTTTTGTATGACACACAGCCATTCCTTATGTCCTTCCAGTTTGGGTCCACTGTATCCCCGTAAGGCTCCCAGACCAGAGGTGAAGCAGGCAGCATACGCGTTTTTTTTTTCTCCTTCCTGCACGCACGCAGCAGCGCTGCGACCACACAGGACAGGCTTATAGTGGAGTTCCTCGCAGCTTTTCTTGCACCTGCTTCTCTGGACTGCCCTCAAACCACCCTTTCCCTCTTTGCTTCCCCCCCTCCAGCCCCGCCGTGCTTTGGCCACAGAAGGGTTACGCGAGCGAAACATCCCTAGGAGCAGCTCTCCTCATCCCTCCTGCAGGCAGAGGAGAGAGCGGGCTGGGGGGATGGCAGGCAGGCATCAGCAGTAAAACATACGGCTTATTCCTCTCCATTAATTTAATCTCCCATCTCTCGCGGCGGCGATGCTGGTATGTGAGCGGCGGGAGCGTTCCCGGGTGGGCAGCGCTGCTGCCGGGCTCGGGGCTCAGCTGCGGGCGCTGGCAGGCGGGAGGACAGGCCGGGTATTCACACTGCGGGCAGCTCAATACCAGCATTGTCTGCGGTCCATCCCTCACAGGCTGGGAAAGGAGGTGGGGGGCGGGAAGGGCTGAGTGGAGAGAGGTGGGGGAGAGGCGGAGGGAGGGATGTACAACTGTTTATCTGGTGAGAGGAAAGTCTGAGAGGGGGGAGAAAAAGCAAGGTTTGAGGCTGCAGAGGCAGTTGCCAAGAACGCCGCTCTGTAAATCAGCTAGTTTGTGGCTTCGGGCCGCAAAGCCAAGTTGTTTGCACTTTTGGCCTCAGCTTCTTTGCCCGCCCCGCCCCCCCCCCGCCTTTCCTCAGTATTTTGTTTTATGAATATTGGCCATATCTTCCTCCATCCTCTCTGCCCCGCTCCCGCTGCCTCCCTCCCGCTCAGCCTCTCCCGGCTGCTCCTGCTTTCCCCGTTGTGCTTCCCGGTCCGCCTTGGCTCCCAGTTCCCCGGCTTGCACTCCACTCCTCCCTCTTTCCCCCACCGTTTCTCCAGGCCCCCCTTCCTTTCCCATCCCCTTCCCTTTCTGCCTCTCCCTCTTCCCCTTTCCAGCCCCTCCTCCCTCGGGGCATCCCCCCTCTGCCCTCCACCCCCTAATTTCCTCCTCATGCCCCCTCTCTCTGCTCTGCAGTGCCCCTCTCCCTCCCCAGCCGCGGTCGGGCTGCCAAAGGCCAGGTCCGGCCACCACCGGAGCCCTTTCCCCGGCCGCCCGGGGCAGCCCCAATCCCGGGCGAGGGTAGTGGGGTGGCGGGGGCCGCGGGGCGGGCTGCGCCCCCGGGAAGCGCCGCTCGCCGCTCCCCTCCCGCGCTCGCCGCCGTGGTGCCAGAGCTGCCGTCTCCCGAGTGAGGAGGCTCCCTCCTCCCTCCTCTCTCCCTCATTCCCTCCCTCCCTCTCTCCCTCCCTCCCTCCCTCGCTCTCTCGCTCGCTCCGCCTGGGAAAGTGGGTTAGGAAGGGAGCTCGGGGCTGGGAGGCTGCACAGCCGCGCACTGGAGCAGGACCGTCCACTCGCGCAGCCCGGCGGCACAGGACTCGTGTTAATCCTTTTCCCTTTTTTTTTTTTTTTTTTTCCTTCCCCCAGCGTCTGCTCATCACTCCGAACGGGCCGACTCAGTTGTTATTATTTTTTAATTATTTTGCTACCTGACTTTTTCCTCTTGCCTTTTTTTTTTTTTTCTGTTTTCAATTGAAGGTCGTGCTAAGACTTTTTTTTTTTGGAAAGCCTTAAAAAAAGATAAGGGGGGGAAAGAAGCCAGCAAGAGACTGAAAAGAGCAAGAGAAAGTGGCAGCTAAGAAGGACTGTGAAATCACCTCCCCTTTCTGGGGCTGTCGATCAGAGCGAGAGTTGTACATTATTATTATTGTTTTTCTTTCTACATCTATCTGTCCACATACACACGAATAGAGAGAGACAAGTACAGACAGTGAAACTCGACGAGACCAGCCATGGTAGCAAGGGCTCAGCCTGATCGGAAACAATTACCACTGGTCCTACTGAGATTGCTTTGCCTTCTCCCTACAGGGCTGCCAGTCCGCAGCGTGGATTTTACCCGAGGTACCGATAACATCACCGTGAGGCAGGGGGACACAGCCATCCTCAGGTAGGGCATTTTGCCAACTTTTCCTTTCCTATGTGTTTATCTGTATTTCTACATATGCAACATACACATGTGATGTGATACAGATTTGTGTGTGTATGTCTCTGTGAAAGCGTGTGTGATTTTACCTCTCAAACTGCAGTAGCAGCAGCTGCTACAAACAAGCTCTGCGTGTGTGTTTGTGCTTTAATGTGAAAAAACTGCAAAGCTTTTGAAAACCTCTTGCCACCACTCTCCTCTGTGCACTGCGCTGGATCAAAAGAATTTCAGTGAGGAAAGAACTGTTTATGTTAGCCAGCTCTCATGAACGTATATTTTCCACCAGCCCTGCAGTATCAATAGAGAAATCGAAAAGGGGTCCAGCTGTGCTTGCCAGATGTTCCATTGATCTTCCCATGCTTCTTTTTGTACCTATGCAAAAACTTTAGCCCTGATGCTGCCAGAACTCTCAGGCAAGTTTTTTGGGGAAACACTGGCTTTTATTTTTATTTATTTATTTTTCTGCCCTGTAGGCAGGGGAGATGGATACAGTAGTTTAAAAGGCTGGTGAAAAAATGCTGTAAGAGCTCCAACATTTATGAAGCTGGTGTCTCGTTCACTGTGTTGTTTTCTTTGCAGGGTTAAGTAAACGGGTATAGGCTGTGCCTGCGTGTCTGAGTGGTTGTGATGAGGTGTCTTTGCACATGAAGCCTTGTTCCCTGGCAGTATTGAGTGTTATATTTCTGTATTCGACGTGCAGGTTTTCTAAAGGTAGTTCTGAGGCTACTTGGGCTTTCATGTAAGAGTGTCCCAAATAGCTGAAACACTGTAATTTTTTTCCTGTGGGTTTCTTTTTCGCATACTGCCTTGCTCAACTTACCTGCAGTAACTTCCCTACTGAAGGAAAATTCTGTACGTGTGACTGTGTGCACACACTGTATATTATGGCTATAAAACTACTGGACATAATTTAAAATAAGTCTGTAATCTGTATGAGGAGCTGATAGTGCACAAACCCTGAAGCGTCAAGGGAGCAATTCCCTAGCAAAGCTAACAGCAGCAGCAGCAAAGTTTTCTTTCTCTTTCTCTGAAATAAATCCTGCTAGATGTCACCAAATGGTCTGCTACATGATCCCCTGTGTCCTGCATCCTTCCCATTTAATGAGAGAGGGGTATGTGAGCAAGCAAGATGGGATCAGGGAAGAAGGATGCTAGAAAAGGGATGTTGTGTGTACGTGTATCGCTTCTCTCAGCTCTCGTGTGCTGGGTTGTTTTGATCCTGGAATATCTGTTCAGCAGCTTCCATTCCCCAGCTCTCTAGACTTGTTAACTTGCATGTAAGATTTATCCACACGGAGTAATAGGATTTACAGAGTAATTCATCTGCCTTGCATATGCAATGGAAGAGGTTTAGATGCGACATGGTAAACACCTAACAAGGGGTGTTGCCTCTGACTCCCGGCTTCTGTCTCTCCCTTCCACTCACTAGCAATTCATATATCCCATTAACCCTTTTCTAGCGGGACTCCCAGCTGACTTATCCCATTTTTAAAGGCAAATCACTTCCATCAATCATTTATTTTGGTGGGGCCGCTCAGGCAGATGTTCGCCAGCATATGTTTGGTACATTCAGCAGCAGCCGAGTCATTAAGCTCACTTGCCCAGACAGGGGTCACTGGATTTCTGTTTCCCACTTAACCTTGGAGCTTTTGAGTTTATCTAGTTGCTGTGTGCTAGAGCTGCATTTGCAGCAGAGAGGGCTGAGCGGGTGGTGGAGACGGTGCCTGCATGTGCTGCGTGTAAAGCGTTCGTCAGCAAGCTCAACGGGGCTGCATGGGAGAGTGGTTTCGGTGATCGCGTGTGGCTTGCCGGTGCTTTGTCAGGCACTAAAATAAAACACCTGAGTGAGGTGATCCAGCTGTGTCAGCCAGATGTGTGCCAAGTGACACAGTTTGCAGGAGCTGCACACCCACCTGGCCGTGTAACTGCTCGCCCTGAGCAATACCGTGTTCCTGGCAGGTGGCATTTCTGTCAGAAGTGACTGTGGCCAGCGCACAGGCTTTACCTCCATTAGCTGCCTTCTTAAGCTCTCTAAGCAGATCTGGCTGGCTATATGCTTGTCGTGTTTCCTGAGAAGGGCAGTTGTGTCCTCTCCCTTTTCCTGAGACCAGCCTCAGGTTTCTGGGACTTTTCAGTCCCTCTTTCAGAGGAGAGACAGAAGCCAGGTTATACTGGGAGACAGGACTGCCACATGAGGCAGGAAGGGGTGATGTTTCCCTCTGTCCCATACACTTTAAGTCCTGCAGGATGGCATTTTATACCCTCAGTGTTAAAGCAAGGCTTGGGTTGCGAGCTTCCCCCTTGCTGCTTTCCCTGCCCCCTCCAAAACATCACATAGTTTAAGACAGCCTTGCGTTTGAAAAACTCCCAGCATCTCGCTCTCCCTGCCTATAGATCCACTAGTGACAACGCAAGGGGAATATCTAGCTAGGGAAAAACCACTAGATGATCTATACCAGCTGTGCTCAGAGCAGATCTTTACCTCTACGGAGAGATAGGTAAGAGATTTCTATACAGAGATCATATCACCTATCTTTGCTATGCATCTGCTTCAGAGGGAAGAGGGAGTGTGCAGTGGTGGTTGAACGGTGGCCAGTAGCTCCATCATGTAGCTTGAAGGGAAATGAAAATGTAGGAGGGAGAAAAAATGATACACAGTTGGAGAGTATTAAAAACAATGTACATAGAGATAATATAACTAAAACAATTTTGTTTGTGTGAATCGTGGTGCAAATCATTCAGTAAATCACTGAGGGCAGGGTTTTCTGAATGATTAGTCTCTTTTGAGGCCTTATACATTTGTATGTAGTATTACACTTGTAGGTGGGAGAATGGGTGGGTGGACTGTTCTGTTAAGCAGAGAAAAATAGTTTATTATAAGCCCTAATGTTCCTCAAGGAAGCCACTCCTCTAGAGCTTCATCTACAGTTTATTACTCAGAACAGAATTATTCTGGAAAGTTTGCATGCGACTTTTTAAAGCTATGGCATTTAAAATATTCCCTTACTATGGACTTCTAAAAAATGTTCCTAACTCTATCCTGGCTCGTCTCCTAAATGACATGGCAGCAGATTTGATTCATTTGTTGGCCTTGCTGAAGGTTGATGACTTTTAGTGAGTATTTGGCATGGGGAGGTTAGTCAGAGAATTGCAGAGAGAAAGAACAAAAATAGCTCATGATAGACTATCCACAGGGAAAAGGGTAATGATCCGCTCCTTAGAGCAAGGCTGAAAAGGGAGGAGGGGTCTCAGAGCTGCAACAGGTGAGAAGGGCTGAGGAGAGCTTCTGGTGTTTGGCCAGCTACAACCGAGAAAAGAGAGCGGGATGTTTCAAAGATGACACTGTATATTAGAGAGCCTGTCAGACTTACTGAGGTTTCATTTTTATCTCTGTCTTCAGCAAGTGAAGATGGACACTGAACCTTATTTTGAGTACTGAGAGGGAACTGTGTGCTATTATACAATTTCTACCAATGTTTTGCTAGCAAGATCACAGTCATGAGCTTGTCAGGTTTTGTATGTGATGTTAGGAAAAAAAAAACCCCTCCAAACAACAAATGCACAAAATATCCCCCAAAACTAATTAAAATGGGAAAAGAAAAGCAAGCTCTAACCCTAAATCTTCTTTCTGTTTACCGTTCTCCAGCATCCCCTCCTACCTTATTTACTCTGCAGGTGTTGGGTGAGCTAAGGCCAGGGACCCTGTGTCTTGTTACACACTTTCAGCCTGAGGAGGGGGTGAGAAATAGGAGGACATGAGCTAAGTGGGACACGTGCAGTAGTAAAGGGCAGCTACCACAAACTGGGAAGGGAGGGCACTGTGCCTCTGTGTTGTGTCTGGCCCTCAAGGTGGGTTAGAAGCAAAATTCCAATGGAATCCATGCTGTGGGATCAGGTCTCTAGGGAACCATCACAACAGCTCCCCCCAAAGTGCCTGTAAAGCACTATTCTGAGGGCATCAGTGGCACTTGCAGGTGTCCCAGGGCCCAGGTCTGTACAAGGGCAGATTTGGCCTTTAATGACTTCTGAAATGGAGCTCATCACCAGCTGGAACCAAAATGGGTCACATCCCTGTTCCCATCCACTTGGTTATACCACTACACATCTAACCAAAGCCCAAGGGCAATGCCAGAAATACCGTGTTTGTCTTTGGGGCAGATTCCTGGGGACTGCTAATAAAAGAGGTACAAGTGACTCATACAGGGCTTAAGCTGCTGAGCGCTGCTCAGATGATGCTCAGCCTGCTGGAGAACTGGGATCTTGCCAAGGCCAGAATTTGGCTCATTGTTCTCGAGTTTCTCCAAGCATCAACTTTTCATCAAGAATTAAATCAATCTAATGCTGATGTACTGATGAAAACCAACATTTAACTGAGTACACAATTTCCATTTTTACCAGGTATTTTTAAATAATATGAAGTTTCAGGATGATAGCAAGCTTAGGAACTTCCATCCTAATGAGTACTTAGTTTCTTCAAGTTACACGTGTCAAAGGATGGGCTAGAATCAAATTACCAGCAGTAATGACAGCACTGTTGGTGTAATCCTGCAATATAAGCAATTTATGCAGACTCTGTTCTTGGCCTCCCAGTATTTCGCTGATATTCTACGTGTGGAGCTATGGTAGAGGACAAAGCCACCTCGGGCAAAGTAGCAACACAGCATCACAACAAAGTTTATGCCCTATACAGTCATTTTAAAAGAAAAGTAAAAGCTGTTCAGATTACATTTGTAATTAGCATATAATTTGTAACAGGGAGCACTGAGCTGAGCCCTTTGCTAGAAATGAGAATAGGCATGTTCGAAGGTATAATGCCACATAATAATACAGTCTTGGCAGTGAAATTGTAACCCTGGTTATTAGTAGTATTGTCGCAGCACTTAAAGGCCAGCACTACGTTGAGGTACCCTTTGTATTAAGTGCCATGCGAGCAGAGGGTAAGAGAGATCCCCCCTTCCACGGGGTGGGCGGCTGTTCTCTGGGATGGGTAGGGGCTGGGGGTGGGCAGGAGGTGCCCAGGGGTGAGGGGACTCGCCCAGGGTGGCACAGCGGGGTCAGGGGCACCCAGCCTAGAGACCTATCCATTAGCTCGGGCTGGCTTTTCAGCTCAGCCTTGCAGCAACCCAGCAAATGTGACAAATGAGGTTTCCCTAGTATATCCTCGTGTGTGCTTGTGTTGACTACGAGTCCCAAACACTTTTCTTTTTTTCTGGTATATCCAAAGCCTTCGTTGTCAAATCTGGTATACATGTGTCAAGAGGGTATGTCGGGATTTGTGCAAAAGGTGCTGTACTTTGCTGATGCTTTCTTTTAAAAATAATAATTTTAAAAGTATAAATATAGTCACAGGTGATGTTGCAAAACTTACAGGTCTGGCAGCAGATGGTGCCATTATATGAAGGCACACATGCATACATAGATATGTGTGTGTGCATACCTATGATAAAGGAAGTTGCAATATGTATATGGTCAGAGGCTGGCGATTAGCATCTCTCCATATATACACACAGCATCTACATATAGTGTGCCCACTGGTGAGCGGGGCCTTTGTGATGGGACTGACCCATCACAAGCAAAGGTGGAATGGAAATCAGAAAAGAAAAGGCTCTTTCTTTGTTGAAATTATGTATGTTTAATAACACTGTATGTATAATTTGCATTCAGAAAGATGAAGGAGGAGAGACAGTATCAGACTGTATGGGTTTAACCTACTCCCCTGAGTCTGCACACACACTTCAGTTTGCAGCTAAGTACCATATGCTTTCCTGCTTAGTTGGCATTAAAATTTATATAGTAGTACGTGTTACCTGGAGTGTCTCAGAGTCGGTACCTCTTCCACTCCGCTCCCCCCCCAATAAGGTCTTGAGGAAAGACCCGGTCTTAAAATAGCTCACAGTTACCGGAATTTGCCATCTCATAACTATAAGTTTTCAAAATATATATTACACTTACCTGCCCTTGATATCCAGCCCCACAGGCATCTGTTTCTGACAGAGCTGCAGGGCCACAGCTCGCTGCTGATGCAGCGGTGGGGCTTCAACAGGCTTACTGCAAGGCTCAATATAGCCATTTTCGTTGAAGGTACCTAGTTTTGTTGTCCATCAAATTCACTCTGGCTCGTGTGAACTTGTGCTCTGCTGGAGCAAGTGCAATGGAGGGCACAAAGGTGAAGTCAGGAATTTACTGAGTTTTCTTTTACTCTTCTCTCGCTGAAGAAGAAACGAATGTGATTTTCAGCTGAATCTGACACCAAAGCATTTGCTTCGGGCTTCAGGCACATCTAACGTGCCTGGTTTTATGGTAAGTAATGGGAACTAATAACGATGAGTTTCACCTCTGCCTAGAAAACAGCTATTTCAAAATAACCTAAACAGCCAGTCTCCCTTGTGCATGTATATTTCTGCAGATTTTTATTAGGAGCAACTTTTGTTGTGTGGGAGAGGCCAGCTGTGACTCTAGACTCTGCTGTGCTTGGCCCCATGCAAAGAGAGGAGAAATAGCCCTGCCACAGCTCTGTTGATTTCACTGGGGTTGGGCTTTTTCAGTAAGAGCTAACTGGATGGAATTGAGCCTGCTCAGACTGGTCTGGAGTTCAGCATAAGCTTTGCAATAAGACATCTGCATGAGGTTTTGGGGAGTGCATGCTTGCGTGTGCCTGTGTGCAAGTGTGTGTTTCCCTGCGTTTGTTCCTGTTTAAAAATGAGAAGTGTTCTCTTGTGTATAGTTGTACAAACGTTCATATGCTTTGTAAAGTTGCATTGTATAGGTGAGAGGCAGCACTGGACAGGGTAACAGACTGCTTGCTGGGAAGTTTGTGTGGCTTTTTCTGACTCTTGGGCCTCAGTAACCATCACTAATGTTAGAAGTGTCCTTTTGTTTCACTGTGCCTCAGTTGCTAGAACTGTTAAAGAAAAAAGTAGTAAATGAACAGAATATTGCATCTTCCTCTTCTGCTGCTCAGCCGTTAACACCATGGTAGATCTGGCCGATACTGTCCATTTCCAATAGCAACCTCAACTCTCTCACGGCTGAAATTTGCATTTCTGTATCAGAGAGAAGTAGCGAAAGCTTTGGAAGTGCAGGGAGGCTTGTGCCCCGCAGACACCCTCCCACACTCCTGTGAGAGGTGAGACATGCCTGAGTGGTTTCTGTTCACGGGTGCTCTCCGCAGGTGGGCTCCTAGAGGAGCACTGGATTTATGAGCAGGCGAGAAAGGCTGAGAGGGCTCCAGCTCGCCAGGCACCAACTGCTGTGAAATGAAATAGGGGTGGTCACGCAGCTGTGCAGCCACCCCTCACAGAGCCACTGCACCCACCCCTCGCTGGGACGTCAGTGTGACCATGTTGGAGACCCACCACCGTCATTGGCCCCGATGTGGTGTGACTTAGTGCATCAGTGGTGACAGTATCTCATCAGGGGTTGTGAGGGTGCTTTCCAGTGTCGGAACCCTGTGATGAACTGGGAACCTGATGGTACCCGCATGGCAGCTACCTCAGTTCCCAGCTTTCTCACTCCCTGCATCCCAGGCTGGTCATTCATGCTTGTACGAGGCCGAGCAAGGAGGACTATGACTCAGAGCTGCGTGTCCGTTCAGTTTTCGTGTCTCGCTGTGCAAACAAAACCCATGTTGAAATCCACTGGCAGGCAGCATCCATGACTTTGAATAGTAAACACAAATCTCTCCCTCTCCGTGTCTCTCTGTATTATTAAGCTGACAGGCACTTAGCCAATTATCCAGTCCTCGTCTCAGCTGTATTTATGGAGGAGGAAGAGACAACGCACAGAGCTCTTGTCTTCAGGGCTTCAGCTGAGTCTCCCTTGTGTGCTGTAGCGTTTTCTCTCGTGTGAGCTGCCTAGGATGCTCAGGGAAAGAAACCAATGATGGGGATGAGTTGAGGGAGAGGGAGTGGGAAGAAGACAGGGGAAGGGGTCTGCTCCCTGAGACCTGGCACACACCAGAGCTGCCACTGTTTGCCATTGTGTTTAAATTTGGCAGGGCGTGTGTGCCTTTGTTGCATGAGGTTGCGATGAATGAGGAATGTGATGGCTGATGGTACTTGCAAAGTCATTTTGGCTGTGGCAGGGCCAAGAGTGAGGAACTATGCAGTGGCAGACTGTCAGTCTGTGCCTTAAAGTAAGGGGGGCACATATATTTGGGGACATAGTGTGAATCTGTGGGCTGGAGCCAAGAGCCGCCCCTAATCCCTGATGCGGTACTGCGCCTAGAACATACAGCCTAGGCTGGCTCAAGTGTTTACTCCGAACAGCAAAATTTAGGCAAATAGCACTGAAGTGTTCTGTGAATATTTTCATGAATGTTAAAAATGAATTCTCTTTGGCTGCAGCTGTGCTTCCTTTGTGTGGATCTTTTTTTTTTTCTCCCCCTTGTGAATAATCTGAGTGAATGAGTTTTCCTTGCCCTGGCATTCATGGACAGAACATTTTAAACAGGTTCATAGCTGAGCAATCAAGGCTCTAGCTGCAACTTCTGCAGCTGGAAGTCTGTGGCTGTACAGATTTGCAGGCATGTGCCCCTTCCTCCTCCCCAGACACTGACTTTATGTGTACACCTGTGGTGCTCTTGATATATAGAATGCTGCTCGAGGAGCACTGGACGTGGTTCTTATGACCCTTCATCAGAGCCTGGGCATAAAAGCAGTGAAACAAGTGAGACATGGAGCTGATCTCAGCTTGAGCCACAATAATTTATGTGCATGTGACAAGAGAAAATTACCTTTAAACTCTGCACCCAACCAATCAATCTTACAGCAGCCTGTTTTTGCTCGGAAAGGTGCCTCAGGCCAAGCCTATCAAGTTCAGAAAAAGAAAGGTTAAAATGTTCTAACATCGTTATCTCTTTCTTTTCCTTTGGAGGAGAGGAGCCACAGTGACAAAGCCTGGCTGACTCCTTCACACCAGCTCCTTTACAGTGAGCCCCATTCCCACTCCCAGCCCAGATTCCCAACAGGAATTGTCAGGAATTTGTCCACAGTCAGGCCCCATGTTCACCTTGTCAGGGAACAGAAGGGAGAGCATATGACAGAGTGGACTGGTCATAAATAAGCATGCTGGAATTGGAAAACGCTCGAGAGGGGAGAAAAACACCACCATTATAAGGTAGCAACCCTACTGAAGGCTGCAGGTACAACAGGGATGTTAGGAAACCCCTATTTGTTCCAGGATGTCCTCTGACCTTCAAGAAAAGTGGGATTCAGGGACTGATTACTCCCTGAAAAATGATTGTCCCCTGTCTGCTGAATACAATATGTCATCTGTAATCCCCCTCCTGTGGCTAGAGAGCAGAGAGCCTGTGCCAGCTGAGGCCGTTGTTTATTGGGGCTTCACGGGTAAAGGGGCATCGGATGAGCAGGGGCACATGTGAGCCAAGATTCAGCAGAGCCAGTTTGTCCCTTCACAGCAGGCAGGTTTATTTGCAGTTCCCTCGAGTCCAAGGGCACGGGAGCTTTTAAGCTGGTGGAAGAAGATGGGGAGGGACTACTGCAGCCTGGCCTTCCCCCTATTCCTGTCTCCTGCCCCCTTAGTCATCAGCACACTGGTTAGACAGGGATGGTCCTTCCACAAGGCCCTGCCATTCTTAGGCAGATTCTGTCCCCCTCATCCAGCTCTGCAAGCTGGCCCCACAGACTTACCCTTGCAGCCCTGGCTTCACAGAGCTCTTGTTCCTGACAGCAGAGCGAGGACCTCAGAGCCAAGCAGCTTACTGGGAGCCCACACCTTTCTCCCCGCCATGGGGACACCTCCCACCAGCAGAACCTGCAGGGACCTCACAACCCCAATGCTCACTCCTAGCCACAGCAGATCACTCCTTTTTTAAGTATCCCCTTTTGGATGCACTGGCTGACTTTCCCTGGCCAGTCACTGCTGTCACCACCCAGCTAGCCTGTGCCACTGCCCATCGGGGTGGCTGGCAGCACCACAGAGAGGCTGGAGCAAACGTGAGGGAGCAAGCTGCTTTCCAGAGCCCTCGGAGACGCGATGGAAAAACGATACACACATCCGCACAGTTGCTGGCATGGACCCGCCATACACCCGCACAGGCGTCTTTGTTTCTCAGATTACACTGCTATTTAATTGGAATCACTCCTGAGTGTGGCGGGACTGAGATGGGGGTGCTTACTATGTGCTCAAACAGGCCTTACACACGCAAGCAAGTACCTTGTGAATTGCTGACTTGGGGTCCTGTGAACCACAGACCCTGTGATAGGACGCCAAGCAAACGCAGCCCCCTCATAGTGGCTTTCCCCCTCAACTTTCCCGCTGATGGCAGTTGTCTGAAATGAATCAACTTGTTGATGGGTGTATGCATGAGGACAGGCTCTGAGTTGTAGTGGCGTCATGCTTATTGAAAAAGAAAAAGAAAAAAAGACAAAAAACATAATGAATAATCAGGTTGCCTTTCTCACATGTGTACTACATTAGGCAGCCATGGTTTTGGGCAGTAAACAGTTCAGGGCAGCATATAAAGGCAGTACACCTTAGAGTGTGCTAACCATGGGCAGCGGTAATATATCCTCCATCCTAATGAAGAACAGAAAAGGAGTTACCCTCCTTCACCAGCTAGTCCCATTTCTTAGGGCCTGCTGGTTATTATACCTACTGCTGAGACTTGGAGTGTGCCCAAATCCTTCGAGTTGTGCACATGCTGCACCTCATGTGCCTTCCCTCTACTGCCATCCTTGGCAGTCTCTTGCCAGCAAGGAAAGGGGAGAATGTGTTTGCAGAGATTTGTCCACTGAGAGGGAAAGGATGGGTAAGTTCATCAGAGAGACAGAACTGGAATCTCATCTCCCCTCTTGCAAATCACACGCAGCTCCCTCTCCTTGGCACGCTCCCTCATTCAGCCTGCTACTTTGCTCAATGAAGATGTCTGTCACATCTCTTTTGTGCCTTCTCCATCTTGCTCCCTCTCTCTTTTGCTTTTTCTCTGTCTCAGCCCATCTCCTCCTCACCCTTCAGCCCTCCCCAATGCATGCCCCTCTTCCTTATATTTTTCTCTTTGTTCGACTCTGATGTCCTTTGAGCTTCTGGACCTGGGAGTGAGAATGGTGGGCTGGGGGAAAAGCAGAGGAGGATGGTGGAGCATTGTAGTGACTGCTGAGCCCTGGCTCTTGTGTAAATGATAGGGCAGGCTCTGAGCTCTCTTGTTGGGCCTGGCCACTCAGTCAGCACTTGGTATTCAGCTGGGCCTGCAGAGTATTCCCGGTGTACTTATCTTCTGTTTTTACACAGGATGCCCAGTGCCTGTTCGTCCTTAGAGCTCATACAAAGCGGTGTGTGTGGGAGGGGGCTGCATCACCAGTAAAGCTCTTTCTCTTCCTAGCAGGAATGTAGTTGGATGTCTATTTCATCCCAGTGACCTACTTCTCCTGCTTTTAGTTGCAGCCCAAGTTGGAAACAGAATGGAAGGAGAGAGCATTCATTGATAAGGTGGTTGACAGGCAAGAGCTGAGGCTGCAAGCTGGTGTGAAAGCCACATTGCTGCCATCAGCAGAGGAGCATGCTGCAGTGCTTTCTTGATGTGCTGTGATTCTATGGCTGGAAGTTGTGAGGGGGCAGCTGGGGGCTTTTTTCCCCTCTGTTGTAGCTCTTTCTTGGGTGAGAAGCTTGACGTTCCTGCATGATGCTGATGTGGGGTGACACAGATCAGTGCTGAGATGCAGACTTGAGATTTTCTTGTGCAGGTGGCAGAGAAGGCAGATGCATTTAAAAGACAGTGGTGGTGCAATCTCATGGAAAGTCCTCGGTGTTGAAAGTGCTAGACCTCTCTGACTTTGAAGAACAGCATTAGGTCTTTAGCTTGTGAGTTAGGATAATTTCAGCTAGATTTGTCCATTCCAGGAGAAGCTTTCCAGGAACTCAGGAGACAGCCCCACGTGTTTGGCATGGAACCATAAGATGCTACACATTTTAAAGTAAAGCCAGCTGCTGGTCATGTAGCAGGAATGTTCCTCAGTGTTGGTCACCCTTCATTATCCTCCTTTTTTTTGAGGCTTGGACTCTGAAGCCTTTGGAAAACACACGCATCCTGGCTGCTTTTACACCTAAGGGAAACCTGAGATTGGCATCCATAATCAGGAGCAGAAGGTGCTGCAGGCAATCTGTCTTCCTAGCACTGCATTAAACCCATTTTAGTTCTTTCAGCTAAATATCAAATTATCTGTCCACCCACACATCCTCCCCACTACATCAACGGTACTTAGTGATGGGCCATCTGTAGGACTTTTACCCGGACAAGGGGGTCCACAGGGGTTCTTGCATAACACGCTTCATGCGTATTCATTGGCCTTTAGTGGCATTTCTCCCCTTCCTATTCTTCTGGCTGGTCTCCAGTGCTGGCAATGAGTCAGAGGCATGCAGGTCTATCCATTTGAAAAGTGTGTCCCAAGGTGGAGGAACACGTGCAGCTTTCTTCTTATCCGAGTTGGGAAGTGGTACTTAAATTCAGGCCAGGTGGGTCAAGGACCTCGGACATAGTCAGAACAGTAAGCTTTAGGAATGCCAACTTTTGCCATGTGAAGCTCAAAGTGGGAGCAGCATCCAGCTCCCAGAGAAGAGAGAAGGAAGGGCATGCAGCAGATTTTACAGCATCATTCAGTGTCTTACTGGATGCCACATTGTGTCCTGCTCTAGCTGTGTCCCTGCTTTGGGGGTAGTATTGGCTGCTTGCTGATCACTGTGTATGCTGGAATAGAGTCCTGTGTCTGTTTGAGGTACTTCACATTTCTAGGGAGACATGGACCAGTTGGATGTAGTCCAGAAGAGAGAAGTGGGAATGATCAGAAGTCTAGACAGTATAGTCAGTGGGGAGAGATGGATGGAAATGAGGCCTAAAGAAGAGAGGACTAAGTATGAGATATGAATAGCAGCATGTAGGTACATAAGATACAAAAGAAAGGAATAATGTCATCTGCAGGAGAAGACACGGAGGAATGGCTTAAGATTGTAGCAAGACGGGCTGAATGTCAGTAAGAACTCTGCAACAATAAGGACAGGAAAACATTGAATTAAATTGCCTTGGGATGCTGTGTAGCTCCATCACTGGAGAGCTTTAAGGACAGACTAGACATGTACAAGGAGTGACAGATGCCACAAATGACGAAGTAGAGCTGATCCATCCTTCACAGAGAAGAACAGACTAGATGGTTCCTTTGGGTCTCCTCCACCTCTCTTTCTCAGTTCTGTGCAGCCTTTAGGCTCAGAGAATGGCAGAAGCATGGGCAGAAACATAGCTGAAAGATTCAGAGAAGTGCATCAGCAAGAAGCCAAGTGAGCCTAGCCAGGGGGTCCTTACCCATTTCTTCTGCTGCAGCCACCCTTCTCCCTTCTGTCCCTGGAGTGTGGTGTGCTCCAAGGAGTCTGTGGTCAGTGCCACTCTAGCCCAAGCATGTGACACTTAACCTATCTGGCAAACAGAAGTAGGAATCAGTGTCAAGACTATCCCTAAAACGGATTTTCTTTAGGAGGAACTCAAATGTTTTTCTCATTTGCTGCCCTTGGGAGGGCACAGGACCTAGAGGATGTTTTACCACAAATGTGATAGGAAGAACAAGTTGAAGGCTCAGTGTTTTATCCTGGGCAAGTCTGATGATGTTGCTGAAATGTTCACCTCATGAGGCTTTGTCAGCATGTTCTGCTAATGAAATGTCACCTTTCACTGGTGTGACATCACCTCATGCTTTGGGATATGAGCCCATGAGACTCAGGGTCTGAGGGGTGGACGTAGTACAGTCTATGAGTGCTGTTGGGGCTTTTCACCACCAGGGATGTGACATAAGACACATAGCGGGGCAGACAGTGAGCCTGACAGCCACTGAGTGTCATGCCTTAAGCAGTGAATTTGGTGACTTACAGGGACACGTGAAGCAACCAGAAAACTCCAGTGCAGTGAGGATGTATGGGAAGGTACAGAAAAGGATGCAGGAGGGTGAGGAGCAAGTTGAGAGAGGAAAAGCTATTTGGGGAAGGGGGGAAGAGCATACAGAGGCCTGCTGTAAAGTTTGGATGAATGTGTTTGGTCTCAATCTTTCTCGGGCTGTAGTGACCCAGGCCATTGCTAACCTGGCCAGGCAAGCTGCCAGAGGCTGTCTCCATTGCTCACCCGTTGTCCACTCTCAGCCTGTCTCCGACTCATGTTTTCTTGTCAGCGTTTCTCTCCCAGAGATCAATTCCTCCTTGGCTCATCCCAGTGATTTTAAGCATAGAGAGAAACTTCCTCTTGGCAGTGAGAGATAATCAAGCTGAATATTACCCATCTCTGAAGTGCAGGCAGTCCGTGAGCAGAGCCAAAGTCAATATCTCGGCAGATGTTGCCTTGCATTGATTTATCTTCTCCTGGAGCAGGGTGGACGGCCTCAGAGAAGGCAGCACGGTCACCTGGCCGAACCCCAAAACATTTGCAGGCTACATTAGCTTACTTGATTTGGTCTCAGGAAGCTGCTTCTCCTCACTGTCTGGGGGTAGAAGAGCGTGGTGCCAAACTCACAAATCCCTCCTTCACTCCTGTGTTCACATCGGTGTTACTTCTAGTGCTGAGACAGATCCTGGGCTCAGAGCACCGGCTCACGGTGCTGAGCTAAGCCGGCCTCATTTACTGGCTTAATGGAGCAAGAAAACAATATTCTGTGCTGCTGTTTGGGGCAGGGGAGAGGAGCAGGAGACCAATGCCCTGGAGGGGCCTTGCAGCATGGGGGTTTCCCCTTGCAGGGAACCTGGATGCATCAGAAGGAGAAGCAAGGGCGAGGAGACTTCCGTGTGTGCAGGGAGGGAGCAGCAGGAGTGGGGGGAGACAGGCAGGGCCCCTCTTTAAATCAGAGGAATTACAGCCAGGGGATTGCTGTGCAAGACAGGGTAGGAGGAAGGGGGGCTGCTTGCAGGCAGAGGGGTGGTGGTAGAGGCAAGACGTGGCGGAACCAGTTTCCAGGCAGGAAGGCCAGGTCAGAGTGCTGCTCCCGGGCTTTGCCCTGCCAGGACAAGCAGACAAAGGTGTGTGGTACTACCTGCGTAGAGTTCCAGTTCCCAGCTCCCCAGCATAATGCGCTTCTCTGTTTTCCAAGACCATTGAGCTCTCCTCCTGCGTCTGGGAGCTCCAGGTTTGGCTGTGGCAGGAAAGGGCCTCCAGCAGAGCAGGCAGGGGGCTTTTCAAAACCGCAGCTAAAGAGAAACCATCTGTATGATCTCAAGTAACAAACACTTGCATGCAAAACACATCCCTTTTGGCACCATGTTCTTCCCCTCAACCCCCTTCCCCAGCCCCTCTTCTCCCCAACCCTCACTGAGCCCTTCACAGCTCCTCTATACCCACCCTGCCTCTTTTTTGCCGTAGCAGCAAGCAATGCATGAATGCATATACAACATCTCCGGTTCTGCAGTCTCCCTGAGGGCCTGGACAGATGCTGATTGTCTTTATGCCCAGTTGGGGACAGCAGGAATCGTTATAAATAGCATTGATTCCTTGCGTGGCAAAGAGAAAACTTTCCCCTATAAGTCCATCCCTCTGCTCCCAGGACTCGCCGGGAGGTCTCTTAAATATCACAGTACATTTGCGGCAGATTGTATCTCTGGAGGCTTCCTGTGGGTTCAGGTCTTGATCCAGGCAGAAAATGGAACAAGTTTGCTGTATCTTCTCTCACAACCTCTTTCTGCTGTCCTCGTCATTTTTATGTGAATGGTACTTTCTGTTCAGAAGAGGCTTGGGATTGAAATAGGAGAAGCTGCAGAAGTGAGCACTTCAGACGCGTAAGCCTGATGTGCTGGGGAAGGAAATAGGTCTGGAGCAGTGGAAGGGGTGTAGGGGCAGAGCTGATGAGGAGAGCCCCAGGTTAGGAGAAGTTGTGGTGGGGGATTGCCGTTCCTATCACGAGACAGGTGCGATAAGAGCGAGCAAACATTCCTACAGGAAAGTAATACACTTTTCCAGGACTAAAGGTTCCTTCTGCTCCCCTCTGGGGTTGATTTGCTTCTGCAGGAATACGTACTGCGTAGAGGAGCCAAAAGCAACCTGTTTAGAGGCGCAGTTGTTCGCCCCCCCGCCCCGCTCCCCTGCTCCCTGCCCACAGGCAGAGAGCAGCGTGTGGTGCCTGCGGGCAGATGAAGCCCTTTCCATCTCCCCAGCTGACACCAGCGTCCGTCCTGCTGACGGCAGCCAGACGGCCCCTGCTGCAGCACCGTTCTAGCCTTGGGCACTGCTTGCTGCTGCTGGGGCTCGCGTTCGCATCAGCAAATGTTCCTTCGACGTGGGTTTGTGGCTACAGGGGTTGCGCTTGCCAGCTGAAGATCTTCCCCGCAGGCATTTCAGGCAGAGGCCCTGGTGGCCTATGCACAGTGGTATTTAAATTAAAATTGCTCAGACGAGGTTCAAGGAGCAACAGGGGACAGTGCCAAGACTTGGATATCCTCTACCTCACGCATGCCTCCCAGCGGCTCCCCAGTGCCTCATGGGGGACCAGTTCGGACTGACGTTGTACCGTATATTATGTTGTCGGCCTCTGTTTGTGATTTCTGCCCTGTCCTTGCCTCTTCTCTGGTTTCCTTTGTGTTTATTATTCTAATTTATTGAGTTACCTGGAGTGTTTTTGCAGACACCAAGGCTGCTTTGCAGAAATTAATGATTGTGCATTCTGCTAGGTGATGCCTCGTGTAGACTTTGCTTTTATGTGATGGAGCCTAAAATATGCTCAGAGAAAATTGAAATGTTAACCTCTATTAAAAGCATACATAGATAAGTTGTTGTCAGATCTATGCCAGAGCACATGGAATTACTTTGAGATTATTTAGCTCAGTAGTCCCTGTCATTTCTGAATCTCAAAGTGTTTTAATTAATTTCCTCCTTGAGACAAGTCACTATTAGCCTCCCCATTTGCAGTGTGAGAAACTGAGGCTCAAAAAGGGGATTTGTCTTAGCAAATCAGTGGCCGGATATAGCTGACCAAGATCTTTGCAGGCTGGAACCCCAGTTTACAGGTCCTGTTCAGAGCTGTTCTACCTAACTGGCTGCTGGACCAGGATATTGCACGAATGTTTCCTAATGTAATGCAAACCCAGGAGATTGTCTCTTCTCAGCTGTGGTCAGAAAGACCATAGCTGGCAGTTCCAGCTCAGTGGAAATGAAGTTGTGTGCCGGGAACACTCACCTTTTTTCGTGTTCCCGAAAAAATCACTGGTGGGTGCTTGCATCTTAGTTTCTCTGCCTGTGAAATGGAGATTCTGGTCCAGAGAACGATCATCCTAGTAAAAGAGAAACCTACATTCATGCATCTCTGTAAAGGAGGCGAGAAAGTCGAGAGCAGAAACCTACAGATAGCAAAGTATTTTGTTGGTTTTCAATTTGTTTGCATTTCTGGAAAAGAGTAAAGCAGGATGTTCAAAAAGATGGTTACCAGGTTTGTAACAGCTCACTGTGCCCTGTTGGGAAGATCCAGATGGGGTAATAGGGAATGACAGACCTATAAATCTTGAAGGTCTGTCTGTGGCAGGTCCTTTCAGGAACTGATATTGTAAATCTATTGAAACAAGCTGTCTGTCCCCTACAAGTTTACTGAGAATGAGTGTGTTCCCTGATGGGTCAATGCCAGATAAAGCAATTTTGTGGAAATTACTTAGAGTCACTAGGGGGTGACATGATACGGGGAGGAATTTTTTAGCTGCTGGGACACAAGCCATCTGAAAGGGAAATTTCTTTTCACATCCTCCGTGAGCTTTTTAAAATGGGTAGAATGATCACTTTTGTCTCTTGCCTGAACACTTAAAAGCCCATAAGAGACCGTGCTTTTCAAACAGACTCTTGTTTAGCATATATGAACTTCCTCCCAAACATAAGAATTTAAGAAACAGCAGATGATAGCAGAACCTTTTTACATCAGTATCTTGAATTTCTGAATTTGCATTACATAAGAAAATATAAAACACTCCTAAGTGGGCAAATATGCAAACTAACTTGCTGATAGGAGAAATTTCTGTACCCTGGACAAATTGTTTCCTGATTGTGGTCTGAAGCAAGAGGATTGGTATCACTGATGTTGAGGGGAAGGGATTGTGAGGAGGAGTTTTCCTATTGTATATCAAGTGACCAGCAATACTCTTATGCTTCACATAAGTGTATTGTATTCTTTTTAGGGATAACGTTTGGCTTGGATAATATCTCGTGGCAGTGAGTTCCGCACGTTATTGCACATAGCAGGAAAGCAGCAAATCTTACCCAGCCTCAAACCGGTAGCGTTTCAGTTCTGTGGGATGCTCCCTAGCTTGATCAGGGTGTTTGCCTTTGCTGTACTCTCCATTATTTGATATATCCCTATGCTAGCCAGCCTGATTTGTTTCCTCTTTAAAGCAAAACGCCCCAGTGTTTTCAATCTCCCTCTTACAGAAATTTTGCCAGGCCTCTAACTCATTGTTGTCACCTGTCCATGAACCTCTTTTATTTCTGTTGTCTCTTTTGCCGATAGGGTGACCTGATATGGGATGTTGTATTGCAGTGCAGTACCATGCTTGGCTTATTTTTTTTCTCTTCGTCTTGGTGCATCCTATGGTTGTGTTTGGGTTTTTGCCCATTCTGAACAGAGAATTTTAGTGAGTTTGCCACACACGAATCTTAATTTCTGAATGATTACAATTAATTTAGAAGCCAACAAAGTAACTCAGATAATTCCTTCTAGAAGGTGCATCACCTGGCATCATGTGCCTGGTCAGAGCTCAGCAAAATGCCTTTTTCTCAGTTGTTTGTAAACTGAGTGGATGTGCTGCTCATTTGCTCTCTTGTTTTACGGAGTCATGCTCTACTTTTTTTTTTTCTTTTTTCCTTAAAATTCCTTGTTTTTTGAAGTGGCCTTATTGCCTTCCCTGGAATCTTTGGGGTGAATTGTCACCTCTGGTAATGGTATAAGAACGCATCCATGGAGGGGCTGGTGTGCTCAGCTCATCACTCAACCACAGTCACCTCTGAGGTGGAATGCCGCAATTATTAAATGGCAAACAACAGCAGGTTTAAGACAAGAAACGAAGAAGAAGAAACTACCCACCTGGAACTGCAAGGGTGGTTTGGGAAAGCAGATTGTAATGAAAATACTCGGAATTCAGGCAGTACTACTGTCTTTGCACTTGACGCTTTTGAAAAGTGTCAATCAGTCTTTGACTGTAAGTGGTCTTTTCATTTATAATGTTATCATACAAAAGATGTTGCTCAAGGAACATACTGTCTCCAATACTTAGTCCCATCAAGGCAGAAGATACTAAGCAGTGTCTTTTAGCAGAGGAAAACCAAAGCCCAAAACCTTTGTGAAAAGCAGCCTCCTGCTGTGCCCAGAGCACAGTAACATCCCCAGAACTCTTCCATTCTGCACACCATTTAAATGAAACCCTTCTCAGTACCCTTCAAAGGTCATTAAATTATTTATTAGAGGTGAGGAAGCAGGAGGAAAAGTATTCAGAGGAGAAGAAATGGGCATGGATACCGGTGAATGGGATGTAGCCATAGAAATCAGAGCTAGAAAAGGGGGAGTATTATCATGCAGTCCCTTAAAGCAAGCTCTTTTGGGGTTGCCTGTTACTTGGTTACTTACTAGATCATTGTGATTATTTCAGTCAAACTTTGTTTGAGTTATGTCGTTTCATATAAAACAAGAAATCCTTTTGCCTTATAAAAAAACCTCTTAGGCCATGTGATTGACCCCAGTTCCCAGGAGGGCCCGCGGGAGAGCACAAATGTGCAAATGAAAAAGCATTTGCACAAAATACAGGAAAACTGCTTGGTGTGGTTTTGACCTGAAATACGCTATTATAAGGTGCTGGTAGCAAAGATGGAGATCACATGATATTCAACAGCAGTGAATAGTTTATTTGGTATTATTTTTCCCCTTATTTAAATTAGGAGGGGGAAAAAAAAAAAAAGTTGGCATTCTGTGTTTATGAAGAACAGCAAATCCAGGTATATCTCTGTAGTAAGAGCCCCTAGTGTTTTTGATGTCCTAGCAGTAATTCCAACTTAGTATGTGTTTAGTACAGCCTCTTGATATATACTTTCAAAAATCTTTGGAGTGGATGGGGATATGTCTGCTATTAGGACACGAAATATAAAATCTGCTGGATTGATAGTAGTGGCAGACTTCATGGTCTCTCTTTGACCTTCTAGGAAGAAATCAATCCTGTGTATGTCCAGTATGCTGCCTGCTTCCCCTCTTTGGGGAGCGTGCCGCTGTGGAGAGCCCAGAGTCCTTTCAGATAACCATGACTCCCGTACATTACAAAATGGAACGGCCCTTCATAGTAACAACATCCTCTCCTTCCCACATCTCCTTTCCTCCTAGAGAGCAGTTCGCTTCCCACTCCATCTTTTTAAGTTCTCTCTCTCTGTTCAGTCCTCCAAAACATTTTACAACTCTCTAATTAGACATGTATCTCCAATTTACTACTATTTAAAAGGGTAAGCAGTTAATGTTGTAAGATTGAGAATGCCTGGTAATTAATTATTAACTCCAAGGACCTGGCTATCTCTCTAACCAGCTTTGTCTCAAATAGCATCTCTCTCTGTTAAAACCTCTGTTCACAGTAATTAAATACTGAGGAGGAGGAGCACCTTGGAGTCTGCCCAACCAAATATGTCTGACACCAAGTGCAGCTCTGTCAGGCAGTCCTTTCTTGTCTGACTATCTGGAACAGGCATCATGGGAAAACAAATTTTCGTGACCTGGGGTGCACTCCAACTTTGTCCAAAAGAGAATTCTCTACCAGGATGCTCTCTATGCCACTGCCATCAAAACACAAAGCCAGCTGGGATCCTCCTCCTCTCTAGAAAAACAGTGCCTCCTAGGAGGGCCACAGGTTCTACTAGCAGTGCTCCCACCCTCTTCGCAGAAATCAAAGCGGTGTAAGGTGAGGAAAGTCGGTTTGTGCTGCTGCCCCTGAAGACCTCTACAGTTTGCCTCGGAGCGCTCTGCGGAGCAGAGCCAAGCCTAAGCAGCGCTTGGCTCCGGTTCTGCTCTGTGCAAAATCCTTCAGCCAAAAGCCTTGCAAGAGGAAATGCTGGTCTGTTGGTAACAGATGTTTGTTAAGCATATACTGTGCCTTAAACGGAGATACAGAGGAAGATGGTGATTGATGGGGGAACCTGTGGTTTGCAGTAAGAACGTGCTGAAAGTTTTATCTGCGGATTTATAACTTGGGGTGGGTATTGGCCAGCTGGATGTGTGAGTCTCGCCTCCTCAGTGAAAAGTTTTAAATACAGATGTGTCCAGATGCGGTGAGCACAGAGATTATGTGGGAGATGGCATGAGACATGGGATAGCAAGCCTGGGAATCCCTGAGTTTGTTCTCTGCTTTGCTTCTGACTCATTATATGTGTGTTTTGGCACATCGTTACCCCTTCCTAGATTTCCCTTTCCTCATCTGCTACATGACATGGATAAAGGTACTTAACACCTTCAAAAAGTGCTTTGAGCTCTGTGAATGAAAGGTGTTAAATAGTGCTAGGGAAAGGCAGGGTTACTTTATTGTCTCCTGGCCAAATTTCACTTTGGTTACCTGCTTAATTGCCTCCGTACTTTCAACTGGAACAGGTATTCTTCAGAGCTTCCTTAAACTGCCTTGTGGTGCATCTGTGCACTGCTAACAAGCTCCGCTTTTCAAGTCCAAAGGGAGATGCCCTTCTGTGATGACTGAAGTGATCGTTCGTTGTTCCTTCCCCATCTCCCAAAGGTGTTGCCAGGCTTTAATGAACTATTCATCAAGTGCTTTGAGATCTTTTGGTGGAAGCAGCCCAGGCAAGGGAATGATTCTCACTGCATAGTGAGAGGGTGACATTCACCCATTTACTGATCAGATTTATCTGCATTGAATTGCCCCTTTCTTTGGATGGAGGAGTCCAGCGTCAAAAACACTGTTGCAGATTTTACATGGAAGAAACAGGAAGTTGTAATAATGTCAAGCTTCTCTTTCTAATTGTTTGAGTTGGCTAGATCTGTGGAAAAGACAGGCAGTTTGGGTTTGGGATTTGTTTCTTTTTTTGAAGTGGGGGTTGCTTGGTCATTGTTGTCAGCCATATGCAGAGAAAAGACTGGTTTTCCAAACTGGTCAGAATCTGGTGCTGTGAGTTGGTCAGAGCTGAGCTTTTGTGTGCACTGTTGTCTTCTCTACAGTCCGTGTAATTTTACCTCTCTAGTAAAGCTCCATGCATAGTGGGACTCGAGCACATCTGCTCTGCCGATAAATCCTATGGCCTCAGCATGTTGCCCTTGTCTCTGCATGTGTGGATGACTGCTGCAGCAAGTAGAAGATGAACGTGTCAGAGTGAGGGAGAAGTCTGAACTTCATTCGTATGTCTCCCCTGCCTGTACATATAGTTGCATAGTTTATAGTGCTGCATTATTTCAGTCGTATTTTGAAAAGGCTGAGTCTCAGAGGACAATGCATGTCACTCCTGCTATCACAAAAATTCTTCCCTCCCCTTGCTCCAAGCAATCTGTTTCTGTGTGCTTGAGGAGCCCTTTCTTATTCTCTGACTCCACATAGTTCATCTCTTTTGTACTTTTTACCTCTCTCTCTCATTTTCCCTTTCATATTCTATTGCCTTTGCTTTAACTACCCCCCCTTTTTTTTTTTTTTTTTCTTTGTTTTTTTTTTTCCTTTTTTTTTTTTTTTTTTTTTTTTTAACCTCTCCCTTACTATTCTTTCTCCATTCTCTCTTCTCGTTTATCTTACCTCTCCATTTATTCTCCCTCTCTCATTCTGGTGGTCACCCCTCATCCACTGCTGTTGATGCCCTGGCTACAGCAAGGCAGCGGGGCAGGCAGCAGTCGGGTTGTCCAGACTCTCCTCCTGGCAGCACCTCTTTCCTAACCTTGTCCATGCATCAGTTGCCCCATCTTGCTGGACTTCAGTTGTCCTTCTCGCAGCCTGGGGTTGGTGATAGCTATCTCTCTTTTTAAAGTGCCTTGAGGCCTGCTTATTCCTGCTGTGTGTCCTTATCCCTTTTTGCTGGGCTTTGAGCACACAGAGAACAAAAAGGAGAATCCTCCTTCAGGGAGCTTATGCTCCGAGCATCGTGGATAAGAGGTGAGTGCAGACAGATAGCGAGCGCATGGAAAGCAGAAGATACTGCAGGTCGGCATAATATCGGCAGTCAGGTCCTACAGAAGTGCTAAATATTATTACTCCCGCTTCTATTTCCCTTTCTACTCTTTTTTCTATCCTTTTAATCACTTTAGGGTCTTCTTTTTCTTCCACCTTAGAGATTATAGAGCTCTGTTATTTTGTCTCCGAGAAGAGGGAAAGAGTGCAGAGTGTTTTCATTAGGCCAGGGGCTAGAGGGAAGGAGCAAGCTGTGGTATTTGCTAGCTTTAATCTTTATGGTAATACTTCGGTAAATATCTGCTGTTCTTTCTCTCCTGTCAGTGTGGCAGCCTGTGAATGATATGGAGCTGAGATCAGGGGAAGAAGAGGGAACTGCAGAGAGGATTAGAAGGTTAAGACAGGATTATGGGGTCAAAATGGAAAAAAAAAAAAATAGAGAAAAGAAATAGCGAAAGAAAGGAAAAGAAAATGAAGTGTAGTGGTTGTGACAGTGGAAAGGAAGGCAAGTATACAGAGTACCAGAGAAGATGAGACTTTTATGAATGGGTTGATGCATTCAAAGGTCCTTGAGTCAATAGTCTCTCTGAAATGATTTATTGAACAAAAATTCATTTGTTCTGTGCCACCTCACAAAAACTTTTCTTTCCCCTTCGTTAGTCTAGGGATGTGTTCTATCAGGGCTGAACCGAGGGACGCACAAACATTTCCTTACCCTCGCAGCCCTGCTTGGACAGGAGGGTTTGGTGGGTGGGAGACGCAGCGGCTGAGTCTGCCAGGAGGGGTGTGAGACCCACCACAGCCACGCAGCTGGAGGAGCCGGTAGTGGGAAAGTTGTCGCTTGTCTCTGAGAACCTCACCCACTCCATCGTGGTCCCACTGCCCGGTGCTCTGCTTCTTGACCGCCTTCTGCTGAGAGGGACACTAAAAAAACGACAAGGTGCAAGTGCCTCTTTCCTCTGACCCCTCTGCCTGGAACTCAGGGAACAGCTTGCGAGGCAGGCTCAGATTTGGGGCTTTGAACGTCAGGGCAGTTTCAGTCCTGCTTTTGGTTTGTGTCATGAAAAGGAAAGAATGGGTAAAGCATGTCTGGACTGAGAAGGAAGTGGCCGTTGCACACATTTAATATATTTGGATGAATTAAACCAAACAGGTCAAATGCCTGATCTGATGCTTCTCCTCTAAAAAATAATGACACGTGAAAAGCTAACAAGAACAGAGCATCAGGGCTTGGTAACAAAGCTGTTGGGAGTCAGGGCAGAATGAAAGTCTCCCTCACTCAGCGTGAACTCAACTGCGTGTCTAAAGTTTTCTCACCTCTGGCAATACCAGTGAAACATAAGTGTTCCTCCTTTCCTTACATGTCACATAGCAAAAAAGTGCGGGGGCTATGGAAGGGCTTCCTATCCACTGGCAGGAGGGGCACGGTGAGAGGT
This sequence comes from Pampusana beccarii, assembly GCA_013399365.1. NCBI lineage: Eukaryota > Metazoa > Chordata > Aves > Columbiformes > Columbidae > Pampusana > Pampusana beccarii. The sequence continues at coordinate 738,006 of VWYH01005065.1, forward strand.
ACCAAGTGGGGAGCTCACTGTGACTTACATACCCTCGTGGTTTCCCAAGCAGTCCATGAGGCCTGGTGCAGAGTCTGCTTTGTAGGCTTAGTTTTGCAGCAGGAATAGATACATTTCTGGAGGCAGGGATTGGGGAAAAACGAGCGAACTACTTCCTCTGCTTTAGACTCAGTGCATTTCATGATAGGCTGCAGCCTATAGCTCTTACAGTCAAGTTATTAGATACATCATTGTACATGTCGCTGCTGGGACATGTGGCACTTATCTCTACCTGAAGGGCAGAGTTGTGAAGGCCTCCTTTGGCCTTCTTCCATGGGTAAAGAGATTCTGGCTGGTCCATGTGTAATTGGGAGGTTGCAAGGAGTATTTCTCTGTTTCTTTGTATTTCTTTTTTATGAAACAGCTTTTCCTCCTGCCAGGGCACGTAGATGATGCTTCTCTCTCTCTTCCCTAAAGGAGGGAAAGTTCATCATAACTTTTTTCCTTCCTTTTTTCCTGTTCTACTCACTCTTTGAGAAACTGGAGGCAGCAAGTCCTGCACTCTCCTACATCTCTGATATAAGCAAGTCATTCTGTGGAACAGGGCAAGATGCTTGCTGTCAAACAGAAGCTGGGGTGCTCTTAGAAACTAGAGAGCTCTTTTCTTCAAGTTATAAACCCTTTGACCATCCCTTTACCTCTCAGCGCTCCCAGTACTTTCTTCATTTGTACCCTATAATTCATACCAGTCTTTTGAGATACTGCTGGCCATAGCTCTTCTGAAGCAGGGGTTTTTGCTCTCTCACACCATGTTCGTTTGACAAGTTAAGATCTCCAGAGGGCCTCGTGGGTTTTATGTAATTTCTATCTGCATCCAGTCAGACGGACTCAATTTCATTTTATTTGCATTTAATAATAAGCTGCTTTTTTTAGCTGTAAGTTGCAGATTATCAAAAACATCAAACCCTCTCCATCGAAAGGAAATATATAGTCCCCAACCAAATCCAGGTTGACTGGCTGCGGAATGGTCCCAGGGCAAGACTAGGACAACTGCCATATATAGAGGGGTGGGAATTTCTTTGATGTATTTCACCAGGGGCAAAACAAGACATTTCTGATATAATGTGATTGTTCAGACGAATGCCTAAGCTGCCTTGGCTCTGTGTATTCATCTTTAATTATTAAAATAGGACAGATAATTCATAACCCTTGAGGTCTTTATATTATTTTCTGACAGTGAAATTCGATGTATGCTTGGCCAAGGGGGAGAAAGGTAGATTCTAAGAGCAAGAGAACAAAGTAAGAGAAGAAGAGAGAGGATGAAGAAAAGAAAGAGAGAAGGAGGATATTAAAATAAAAAGTGTGTTGGAAACGAGGGGGGAGGAAAAGCAGAACAGCCTAATGGTTAATTGTACATCCTTTATTGTCACGGACTGTTCTGCTTTAAACATTGCCCATGTTGTTGCCTGTTATCACATACAACTGGATGCATTGATCTTGATGGTCCCTTCACTTCTGTGTTTTGAGGAGGGGTCTAATGTGACCCCACTGGGGTAGGCACTTAGTAGGGAGAATGAGAGATGGTCCTTGCTCCAACAATCTTCAAGTGCATATGCGTTTGCATCAACTTACCAGCAGAGCCAGTTGTCAATAACAGCTTATTTAAGGGGATTTTTTTAGAGAGTTTGGAGGACAATGTTTAGGAGAGGTGAGGAATGGAGAGGGGAAAATAAAAGCAGGCAGAGAGGAAGAAAATACAGATAAGGAAGAGAGACTCAAATCACAAACAAGCTGCAATAAAGTCAGAAAGAATTAAGACAGACAGACCATCAGGTAACAGCAGAAGGATAGACATCTAGGTCCCAGCAAGCTGAGAGGCAGTAATGTCAATGTCCTCTTGCTAGGTCACTGTCAGTCAGTATAAATGCTGCTGTACATTCACAGCCAAAGGGGCTTAGCAAAGCTAATGAGCAGGGTAAGAATGAGGAATGGGGGAAGGAGAATTTCTCTGTTAAAACTCTGGCTGAGAGAGGATGTCTCTGTGCAAAAGGATTTGCAAGGCAAAACAGCACACGCTAGTGCAATAAATAAGCAGAGCTAGGGCGAGGATGGATGGAGGAAAGGGAAAAGAAGAACAACTCAGGCTATAGTAAGGAAATGGGAGAGCCTGCTATATTTGCCCTGTCTGAATCTACTTGGTCCTGGTAATTAGAAAGAACATACTGAGAGTGTTTGTCAGAACTGCAAGTTTAATGACTCAAAATTACAGCAGCCTGACATCCATTAAGCTGAAGCATTTGTTTTGGAAGTGTCATTTTTCTTGAGGGAACATTGTCAGAGCATTGCCCAGTCTTGTGCTGGCAGAGCTTTCCATTGGCAACCAAGATTGGCATGTCCAGGAGCCACAGGGCAGGAACTAGGGGTTTTGGCAGAGCTGGATTTGGGAAACCTCGGACTGGGAGAGTCAGGGGTGCTGCAGGGCAGAAGGAGGGCACTGGCAGGGTTATGTTAAAGCGTACCATGTATCTTCCCCCACTCCTATCATGATTGTTGCTAAGCATTCATGTGCACCGGTGTTTTTCCTTTATGGGAGATGCAAATTCTGCTTTGTTTCCCAGTCTGAGAAGGTGGCACCCACTCAGTGATGCCTGGAGCACAGTGTGAAGACAGTGCTCTCTGAGCACGGCAGGGCCTGCTTTTGTTCCTGCCAGGGGCTTGCATTCCTTTCTGAGCCCAGAGGAGCTATGCCAGGGATTAACTCTCACTGTTGTCCTCCAAGTCCCCAGCTGAATGGCCATGTGCCTTCTCTCTGCCTTAGTTTCCCCCCACCAGTAACACGAAGGCACCAGGGTTTCTGCGTTTCACAGAAAGGCTCGCTCATTCATGGGTTTGCATGCTAGTGAAGATCACTGTAACAAAAATATCACAGAAAAGTACTATGAGTGATTCTACTTAGAGTGGAGATACACTTGCACACCAGGGCAGGGAATGAACTCTTACAATCAAAACCGAAACCTCTTCCAAGTAGTAGGGCAGGGTGAAGAACTTGCTGAGCTTCAGGTCATGAAGCTACACGGGAAAATATATCTACATTTTTCATCCCAATTTGTCTCAAGCGCTGAAACATCATAAATTCACAAGGTTACAAAATACCTTACCTAAGAGCCCGTGGCCTGTCACCATGAACCTGCAGAGCATGTTGGGCTTTTCAGCAAGGCTGACTTGGCAATGAATGTGAAAGGACACCAGGTAAACTCATTAGAAAGCAGTAGGTCCGTTAGTGCTACAAAGAAGCGTGTTTTCGAGGCTTCGCATGTCACAGCGCTGTTTGGTACTGATGATGTACAAACTGGTTAAGTGTTTCTGGTAGGCGGATTTTGTACATTTCCTGCTGAGAACTTCCTTTGATACTTGGTAATGGTCCCCAAATGTATGTGCAGCAATGTCGGTGTTTTAATAACAGCAACTACAGTAGTTCACATCCATTTTTTATTACTTGATTATCTACTTCTGAAATACATTTCAGACTGTCAAAACTGTAGATTCCAGGATTGAAATCCGAGCTAAACCTATGAAGTAGATTGAGTTACTGTAGTTTCTCTTTAGTCTTATGACCAAGGATCCCCAACCAGTGGCTACATGACCTAGGCCAGTAAGCAGCAATACCGTGGGCAGTGACCCTGGGCAGCATAGATTATGTCAGTAAGTTAGTGAAAAGGCAGGAGCTAAAAGGTTTGTGTGTATTCACCTCCAACTGAGAGAGGATTCACTGAAAAATTCAGTGCCAGCTCTGAACTTTCTTGGCACATTTCTGAGTATTTGAAGACAGGATTTTTTGGAGCCATTGCTACTTAGATTGTGCTGGTACCTTGCAAATTTTGTTCTACACACTAAGGCTTTGTGTCATTTCCTTGCTGATATTTGATGTCTTTGTGTGTGGAGCTGTTACAGCAAAAGATTCTTGACAATGCCTAAGGACAGGAAGCAACAGTAGGAGCAAAGAGTTTCAGGATGCCAGTACAGGAGCTGAGGATTGGCCAGAATAGCAACCAAACCCTCCCTGTTTGTCATCCCTCAGAAACAGTGAGTGGCTGAGAGACAGCTTCTACATTTCAGCTGAAGAGCCCCAAGCCGTCGAGTCCTGTGGGATCAGGGCTGTGGCATCCGACTTCGCCAGTCATTCTGAACAGAAGAAGTCAGCCTGGTTTTTACTTACTACTTTACTTCTTTAATCACCTTCCTGCTGAAGGTTGGCTGGTTTTGGAACAATACTGGAGATCCTACGTTTGTACCCTGTATTTTTTCCTCTCCGCACCATCTGTTCGCAGGCTGGATTACAGTTGCCTCCAGTTAAAAAGCAGATTGCCTTGGCCCAAGGTCAGGATCGCAGCCCCAGCTCCCTGCCCGCCTCCCATGGATTTACACTCGACACACAGAGCTCAGTGCCCGGCTGCTGCTTTCCCTGAAACTCCCACCTGCTACCACAGGGGGATACTTAGGACATTGCTCCTACACGACTCTCACCCTCTAGCTCCCATCTGTCCACCTGTCTTTTGTCCTCCTGCATGCACGCCATTTGGCTCAGTTTAAAGGCCAGGGAAAGCAAGGAGAAGGTAAAAGTACTGGCTGACAGCCTTGATTTACCTTCAGAAACACGCTGTGCTCAGACCTGCCAGCACACCGGCCTCAGAATTCATCAGCGCTGCTCGGAGGAGCGCTTCTCGCCGTAATGCTTTGGTAACTTCTGAGGGACATTTGGATCCTGCTCTGCTAACTATTTTGTGGTTGGCTCATTGTGAGGGATGATGAGGAGATGCTGGGAGTTAGTGTCTGTCCCCCCCCATCCTACATTTTGCCCACGGGCATAGCCGTATCCTATATGAAAAAACTGAGCCGGTGCTTTTGTTTACTGGGGTCCAGTTGTATCCAGAGCATCCTGATGAAAAGCAGGTGAATTCCAGATTATTATTCATCAGAGGAGAGAAACAGAGCAGCTGGCAGGCTTACCCTTGGCCTCAGGACAGCCTGCAGTCACTTATTCAGTGGCTCTGTGGCTGATTTGGGCCATGTAACTGGCTAGCAGTCCTATTAAGAGAGTCTAAGACTCCCCAGTAATGGACTAGTCATTTTAGCATTTAGCATCCTTCCCCTGAGCTTGAAGTTGTGTTCTCCTGACTCCTCATGTTCAGCAGCACAGATTAATGTGAAACATGGGGCTGTGCTTGAGACTAGATAGGAACCCAGCACACTGATCACCACCTTTCCTTCTGAACTGATTGTATAGACAGTCACTGCTTGTTTCTTCTCTTCTCTTGTTCTACCTCAGATCCTGTTTAGTTTGCCCTCTGTTTTATGGGCAGTGCTGTGCTTCTGTCATCTTCTTTGTGGCAAATGGCAGGGCTTTCCTGGTGCCCCCTTGTCTGTTTTTACGTAGCACATCCTCTTCTTCTGTTTTCTTTTTCCAACTTGGAGTCACGCATAGAGTTTTGTCTCTCAGAGTCTTGTCCTCATGAGTACTGTGGCTCTCAAAAGGCTTTGTCATTGATGTCTTCTTTCTAGGTGATAGCATTGCCATATCCAGGTTCAACTACCTAAAGCAACTTTCTAGACTTATTGCACCCTGACCTGTCACACACTCTCTCTGCAAGTCTCAGTCAACAAATGCTCACAGATCAGGCTGAATAGTGTTAAAAAGCTGCTTGTCTTTTCCTTTGAATTCTCTTCACTTTGGTCTTTTTATCACTCCTAATGATGAAAAAATCCTCTGAGTCATGTACTCTTGTAATACGGAGGCTAGTTATTTTCTCTCTTGTATTCTCCCCAACCTGTTTCTTCCTCTACTAGATATAGAAAATCCATCTCTTCTGTTCTTTCTTAACACCTACACTCCTTGTTCATGTCTTAGACCTCAGTCTTGATTATTGTAACATCTTCTGCCTCCCTTACTTGCTTAAGAGCCAGCTAGCTACCTTTCTCTGGTCAGTACAAAATGGTCATGCAGAACACATTGCCTTTCTTTTTACATTACTCTCTGGTCCCCTTCGAACTTGAAATTCCTTGTCCTTGCCTTCATGACCTTATACAGTCCTCATTATACAGTCCTGCTGGTGTTTCTAATCCAGTTTTTACATTCCCTCCCACTCCCTATGTTTCTGTAAACTGCATTGTCCCATTCATCTCCCAGCAGTATTTATCAGACACTTCTAGCAACTCAGCCCCCTTCTGAGGCTGGTCTTTCTCTGGATTTTCTCCTGTCTTTCTAACCCTCTAAAGTGTTTACTTTCTCCTTTGCTTTCTCAGTGTCAAATTGAGTGAACCTTCCTGCCTTCTTTGCTCTTATCCATTTATTTTGGCATTGAAGGGTGCTTGCTTCACCTTCAGTTTTGCTGCGCTGCACTTGGTGACTTACACACCCAGTCAGCTGTCCTGTAATCCAGCCATCCCTGCAAAGGCTTTAGCTCCTGACACCTCACTAACCTGTCTTGCACAGTGCAGTCTGCCTTGTTTCGACACGGAGCCGCAGAAAGCAGCTGTGGGGAGTGCCCCTGGTCTGGGTAGGTTATCTGTGCTGGAAGTGGCTGGATTAGGGAGACCTAATCAGTTGTATAATAGCTCTAAGAGGATTGCTGCATCTTCCCAAGCATGACTCAACTTAAATGTATTTTGGACATAGGTGACTTGTCCCAAGAAGAAAGAGAGGGGACAGATTCCTCAGTCACAAGTCGCTCTTTTTTTTTTTTTTTTTTTTTTTTTTTTTTGTTTAGTCTTGTTCTTGTTGCCAGAAACACAGTGCTTTTCCAAGAGGAGGAAATAATCCTCTTGACCCGGCCTACCCTATGGAGCATGTTTTGGACAACTTTCCGTCTTGCATATCCTTGCTTATCAATAGAAATAATCTAGGAGTTGTGGAAGCAGGGATCACAGCCTTTCCAATAGTTAAGAGGGTTGTCAGTGGGTGCAGCAGAAAGGTTTTGGGCATGACAGACGGGGAAACATCCCTCCTAGAGTGGGGCTTGAAGAGGACCTAGAGGAGAAGAAGAGACCCAGAGCTGGCCCATCTTGGCATAAGGGAGCAAGGGCTCTGTGTAAGGAGTGGGTTATTCACTGTACCACCCTCAGTGAGCAGTATAGATTCGGGAGGAAGATTAAAGGCTGCCTATGGTGCGCAGCCACTGCTTCACTCTGCCTAACCCAGCCAGATTAATGAGGTGCTTTCTCTGCACAGCATATGGCCGTGTGCTTGTGCGATTCAGCACAGGCCAGGTCGGCTGCCTGCTCACAGCTAAAGAGGTTTGGATCTGTGCTGAGGGGCCGGGGCGTGAAGGAAGGGCTGCCGCTAGTTGGAGCGGGGCTATTAAAAGCCAATACTCTAATGAACCAGCAATGGCACCTAATCAATGTGTGAAAAATGGGTAATTCTTGCTAATGCCCTGTTAATGTTCTCATAATGATCTGTCAGGGAACTCTGGCTAATTATTGTCATGGCAATTTGGCACAGGTTTGCCTGGGATAATATGGCCTGGGTGAAGAGGAGCACATCCTGCTACCCGCGTCCCATCGTGCTGCTGCTCTTCCCACTTCTTCCTGCTCTTCTTCTGCTATCTCCCTTTCCTGGTCGCTCTTTTAATGAGGCAATTAGTTGATTGATTAGTTAATGTTTGTACAACACTTCGAACATGTAAAGTGCTAATTCAGTGCTCTTTGCTACTCCTCCTTTGCTTCTGTCTTTTTTTCTTGCTTTTCTGAAGGTGGCTTAAGACCACAAGTGTTCTGTGATGTCATGGAACACTGGTGAGGTCATGGTTGAGACTTCATAATCCCCAGTGCAATCCCCGCTCCTAGTTTGTTTATCCTTACCACGGTCTCGGGGCGCATGCTTTCCCCTGTCCTTGACTTTGGTCTGCTGTCCCACTGCAGTCCACCACCGCTTGGTGCACCTAAGTCTGAAATCCATGCTGCATTCGTCTGAAATTCTCGGTACGTAATTTAGACCTAATGCGCTGCAGACAGCGTGGGGCCTTGCTGAGGTTCCTGTAAATCACGTGGATGTGCTTGCGCTCTCAAAATTCTCTGCGCTTAATGGGTGACGTTGAACCGTTCATCCTGTTTTACTTGTCCATGGGTTGTTGACTTTGGGTTGGGTTTTTCCCTAATGTAACTTGGGGGGAGCTTAGAGAGAGGAAAGAATGTGTTGTGCTGTGCTCATCCCCTTTTGCCTTTGAAAATCATGTCTTTTCCCTGCTGTGCTAAATCAGGAATATTGGCGACTTACATTTAAACTCTTGCTACATAAGCTTGCAGCTAACTGGAAAGGAAGCGAGTGGGAGGGCAAGTGGCGATTGACCTATTTGCACGTCAATGAATGATACACCCCATTGTATTATGTAAAGGCCTGTTTTTGCATGTGTTTACATAGCTTTTCAAAGGGGGAAACCCAGTTGCTGGGAACCCTCAAGAGGAGCATAAGGCTATAGAATGGCTGTACAGTTATTGAGAGGCTTTCTACTCATAGCTGACATTTATATAGCGCTTTTTAGTGTCATCCAGGGGGATCCCAAACCACTTAGCTCTCTGCTGAAACACAGCCAACTCTGAGATGGAACAAAGTCACCATTCTTACAGTGGCATTCCCATACAGTGAAAGTTTAGGATGGAGTTTGAAGATCCTTTCTGTAGCAGGACACACTGGACCTTGGCTCAGCAGGCTAAGGGTTTACCCAGTACACTGAAGCAAGCACGGCCTATGCTTCATGACTTCTGTGGTATTTCTTAATGATAGGCCAGGGCCGCTGTCTATGTCCAGTCTGAAAAACACTACCTCCCACAACCGCGTGCTCTCTAGAAAGGTTACACAAAGTCAATTCTCAGCTTCATTACCATCAGGAAACCCAAAAATCATTGCCTGCTTCTAAAGAAGTAGAACAAGGCTCTGCGCCAGGTCGGGTCTCTGTCCTAGCAGCACAGCTCCCCTTCTGAGCAATGGCATCGCTGGTTATCTCTATTTGCTTCCACAACAACAACTTTGCCATCCCCTAGAGACTTGGAGAAGGTGTCGTTACCGCTTAGCATTAACAGCCATGATTTTTTTACCCCCTCTGACCCAGCCTGGCTCTTGAGAATGACTTGCTCACATCTTCAACCTTCTTCACATTTACTTTCTATGTCACTTTTATGAAGTGTGGATACTTTTGTACTTTGGAAACAAAATGCAGAATGTAGATCTACTGAGACTGGGATAAATTCTGCCTGAATGTACCGTGGCAATAGTCAGCGTGTCTGTTTCTAAAAGGCATTCCTCCTGTAAGCGACTCAGAACTAACTCACATTTATTTTGGTATCACTCAGCTCAAGTATGTGAATCTGGCCCAGGGACACATTTTGTCCATTTTTTTTCCAGGAAAGAGTCATCACAAAAAATGGCGTTATTGCTTCTGTTTCACCACTCTGAAACCCTCTGAGTTTCGTTCTAACCCTTTTAGAGGTTGTTAGCTTACTGAGCTGTGTTTGCTCCGTGTTGCCAGAGTGAAGGAAAACAAGTACCCGTGTTCCTACTGTGTGAGTGGCTCGAATAACAATACCAAAAAAACAGAGCACAACACATAGAAAAACACTCTGATACAAGATTAGGCAGCTAAGATTTAGTGCTGAAATGGGTAAGCTAGAGGGCATAGCTGTATGTCTCATCTGTTTACTGATCAGTCTCCATGCCTATCCCCCCTCTTCTGCTCCCTCCTGTACCTGTTTAAACATACTGGTGAGCATGAGGATCAGTGTAGCTTTCCCCTCAGAAATGCATTTCCAATTACAGGCCTTCCAGGCACTCATTCAGATGAGAGATTAGAAAAGTGACTTTCTCTTCGCTGCTCATCCCCTCCCATAATTTACCTCCTTCTATCAGTGTTTATAGAAGTTTGATGTTCTGCATCACTTACTTCTGGGTCTCCCAATAGAAAGAGATGGAATAGGCTAAAGTCTGCGGCCTTGAAAAGGGGCAGTAAGAGGATATGATAGGTACGTACAAAATTGTGAGTGTTATGGAGAAGGTTTCACTGAGTACCCATAGTGCCAGAACTAGTAACTCCATTCTCAACCCATTGTTTTTTCAAACACAAGATAGTTACAGTGTGGAACTACTTCTTATAGGAGGTAGCAACCAGAACCAAGTCTCCTAGAAGATGCTGGAGGACAGGACCATGGATTGCTGCTCTTGATAGCATGTTTGCTGCTGGTGCCCCTCAGAGGTGAGTGTTAGGCTGGCTGCTGTCTGGGTCAAGTTTGAGAGAGCAGGTCTCATCCTCTCTGCTGTTGTCATGCCTAGTTTTCCCCAAGGCAGCTAAATGGATCTGTTCTGTGAGGAAGGCATGGCTCTGTCGTTAAGGCTCAGTACTAGGATGCTGCTTAGCCTTGTCCAATTCCCTGCCTTTTTTACAAGTTAGTTTCGAGCCTGTAGAATGAGAATTATGGTACCAATTAGTATCTCAAATTCTTCTACAAATGGCACAGCTGATTAATGCCCTTTAATGTAATGCACTGTCACCCCTTATTAGCCATCAGAGAATACACACAGAGACCCCTTCTCAACTTGCACATACGTAGAAAGCCAAGTTTTGTTGCTTCTGTTGGTTTCTCAAGTGCTTTGTCACTTGTTCCTTCTTTAAACAGATTCCATTTTCTAAGATTTTTCCCATCCCAAGGTCTCTCCAGAACTCTTATCATTTGCATTGTCTGTGTGTGTTCTTCTCTCACTCTTATTTTTAAGAAAAGCTCCAGATCTGACCAGCTGAGCTATTCCTGCCAGAGGCATGTCTTGGCGTATGCTGTGGCATTAATACTTTTCTCAGTGGATGAGATTCACCCACCCCTGAGAGGAATGACTCACACATTGTCTAGGCACCACTTAAATCCAACGTAAGCTGTATTTTGTTGACTTAGATGAGATTTTGCTGGAGCTTTGGCCTCACAGTGAGCCTCTGCACAGGAGTGATTTTTCACAAAGTATTATTTTTACATCTTAACTTCCCATTTGCTTTTTGGCCTGCTATTGAGGTACTTAGCGAAAAGTCTTCATCGATCTGCCTACAGTAACTATAGGCTTTTTTCTTGTCTGGTCATACTTAATTTTACAACCCACTAAGATATCTGAGGACTGTAGTTTATTTTTCCCAATACATATTGCCTGTGCCAACGTTGAACTTTTTCTGTGGTCTGTTGGGATGCTGTGTATCAGCTCAGCTCTCTGAGAATCCTCTGGTCTTTGTCATCCAAATTTGATCATTTTGCATTATCAGTAGACGCTGGTCTCTCACAATTTCGTTCTCTTGCTCAGTGCATTAGCTGATATATTGCATACACAGGTCATAGCAAAATTCTCAGCAGCACCCATGCTGTTAAGTTTTCACCACATTAAGAGAAGGCCTGTTATTCTTTCTGGTTTTGCTGTTTGTCTTGTAGAGACATGTTCTCCATGAGATAACTTTACATCTCCAACCCAGGAGTCCTCTGATTTTGTAACAGTTTTTTTTGGTTTTTTTTTTGTTGTGTGTGTTTGTTTTTTTTTTTAATTAAATACTTGGTCAGAGACTTTTTGATAGGCAATTTATAAGAATGTCCATGTGTGCCAATCTTTTGCTTGGGGATATGACTCAGAAATGAAAAATACACAGAAAGGAATGAAAAGAAACCAGTTGTATGCGGAACTGTTAAAGATGGGGCTCAGTTGGAGTGTAAATACCTTTAACAACCCCTGTGGCAAAGACCGCAAAAACAAAACAGAACAACCCGGGCAGTTCTTCTGCGGTGACCTCAGCTGAACCTCACATACTCCAGCAGTCCAGCTGACCCACTGACCTTTTCTCTTCCCAAAGAGGACCACAGTAATGAGCATTCTGTACATCTCTGCGGCAGCAAAGGGCAAAGAGAATTATTATCAGTTATTGTTTTACAGTAATGCCAGGCCTCAAGGCTTGTTGTTACAGTGATGTTCCTAGCACATGGCAGATTTCAAGCAGCGTGTTATTTTCAGTCGTGCTTAACAAAACTATGAGGTTAGGAACAAGTTGGCCTTCCTTTGTTCCTTCAAGAAATATTTTTTTCTTCTTCTGCTGTAGTGTTGCATGATTAAACAGGCCTCCCTTCAGGTGAAGGTGAAATCCCAGGGCAGCTGACACTGGTACGCCTGTGAAGGACACCCACTCAAGAGCTGTCGGGGTGGTTTTGTTTTCAGTCTATTTATTATTGTCCTTGAGGGCTTCAGAAGAACAAAATGTATTTTCCAAAGTCATGCATGAGCCTGTGTAGCAACTCGTAGAAGGACATAGCCAGATACTGTACATCAGTTAAGACAGATGCAGACAAGAGCACATCCTGGGGACACGGAATGAGGTGACCCTCTGACTTGCATTTCTCTTGCACCCTATTCCACCTCCATTATCTTTGTGCAGGTCATGCACTGCGGAGATGATAAAAGACTGGAAATACATCTTGCTGGAGAAGAGCCTTCCAGAATGAGATGAAAAGCCATCTCCCTTTTCACTTTCCTCACTTATGCATTCCTCCTCCTCTGCCTTGTCTTCCTCAGCCCCACACTCAAGCACGTGTATGCACACAGGCACACACTCTTCTCCTTTCAGCAGTTGTCCATTCAAATCAAGTGTTGATCTCCGTGTAGACAGCTCTTGGCACAACAGAGGAACACAGATCCTGTCTGTAAGAATACCTTTGAAAAAAAGCCACACACGAAGACAAGCCTCTGAGTAACAGAGTGAGCGAAAGTGAGAGAAAGCTGTCTTGTTACATATAATTGAATCCCTCAGCACCCTTAAGTGACACCTTTCTTGCTTACACATACAGGAAATATACTGCACAAATGCTATTAAGCTGGAGCTAAACTAATTTAGCTGGTGGAGTGGGTGGACAGCATCCTTCTTCCTTTAAGAAATTGTGTATCACTGATTGCCTGATAAATGTGCACTAATACCCCACTTTTAAAAGAGAATGCAAGGATTGACAAAATGTCCAAGCTCACAGCTGCGGATAGCTGTTTCACAACAGACAATTACCTTATGCTGGAGAAACGTATATACAACTACTTCCTCTTAACGATGAAGGGGCGAGCTCCTGGCAGCACACTGTAATCATACTGCTGGAAGCTGCAGGGTACCAGCAGCTCTGAGACGCCGGCTCTTACAAAATTCTTGCAGGACCTTTGGTGACAAGAAGCGGTCAGGCCCTTGTGCTTAGCTTTCAGCCGTAAAACCGATTGCCGTTTTCCTGCACCTGCCGAACAGCACATTGATCTTGTTAGATCTAGTCCTTGCTTAAATCTATCAGGCTTCCATATGCAGTGGCAGACAGACAAAACCTGAAATTTGTCATAAACACTAGTAAAGGCAGGGAGATGGTTAGGGTCTGGTAAGCAGCGCCATTATGGCTGCCGAGAGTTGTAAGAATGAGTTAATGGGCTGTTGCCACGAAGTCCGGTGACTGAATCCTGTCGTAGCGTCTCTTGAAGAGCAGGTGAATAAATGTAATTCTTGCCATGTCTCTGGTTAGCAGGCTGTGGAGCACTGCTCATCCACATGTAGAAAATCGGTGATATTCCTGTACTTTGTGGTAACCTGTCTTAGAGGCCCAGCGCTCAGACGAGTTAATGGGGAAATGGGCCCTGGTGTTGAGAGCTGGAAGTGAAGTGATGCTTCTCTCCATTATTATGAATTCATTACGACATTATTTAATTCTGAGATCTTAACCTCAGTTATTTACGGAAAATTAGCATATTTGCAGATAGAGAACAACCTGTTGTGATGCCAATTAGTCCTGGATGCTGGGTGTTTTACTGGTGGAACTTCAGCCATACATCAGTGAAGCTAGGATTTCTGCACTGTGGCCATAAAGACCTCTTGATTTGGTTCCCCAAGGCAAAAAGCTTGAAATTGGATTACCCAGCTGCCTTACAGCAGCTGTTGAGTAGAGGAACCAGCACAGTAGCTTGTTAAAATCTGCTCTTAGGCAGGGTGATTCTTGTCTTGAATTAAACTTGGGTCAGATGAGCCTATGTTGAGAGGAGGTAGACCTGTTATGTGGTGGAGAATCTCTGAAGGGCCCTTGCCTGATCTGTACTTTCCAAGGAAGTTGATGCAAGGGTGGTGGTCCCATGCAGTAGTTGTAGGGGTCTCTTTTCTGATAGTTGTTAGTGAGCTATCTTAAGCAGATGTGTGGCCTTCATTGTCCTAGTATATGAGTACCTCTCAATCTTTTTTATGCATTGTCAGAGCACCTCAGGCATGCAAGAAGTAAAATTGCTCTGTTTCACAGATGGGGAACAGGGAAATTGATGGTTAAACGCTCAAAAGTATACAGGTACCAAAGTCCTGCCCAGCTGCCATTCTTTGCTCTTAAATCCAAGCCCACTTCTTCATTGATGCCCATTTCTATACAGAGAGATATATGTACGTTTCTATTGTTTACCAGCATTTCTAACCAGGGCTTGCAGTTGCATTTCTGTCCAAGCGCAGAAGAGCCCCAGCCCTATTAAGACTGAGCAGCTTAGCCTTACAACATTAGAGGAGAGGCTGGAAGTGAACCTTGGAGTGCCTGGTCCTTCTTTTCTCTTGGCCAGTTAATTTTTATTGATGTGTGGCAGCTTCAACAGGGAGAGCCTAATATCTTCTGTATGCCAGTGGAGGTTATGAGCATTCCTCTGGGAAGCAGAAGAGTAGGAACTGAACCCCCTCAGACAGAAAACAGAGTTATACCTACCTCCCTGATGAGTCTTGGAGCTGTTGAGCTGTAATATGAAAGGAGGCTGGTAGCAACCACTGCTTGCTTCATCTTCTTGTTTGGAAACTATGGTTGTTCCAGGAGAGGGCAGATTTATTTATTTATTTATTTTTTCCCCCTGAGTGTTTCAGCCACATAGATAGGTAGGATTTATCAGGCTAATAGAGGCAGTATTCCTCTTCATGTACCTCACCCCATTTCCTTTATTATCATCTCTGCAGCATCCTTTCCTAGTCACATAATACAGTAGCTGCTGCAGAGCTCCTTCAGAAGAGGTGATGTCCAGACACTGACTCTGCTCAGGCAGGTCAGTCAGCAAGTAGCAAGAGTTGGTTCACAGTTTAGGAGCCTATGGGAGAAGTGGTGGAGCAATTGGTAATTTTAATGGTTGGTAATTTGGGCAGATCAGTGTGGTGTGGCAGGGATGCCATAGCATAGCTCCCACACCAGCTGATTATCATTCTCTCCACTCTATCTCTTTGGCTCCTTCAACATCAGAGAACTTAAAAAAGGTATGGAGAGAAGGGCAGAAAATATGATGTGGGAGGCTGCGAGTCCTGAGCTAGCAGGACTGGCTAAAAATAAAAGCGAGGTCTTTATAGCCTATGAAGAAGATGAAGAAGAAGAAGGAGAAGCTGTTAAGAGGTGATTTAATCGAGTGTAAAATCCTAAATGGTATAGATAATGCCAAGGCATGTTCCTGTTCACAGACTGGCTCAGGGAGAGGACAGGCAGCTGCAAAGGAAATGAGTTCAGCTCAGCTTATTTGACAGAGCTTATTCACACAAAACCTACAGGTGCCTGGGACAGAGACAAGTAAAAGGAAGGAGCTTCAGTATAGCGTAGGTAAAAGGACATCCCAAGGGGCACGGGGAACCCTGAATGTCTGGGGTAGATAGCTGAGGAGACGGATGGTCTAGCGTCAAGGAGATGATCTGGTTACAAGCTAGGAGCTTTCTGACTTGTACCTATGGAGGTAAAGGTATAGCACAGGTAGGGTTATCTCTGATGTTTCAAGCTGGGTAAAGCTGGAGAGGTAATGTTAAGTCCTTGGTATGGCTCTAGTTAATGTGCTTTTTGATACACACTGTGAATTTTACTTCTTGAAGTGCTATTTTCAGAGTAGAAAATCTGATCTTCCCAGTGCCCCTCAAGAGCAGTGGCAAATACACTTAAAGTCATAGAGAAACTGAGGCACAGAGAAAGGGCTTGACCTGTTCATTGCTCTGTAATTAACTTGCAGGCAAATGACCTTTGCTGCATGAAATACAACAAATGATTCCTTCTTATGTCTTATAAATGTGTGCCACAACCCACACCAGAAACCTGCCATGTGGTTGCCTCTGCCCATCTTTTCAAACGCTTGCCAAGAACAGTGAAAGAAGCAGCTGAAAAAATTGGAGGCCTCTACAGTCACTAAACCATGACCTGATCATTAAAATCCCATGTCTGCTCCCATTTTGCCACTCATCGCTTCCCTTAGGGAGCAAAGACCTTTGCAGGTCTACATCCGGGGGCTTTATGCATAAGTGCAGCTGATAAGGAGACAGTGAAACCCCCACTGCCGACTTGTGACCTCTGCTCTGTGCAGAGCAAAGGAGCCAGAGAGCCCTTGCAGGCTCTTGGGGTTGCCCTGTGAGGGAGATGCCTGCTGCTCACCCAGCATCTTGAAGCTCCTCAAGCCCTTTTGCTGGCCCAAAGCACAGAGAACATAACACCAGGAAGGAGGTGCCCTCTACCCACTGATGCTTGGTGGAACAGGTGCTGGGACCAAGTATGAAAGTTTGCTTGGAAACCAGGGGATGCTCAAAGTTGTATGCAAGGCACTTAATCATTTATTCTCTTTTCTGGGGGCTGTGTTCACCATAACTCTAACAGGTATCCGAAAGTAGGGTGGAAAGAAACAAATGAGTTAACCCTCCATGAAAGGGAGCCTCTGATAGAAGGCCACTTACATAATCTCTGGCCTACTAACCTCATGAAAGTGAGGACTTGGCTATGAGGAGCAGGAGATCTGTGATACAGGGATGGAGCAGCCAGCTATCACTCCTGGCTTACACTTACACCTGGACCTCTCCAACTTTGGGAGTACTCTTTTCTCTGCCACTTCTTTCTTTGTATTTTGACTCCAAAGTAGAAACAGTCTGAACTATGGGATTAGAAAAACTAAAAATTCGAGACAGATTGAGCTTTGGTCCTTGGTATCATCCCAACTGCATTCAGCATTTGGCTGACACCTGGAGATCTGGGGTAGGGTCTCAGTCTGCTGCAGCTGATGTGGGCAGGGAAGAAAAAGGGGGAAAAGGAATGAGAGTAGTACAGCATTGTTCTCTTTCAGTACTATACTGGATCTTATTCGATGTTTTAACTGAAGGCTGACCATGAGGAGTATGCCCTTAGGAAGGAATCTCCACCTCCTTCTTTAGGTTTCTGTTGTCTGTGTTTGCAGAAGAAAATTTGGAATATTAACAAAAAATAACCAAAAGCCTCAGAAACCTTTTCCTCTTTGTTTCTTTCTTCTCTTTCTTCCCACCTTCCCCACTTACGTTTTTTGGTACTTCAATCTGGCGGTATTGCTGATAACTTTTTTTTTTAACACAGGCCCTACTCTGAAGGTTACACTAAATAAGGGGAATATCATTAAAGCCAGGGTAGCGCTTCAAATGAAAGATTGTCAGTATTAGCAGTAAGAATGAGGAGGGGAGAGAGCTATATGGGGAATCGAGCAAGGAAGGAATGTATTTAATAAGTGAGATCTGTGAAATTAGTGCAGTGCCATCTCTTTACAGCGATTATAACAGAATCAATTTTACAGGGGGAGACTACAGTTCATTTGCAATATCACCAAAAAACTATTTCCAAAGCTGTGCTGCATTGTGCAGGGATTTACCAAATTATTCATTTTAAAAAGAATAATAGTAAGAATGAAGTATTTGGCTAATGAGAAATGTAGTCATACAAACAAAACTATCCTCAAATGCTGTTTGGCTCTTCCATATCTCCTGGGAATTAGCTGCTGCTTTCAGTCTGATTTTACCTGCTATTGCTCTAAGCTAAACTTTCCATTTATATGAGAAAAACTGGAGCCGGGAGGATTACGAGCCCCTCTGCTTTTGATTTTTAATAAAAAGCGAACATTTACTTCTGAACAGTAGCAGTGGGAAAGGGAATTACATCTGAGAAGAGAAGGTTGACCTTTGGGAGCGCGGGCACATTCACACACAGATTCCCTCAGTCTCTGTTGCCCTCTCCTTTTGGTGATGCACACACTGCTGCGTGCACATGCAAAGGTGCATATACACGCCTGTATTGCTATACGTGCTCGTACATGTGGTTTCTCACAGGTGACCCCATGTGAAGATACCTGTGCTACTGTTACGTTCTTCTTTCTTCCCTACCATGTTACACGCACACACACCTTCATCCCCTTTTCTTGCAGCAAGTGTTCTCTTCATACAATCTGTGGAGTTGTACTCAACTATTCAGAAGCAGGAACAGGATCTGCAAAAGTGGTTTTTTAAATGTTAAAAGGAAGAATATATTTTGAGGCCTGTCTCTTTGCTCCCTGCATGCTAGCGTGTATTTACAAGCTTTGATTTGAAACCACAACAGCTAGAACCTCAGTATTCATATTTGAAAGAATAGCTGAAAGGCCTCTGGTTGATCATCCAGCTTTAGAAGCTGGGATGTTTGGGAAAAAACCCTACCTGTGTACTTGTACAGCACTGACAAAATTGCAGATGTAGGCAATATCAATGGAAGCTGAGATTATGGGAGAGATGGCCAGGGGCTCTCCACACGGATGTTCCTCCCATCATGTTTTCTAACCCTTCTCAGGGTAGGGCTTCCTGATGTAGCGGTAGGAAGGGGAAAAAAAAACCTTTCCCTTTTCACTGAATGTTTACGCTGCTGCGACAGCTATCACTGGGGTAGTACAGTCCCCGTAGTAAGGCAGTAGTGGAGGATTTCCCAAGAAAGAATAATACAGGCGGGGCTGAAAGAGCAGATGTACACTATTTGTATTGGCAGAAGTTGAAAAACAACCCAGCCCCCTTCCCATGAAAAAGCACACTTATAATTAAAACCCAACAGATTTATTGCCTTGAGTCATTCTGGTATTTATCAAATTACAGCTGTGTGGCACAGAACTGTATGGCATGATTTACAGTGGCGGTGCGGAAAGGCACGGCAGCGATTCCCTCCCAGGAGAACAGAGGGAGCTTTGTTCCCGTTGTGATAGGACCAGACGTGGTGGGAGAACCTGGGTAATTGAGTGCTTTGTCAAAGCCAACCTCTTTCCTCCTCTGTGTGTGCTTGCACAGATCTAATAATTCTCATCACATCAGACGTTCTAATCATTCTGACATTACGTATGGGGGAGCAGACATCTGAAGAGCAGGAGCTGCTTTCTTCATCACCATCACCATCATGATTATCTGGCTGTTTTGGTTTTGTTTTTTTTTTTTTTTAACCCACTGATGAAGCAAAACACACAGGAAATTGAAAAGAGGGATAATGAATTCAGGAGCAGGTTGTATATGTTGGCATCAACTAGGAAACAGGTATTTCTGAACTTTATAACTCTTGTGTTCATTTAAACAAATTAATTTATGTTCGCATGCAGCGTTCAGTGGTATGTAATTTTTGCATTGGGGAACAACAGGGGAGACCCAAGATAGGCAATATAAGAGCGGTAAATTGCAGACCTGGCGAAGAGACTGCGTTAGCCTCGTCGTATATGCAGCACTTGCCTCAAATTCTAACGACACACAGCGAGTTCAAATCCCACTGGGGGTTCTATTTTTATTAGAAATACTTCATATCTCTTTATTCTTGGTGTCAAATGGATCACTACACTTTCAGCACTTAATTATCTTTATCATCCAAAAATACTCTGCCTCTAATGAAAATATTTAAACAGCTCTTCCAGGAGCAAAACATAATGCATGGCCCTGTTGCTCGGAACAGCCTCAATTCCTATGGATGTCGAGGTGGGCACGGAGTGGGCTGTTGCCTTACAGCTTGTGGCCCCATCCAGCACGACACTGTTTTTTGTGAAGACTGCCAGAAAGGGACATGATCTGGAGGATGGGCTCTCTTTCTATGTGGTTTAGCTGCCACTAAACCTATTTTAGCCTGATGTAACTTCAGCAGAGCTAGTGAAGTACCAGCAGCTTTCAACTGGGGTAGCTGAACATGGAGTTATAGCCTTTATGCTTTATTTCATTACCCTCACCATGTTTGATTTCACATGTATTTCTTGCTATGAGGGAGCAGTAAGGAAGGCCTCCTATGACTAAGGCTTGCAGTTTTTTCTAGGCTACAAGTGAGGTTTGTATTACCTTGTGACTAAACTATGTTCTTGCTTCCATTATGGAGAGGGAAAATTCTGCTGAGGTTGCTTGTGTTTTGCTGACATTTCTACCCATTTATTTCCACCCATGCAAAGTTTTCACCCATACCATTTTTGCATATCAAAAGCAGACTACACTGGGTCTATTATATATGGTGGGTGGAATTGTCAAAAACATCGAAGTGGCTGAGGGGGCTTTGTCTATAGAGGAATCACGTGTGACTGAAGGTTGTGTAGTCCTACCTGACCTAATTTTAACTTCAGAGCTACTGATAGCAGTGTGAGATGTCAGCATAGAAGATGTTGGCATGGGCTGTGAATGAGGCTGTGAAGTGTCCAGAACGGCTAATTTTTATTTATGTCTGTGCCATCATGCCTTTAGTGCTGCTGTTGGCAATGGCTCCAAGTAGTTTAATACCTTTGTAGCCATTTCGGATAAATTGTAGTCCTGTCTGCCACCACAGCGTGTACACGCTGCTTATATGAATCCTTGAATTCTGCAAGGGAAGCAAGAAAAAACAGAGACCAAACATAGCAAGGTACTTCGTAATTATGGTCTTGTGGTCTATTTGTACAGATGAGAGGGTTTATTTATTTATTGTGGTGAATGACTGTGAGCTTTGATATTGCTAACGTTCAATAAGAGTTTATGCTTCACTTTCCAAACAGAAGCTTCCCCTCTCTGTTAAGAGCAGCACACGTGGTAAAATAAATGATTTCTTACAGTGTAGAGTACAATAACTGCTGCCTCCATTCGGCACTGGGTACGGAGAATAGGAGAATACCATGGATTCTGCCACCTTGCCTTCAGAGTATTAATATATCTTGTCACAAAATACAGAGAAAAGGGCATTTCCAGAGCTATTTTTGAATGATTTCAGTCTTACCGCTGTATTACTGTTTTGTTGTTGTTTCTAAATGGTGTGGCTTTCGTTTTGCTTGACAGAATTTATTTTCAAGGATTGCATTCTGCTTATTACATGATTATATTCCGATTCTCAGATTGTGCAAATATTTTCGTCAAGTCATAACATGGAAGCATTATTGATACCGTTCTGCATCAGACTGGGGATCAGATTCATTCAAAATTGTTGAAAGCTGCCTAATGAATCCAAGCAGAGTTTCAGCCCAATGACAGATGAATGACTGAATACAGTCAGCTTATGGCTGGTTTTGCATTTTTTTGCTGCAAGCATTAAACATGGCAATAACATAGTTCTGCTAATCCTTGACGCTAGACAAAACTGGTCAAAACGAGTCTCAAAGTGTTGGCAAAACATCCAAATTAAAATATTCTGTCCTACAGTTTCGGAAACTTTCAGTGTTCTCCAGAGCGATTTGCTGGAAATTATTTGGCAAATTCTGGAATTTTTCAACACTCCCTAGAGCAGCGCTGAAGTTTCTTGTCTGTCTGACGTGAATTGCCAGAAAGGTCTGTATTTACAGCTATCACTGAAAAATGCCAGTTAAGTAGCATGCTACTTACAAATAATTAAAGTAGCAGACAGCATACTCATTAAGTGTTCTCAGCAGCTGGCCCAAATGGTAGTGTTAGGTGTTTGGATATTTTGGTGTGTTTTTGTTCACAGAGGCTTTTTACAAGATATAAACTGTCATTCTGAAAAATCTGCTCTTATCACTGGGGCAAACATGCTTGCGGTGCGGCCCTCAGCCCGTGTATGTGAGCAGGGCATTCAGGCTGGGGGCACTCTCCTCATTTCCCTCTTGACGCAAGTCTTAAGCCTAGTGATAAAATACTAAATGCTAATGCTAGTAGTGATAGCAAACCCCTCCAACTAATCTTGTCAACAGTCTTGATTTTGTTTATAGTTGGAAGTAGGTAATATAGCTGTGCTTTCAGTCCTTGGGTTTGGCTTGGGTAGGATAGAAATATGCCAGAGACTTGGATGGGTGGTGGCATTTCTACCTCTGGCTAAAAAAGACAGAGCTTGGAGTTGGGTGTCCCCTGTTACTCTCTGCGGACCGACTGAAGTGCAGTGACAGCCCCTCTTGGGGCAGCTGCCTGTGGCACTGCTACAGCTCCTGGCACAGGGATGGTGGATGTCAGACATCAGCAATGAAATCCATACGGTCCAGGTACCATATAGCCCGGGCCAACTGGTTTTCTTTGAGTAGAATGTATTGGGCACTAAGTTCCCGTGGCTGTCCAAATGCCAATAATTTCCCCCCTGTGGTGTTGTCCTTGCTCTGTTTCTCTTTATCAGTTTCCTTCATCATGCTTCTCTCCCTTCCCCCTCTGCTCCCCCTCCACAGCCTGCCCCATCGCTACGTACAGCCCAAAGTTTCTGCTGTGTCTTCATTTCCTCCTTGTAGATCAATTCAGCCTGTCCTGGCCAATTTGCGCTGCTGACTGGCCTTGGCAGTCTACGTCCTTGTCACTGCTTTGCTGAATTAAAAATTAAACCATGTTGGATGAGAGCAGCGGAGAAGCTTTCTACAGGTTATCGACGGAGTCTGTTGACAGTTTCCCATCCTACTGCCTCACATCCTGACTAACAACAGAAAAGAAACTGGGTCACTTCAGCCATAATCCTGCTGGGTCTTGTCTAGGTGTGATGCCAGGAGTGTGGTGGGTTTTTTTTCCTATTTGTAGGAGGACAGCAGGGCATAGGCAGACATCAATATACTGGCACGATGAGGGTATGCACTTGTGAGCCTGTTTGAACACAGGATTGCTCCAATCTCGCATGTTTGGGCTATTGCAATTTAAATTCGCTGAGAAATAGTCTTCAGTTTTGCTTCACTGCAATAAATTCCTAATGTCTCTCCCTAGCTGCTTACTGCAAAGACAGATCGCTGCATGGTCGGCACTGGTTTCGGTGCCGATATTGGTTTCTAGAGTGAGTGAGACTGCAGAGATATTGCAAAGACTTTCCACTGCAAGAATTCGTGGCCAAAGAAGTTAACGTAGGACAGCATCTATCTGGTGATGTGGTATATGGTAGCTAAGCTGAGTCAGATTGGGAGTCAGTTTTACAAAACAAAGCGGAGATATGTTGGCATTAACTATATCCTTAGTCCTTCATTCTCACACCATACATATTTACTGCAAGTCCTCCGTTACTGCTATGGCAATCGAATTCATCTTCCCAGGAAAGGAGACCTGCAAGCTGTGAGTCTCAGATAGGCTGGTGCACTCACACATTTCCCACAGGTACCAAGGCTGCTGTACGATGCCCTTCCTGCAGTGCAAGGAGGCTGGGCGTTTCACCAGGCTAGGAGAAATGTTTCTGCAGTAAGGCAGGAAACTTGCAACGCTGGAGTTCAGTGTTCTCAGATACTGTAGCTGCTAAAAAGGAAGGATGAAAAGAAGAAGGGAGAAAGACCAGTTTGAGGAGATAAAGATGTTTTACATGATTTACAGTTTGACCTTATGATGGTGTTGCCAGTGCATCTGAGGAAAGAGCAGGTGCTTCTAGATGGACCAAGGATTTTATTTTCCCTTATCAGAAGGTTAAATTAAATGCTCTTCCCCTGCTGCCCTTTTTCTTCGGGTCCACTGGCTGATAAAAGGAAGATCTGTGTTATCAGCCAAAGAGACAGGGTAATCCTGAAGGAGGAAGCAGTAGGCTAGGTGGTTGTGCGATAGGAAAAGGAGGTGCTCCCTGCCCTCATGAGGAGGAGAGGGTCTGTCCCTCAACCCTTTCTCCACAGTATGAGGAAGCACAGCCTGTTAGCACAATGCAGGAGTTGGGCTCAGCTCTTCTATTCTGTTACTGCCTCACTCCCTTTTCCCAGATCTTAGGGTAAGCTGCTTTGAAACGATGCAAATCCTGCTCAGCACCTTGTGATGGTGTCTGTGTGAGTGACAAGAATGAGTGAGTAATGGGGAGGGTGCTGAGCTCAGGTTGGAAGGAACAGTGACAGCAGCCTGGGTGATGGGGTTTGTTCATAGTAATGCACCTTAGTGTGGTTTTACCTTGCCCCTGAGAGCCCTCTCCAAGGAGAGTGCCTGTCTTTGGGTTCTGCCTCCATCCGACCTGTCTCCCTGATCTTTCTCCCAACTAAAGCCAGGCTGGGAAATAATTAAATCTGGGAGGCAGGCTGGACTTTTTGCAACGGTGCTGCAGCCTACCTAACCTGTAGTTAGGTGGAGCTTTCCAAGTATTAGTGTTGCTGGTAGAAGAGAGTAGGCTCCAGCTCCCACTCCTAGAGCTGTGCTGGCTCCTTCAGGAATGTCAAGAGGAAAAAGCAGTGAATGGTTATTTTAGTCAAGAACAAGAATGGTGCTCTCTTTGAGCAGCCCAGGGGAGAGATTGAGTGTGCAGAAAACCCAGCATTCTTGCATAGTCATTTTTCTGAGTAGGGCTGCATTTTGAGGATGCAGAGCTCTGCTCAGCGTGGGAGGAACTAAGCTTCATGCTGCTGCCTCAGCATTCGTGCCAGCCGTTTGTGCCGAGCAGTCTTTTTTCCTGCCTTATTTTTTTTTTTTCCCAGAGTGCTCCATGAGACGTTAGTGACTCTTTAATTATATCGGGAGGTCCATGAGCTGTTTTGATGTGTTGTCTCTCTTGCTTTCGTGCCTACACTGGGCTGATGACACATGGTCACTGTTCTCTGTCTCTGTCTTACTCTTTCACTACTGAATTTCAAATGTCGCCCTTGGATTTGACACTTTGGGGACTGGCCAGACTTTAAAAATCCTCTCCTGCTTTCAGATACCAGTGCAGGTAATAAAAGGGATTTATCAGCCTGCACTTTCCTGTGCCTGCGCCTGTGGGGATGTGCAAGGTAAATTCATATCCAGTTCTTATGAGACATGTTTGCCTCTCTTTCTCTCAAAATACCATGTAGCACAACCATATTTTCATGGGGATTTTTTTTTTTTTTTCCCCACAAATTGTATATCAAATGCTCACAGAGCAAAACAATTCATACAGTAGATGAATGAGTATATTAGAGCCTCCAGTCAAAGGGCCAGGCGTAGAGCAGCAGGGAGAGGGGACCACGAACAGTCCAGAGGCAGGAGGGAGGACAAGATCTGAGCTGAGATGTGAAGCAGCAGCTACGGCTGAGCCAGCAGCAGGGTTGTCAAACTCAGCGGGAGCCGAGGAGGAGCCGACTCCTGAGCCAAGATGTGCCATTGCATGGAGGCAGAAAGAAGAGCTTGGTGTGGGGCAAGGGCAAGAGAAGATGTCAGAGCAGTCATTTGGGACAAAGGCAGGAAAGGTGTAAAAGCAGGGAGCGGGTGCTTTTGAGAAGTGCAAGTTGCAAATGGGGTAGGGACTGTTGCAGCAGCTCAAGCTGCAGAGCAGCATCCTGATATGGATTTCTGATATGGAGAGACGTAAGTAGACCCCTACAGACAAATGTGAGGGAACCTGCAGAGCCGAGTTTCAAGGGGAAGACAAGACATTTCCTCCCCACAGCCACGAGGTGCAAGAGCTTTGGAATAGCTGACTTCAGTGGCCAAGCAGGGGTGAGTTTTCGCCTGCTGTATTCCAAGTGCCCTTTGGTGGGAACCGATCTGAGGCTGTCCCACGCTGGGGTTTGCCAGCAGCGCTCTCCCGAGACCTGCCCCGTCCCTCGAGTGTGTGACTGTTTGGCCGGTCCAGAGGGATTTGGGGTTTCCCAGGCCAGGACACACATAGGTGTGGCAGCCAGCCACTAGCCAGTTGTTTTCTTTTCACCTCTCTTTGCTAAATTGGTGTGATCAAAACACACCCAGGACCTGGAGTCTAAATAATGGTCTTGCGCTCCCCGTGTGGAGCTTGGTAATATTTACTGAGCCCGACGGCTTCATTCTCCTCCGCGCTGACTGCATTAATGGCTGGCTGCGGGGAGGGAGGGCAGGGATGAAGGATAGCTGAGAGGGGTCCGGGCGACACAGCTAACGGATGGCCTTATTAGAGACACTTTCCTGGGGCCTAAGTGGAGCTTTTTTGTCTGAGTCGGCAAGAAGTGGGTCATTTTGCTGGGCTGTCAGGCCGCAGCTCTCGCTGGAGAGAGGAGGCTGTGACTGTAGCAGCCGGCTGGCTTCTCTCTGCTGTGTTTTGGCTGGGGGATGAGAAGGTGCAGGGCTGAGAGGGGATCGAGAGAGGCCAGATCAGTAACAGCCCTCAGGGATCCCTTCCTGGAAAATTTAAAAAAAAAAAAAAAAGAGCAGATCCAAATCGGTGTTGTGTCCTACTCCTGCCAGCAAGCAAAAATTGGAGATCAGTAGGGAGGTAATGTAGCCGACCTGACCCTCTCCCCTCCACAAGATGCTCCCCTCCAGCCGACTTTGGACTTTCGTTGCCATCTCTCTCAGCGCTATCTGCTTGTCTCTGGAGGGGCAGGGATTCCTAAGGAGGTACTAGCTCGAGCTGCTCTCCGTCTCATCTGTCAGCAGTTTTAGAGGGCCTAGTGGCAACTGGGCCTCATCGGTCCCGCATCGTGCCCGATCCACAGGGATGCGAGCCTGCTGCACCCATCCACAGGGAGCCCTGGCTCTGTGTCTTAAGCTGTCGCTGCTCATGGATTTGACTCTGCAGATACCTACTTCTCTCTGTTGTATTGGCTTAAACAGGGGTTTATCACATACTTAGCCTCCCCTGCCTGTCCTCCCCATCATAACTGTGTTGATAGATTGTCTAGGAAAGGAAAAAAAAGGCAGTATCAGAAGCCAGCAAGCCAGAATACACCACAAGGGACTGTTCTGAGGGTATTTCCAGCCCAAAAGGAAACCCAGTGTCCTAAAAATTTATAGCTCAAGATTGTCAGAGTTGAAGTTAGAGAGAGTCCACAATGAGATTAACTTTTTTTTTACAGCCCTTTCCCAAATGCAGCCAGTGATGGTTGTAATGCTCACCAAGCCCAGGAACACAGATCAGCTGCTGGGTTTAACCAGTTAGCCCTGGGGAGGAGCTGGTTAAAGCAGAGCAAATACTATGTCAGTCTTGTCCTAAAGGAGACGAGAAATGGAGGGAATGGTTTGGGGACTACATTTTTGTTCGTAGCCAGAGGCGGCCTGCTGGTGCATTGCACTGACTTCCATGTGAGCTGACATTAGGTGAGGGGTAGCTGAAAAGGACCTTACAGCTGGGGTAAAAATTTTCGTGCGTATCATTTCTGTTTCGTGAAGTGGCATTTCTCTTTGGTAGAGCTGGCACAGTTTACTGGTGAAAGGCTGCCATGAGGTACTTTTTAGGGAAAATGTGGATCCCAGGGAAATGCTGATTGGAGAGACAGGAGTAAAGAAGAAAATTTGTTACAAACAGAGGAGTCATAGGCTTGAGCTTCTTTTCTACTGTGGTGGAAGTGAAGAGAAAGGACCAATACCTGACCTCCCCCACTCTTCATCTTCAATAGCTTTGTTTCTTGAGCTCATCTTCTGCACAGACTAAACTGTGCTAATCCTCAGAGTAAACTCTGCATCTTGCATTACTGTGAATCAGGACGGAATGCAGAAGGCCAGTTTAGTACAGTTTTATTTCTCCTATCCCCTTTTCATACTCGCAGGAAGCGTATCAGGTTGTGCACATGCTCTGTTTGGGAGGGTGTTATGGGCAGGGCTACACACCAGAGCTTTAGCAGAAGTGGTGGCAGAGACACTGATGCTGCTCAATCCTTGGTCCAACTTCTCTGTGATTTGCTGTACGCAAGAGCATATGAGTTGCTAGACTCGTCTAGACAGATGTAATATCTGGTCTCCAGAAATTACCAAATAATTCAGAAAGGTGTAAGAAGGCCTGTACCGCACCATGACTGAATTACCTGTTGGCAGGAGATATCTTCTTTCTGACTGAATGAGGTTAATGACCATCTTATGCCTGCTAGCATGAGAGTTTAGAATCCTTTATCAAACATAGATGATGACTGCTGTTGCTATAAGTGCTTTGCTCAATTTTTTTCCTGTTTTAAAATCTTTTTTAATATGCAGCAGCAAGTTCCAAATGTTAATTCTACACAATGTGAAAAAAGCACTTTTTGGGCAAAAAGAATTTGTGAATGCTTTTGTCATTAGCTCTACAGCATGCCCATAAAGAGGTTACAACTAGGGAGGATAGTTCTTGTTTAAAAAGACAAAGAAATCCATTATGAATGATCAATTAGTTGGGCCCCCAAACAATCAGCATCCTATTGCTGATTGCTGTATCCCTGTGGCAGTAACAAATTAATGATTACCTTTAGATTAGGTCTTTACTGTGTGCATGGCGCACAGAGAGCATGGCTAAATTGGGTTGGATGTAGTAAGGATTGCTGAGTCTGTAGTCAAGCCTCCTTGGGCTGCGATCTTGTCAGAGCTCATAAGCTGAGCCAAAGAATTTGATAAGGCGGCTGGGTCTTTGGGGAGGATGTCGGGGAAGAGGGAAGAGCTTAGGCTCTTTCATAGTGAAGCCTGGAACTCACCCGTACCTGCAGCTGGATTTCCAGGGCAGACAGGACCTATGCACAAACACGGCAGGTGAGCAGGCTGCCAGGATGCTTGGGCTCCCCTGCAGTGAGATATTTGGGAAGTCTGTCCCTGCCTGTTGCAGGGATGCTCACTCAATGCCAAACGGTGGTGGCTCCAGGTGCAGGCAGCGAATGCTTCAAAAGGTGGCCTGGAGCTCCTCAAAACCAAACCAAACGCCTGCCCCTGAAGGTGATGTGGTGCCAAATGCAGCATCTCTGGGACCAGACCAACTGAACAGGACTTACCCGAATCCCATGGCTTGGATCCCAAAAAGGTGAATCATCAGACCCCCTTGCTGAGCTGGTGGCAGCTCCACATCCAGGCGCTGATCGGATCTGGACCTTTTTTTAGCTTTTGACACTGACATGGCCTCTCTTCCTGGCATTAAGGCCTCAATTAGCCTCTTCTATTTCTAATGCTCTGAATTTGCATGGTGAGAGCTGGGATTAAGGACAGGCAGTCTTACTGCAGCTCCTATTAATAAATAAGGAAGATTAGGGGCTTTGTCAGTAAGATAGTGCTTCTTACTTCATTTAATTGTTCGAAAACACCTCGTGTTTAACCCTTCACCCTCTGAATGAAGTAAATAAAAAGAAGTGAGATTATGGAAGATAATGTTTAAATTAACTTTCTATAGTGTGTGTCAGGTAAGAAAATTCCATCTCCTGTAATTGACTGATGGTGGTGCTGGCTTTTGTGGGGGTTTGAAAAAAAAAAAAAACCACCAAAAAACTTCTGCTCCTTTTTTTACATAAATACATTTTTATATCAGTTTGAGAATATTTCTTTATGTGTTTGGGGACTGCTATTACCTACTTACAAAGCTCATGTAGCAGCAAGGCAAATTTCTTTCCTACCAGCAGGCCACAGTTCATCTCTAGAGGGACCACATTTGGAATTAAACAAGGAGTGAAATTTTTATGGCCCACTTTTCCTCATTGATACTGCCAGAAAGAAAGATGTCTAATGGACTTTTTGAGGTTATATTTGTGTTCAGGTTTTCATCTCATTGGGAATTGTACTGAGACCTTCTAACTCATTTCATAGTTGGTCATCTAAGAGGGCTTAGTACTCAGTAACTAGCTACCAAGGATGAATTCAAGCTGCAGTGACCTGGAGGTAAAAAGTACTTCAACCCATTCCTATACAGTTAAATTCCCTTGGGATGTGTATCTCAAAGTGTGACTACAACAGTTTCCAGATGTTTCATATCTGCTCATGCTCTATAAAGAATGATGACTGAATTGCAGTTTAGTGACCTTAGAGATATAAAAAAAAGGCGGGGGAGAGGTGGCTGGCTGGCAGAGAGCTTTACGGTAATGGGATCTTTGCCAGTATCATTCATGCTTGAGTCAAGGACTTTCATTTCCCAAAAAGAACCGGGGATCAGTACAGCCTCTGCAGCCTGCCCTGCAGACATGTCCTCCCCACATCTGCGGTTCTGTGCAGGTGTTCTGGGGTCACCTCCCCATGTAGTACTCATGAACATAGCAGAGATGGGGCTGCTTAATCTCAGAAATCCTGAAGGGAAAGGTGGCAGCTGTTAACTCCAGTATGATCTACTTGCCTTCCACACTTCTGGCCAAGGTGGGCTCTGCAAAGATGCCTTCTGCATGTCCTGGTGCAGGCTGGAGAGCCCTGACTCAGTGCAGTATCCTTGCATCTCAAGCTCTAGGTCTGACACCCGACCAACTGCTTTGTATTAATTGTTCTAGAACTGATATATTTTTTTTCTCATGGAAGGGCCTTTGGACTCAGTGTCATTTCTAACAGTGAGCTACACAAGGGTAGGCGGGAACTACAATCACCGTCATTTGGCTTGAAGTTTTATTGTCATTTTTTGCTGGCTGCACTTGCCCTGTTTGAATAGTTTTGGGATATCGGAGAAGAAGCTTCCCAGCTCCCTGAGCTGTTCTCAGGAGCCTGTGTAACGTCTGGGCTGTTTGGTTTTCTTTTTTTTTCTTTTTTTCTTCTTTTTTTTTTTCTTTTTTTGTGTGTGACCTAAGATCAATAGGTTGTGCTGTTTCCAAGCGAACTGCTGCTAAATGGCTCTCTGACTGCATCTCTCATTTTTTTTCTTAAGCAGGCCTGCAAATTTCTGGATGTGTAAAGGCACATTCACTTTGAGGAAAGCGTGCTGTACATCACCTGTTTTAGAGCAATTTTCATTTAGGAGATTAGCAGAGCAGCACAGAGACATCTTAATGTACATTTACAAACTCAGAGTTGTTTTTCCAGGGCATCTATTCTAGTTTCCAGGTTTAGAAGGCACTTTCAGCAAATATTTTCTACTGCTCACTTAACACTGACTGTTTCTGTAAATGTTCTTGCCCAGTGAAGTTATTCAGCAGAATAGTCCCAGAAAGGGACATGGCTAGAGTGAGCTAAATACATAATTTAAAAGATTATTTACCAGTTTCCTTGCCCAGCATCTTATACTGTGTTGTGTGTCATTCTTATCCTTGTAATGGATTATCTTGGTCTCCATAAAACACATGATGGGGATGTATTTTTGCCGTTGAAAAAGCCTCCAGTGGCAGAAAGGATGAACTCCAGATGAGCAATGTACTTTCATCTCCATATTTCCTCAGCCTGTACAAACTCTTCCTGCTGCTTTCCTCCCTGGAGCTGTGAAAGGTCAGGATGCTGAGACCTGCTCTCTGTTTTGCGGTGTCAGGGGGCATCTCCCATCCCATTGGGGGCTGTGGACCAGGTTTTCTGTGGACAGGGCTTCTCCTTGCCGCTGGCCTGCAAAGCCCTAGCACTAGGCTGTGAATTAAATGTTTTTTGTCTGCAGATCACACCACTTCCAGAGACCCTGCTGGTCCCCTTTGGGAAGGGCTGAAGTTGAAATTCAGCCAACTAGTATCTCCTGCTGGGACCAGCCACAAGTGTTTGTTAATCTCAAGGTTAAAGACTTGAAGTGCAGGTGTCAAATGAGTTTAGGATGATTTCTGTAAGCTTTGATTCCACTGAGGAACTCTTCCTTTACTGTAAACCTCCCTTGTCCCCAAGGGATTAATCAAGCCTAGCTGAAGCAAGGAGGGAATTCCCTTTCAGTAGGAAGATGATAACATTTTAAGACTTTTTTTCCCTGCATTTGGAGAACACAGTCGGTAGGTAGATAACAGCTATGACAGTCTTGTGGAAACTTGCTTTTGGAATGACTTGAGAGTATAACAAAGAAAAGGGCTGGGAATGCTTTTTCATTTTCGCAGAAGTGTGATGATGATAGGACTGCTTGCTGTGAGCTTTCATTCCATCCAGGATGAAACTATTAAGAGAAGCCACGCACACATGCAAACTCCTTTGCCCTGAAAGCTCCTGTGCTCTGTGTGTGTGCTGCTGCTGTCTGAAGGTATCATTTGTGTCTTGCTCTATTTCAAACGTGTCTCCTTTTTGTTCTCTCGCTCTCTCTTTGTCTTTGGAAAATGTTAGGGCACTAAGCTGAGCAGGCTAATGGTGCCAGATATCCTTTGTACACACACAGAGAGACTCAGAAATAAACATCACTGCTGCAACCTGGAAGCTTTCTCTTCGTAATAGCATGTGGGCACACACACACAGAGCGAGCAGCAAGAAGGAGTCCTTAGGATGCTCTCCATACCTTTTGTTTGACTTGTGGGTTTGTGTACAGTAAATTGGGACTCGTGCTTGGGGAGTGCATCTTTTTATGTAAGAGGGTCATCCTGTAAGTGGGGCAGGTCACTCTCATGTCCCACACTAAGCAGCTTTGACCCACGTAATGCACATCAGACTATCACTCTTAATTTGATAAACTGAACACTAGGTTGCTAATCCTGCCTCGCTTTTTCCCCTTCTCCTCTTTCTAAATATATCTATGTATCTCTGCCTCCTGACTGTGAACTTGTACCTACCTCTCTCCATAGATTAATCATAAATATGGATATAGATGACAGAAGGTTAAGGGCATGGTGGGAAGGCTAAGCAACTCCGCTTCATTTATCATTGCTACAGTGGATGTTTGGGAGGGTGCCTCACCTGTCCCAGCTTCTTTGGCACTTTTCAAGCAGGGTCAAGAGCAAAAGTATTAGAACAAACGGCTCACAAATGGGCTAATTTTAATCTTCCCTTACTGTGTGTGGTTAGCTCTGAGCAAATGACTCTCACACCCTCTGTGTTCTCTTGAGTAGGAAAAAAAAAAAAAAGTTTGATAATTTTGGGTCAGTTTGGGCAGACTTACACTGAAGTGTAGAGAGTCAGACCCCTCAGTTGCTGAATATCTCCAGGATCAGCAAGGGTTTTTGAAGGGGTTGATGAGTTGCTGGCAAATATTTGTAGACAATAATTCAAATTGACGTAAGATTTTTTTGGAAAATTTTAAAGGTGCAAGGTCATATTCTGGGAATTAAAGACCAAGGATTTTCTTCTTGGCATTGGGAAATCTGGATGAAATATTAATTTAACTTAGTTAAAAAGAAAAAAAAAAAAAAGTGCCAGCAAAAGCATCAAGTGGATGATAAACAAAAGAAGTTCATCTGTGTCATTCGGAGCCACACAGACAGGTGTGTTGTGTGCCAGGTGTAGGAGGGCTTTCCTCAGCCATACCCAGCCCCAGTGCAGGCTCCGCTGACCTGCGGCCACCCCCAAAACCCTGTAGTTTGGGGCAGTGGTCTCTAAGGAAGATGTAAAAAGGAGGAGAGAGCCCAGATGGGAGCAGCAGGCTTTCCAACAGGCTGAGCAAATAGGACCTGCAGAGAAAGGTTAAAAGAACTAGAGTCATAAAAGTTTCCTTGCTGTAAATGGGGAAGACAAAGAGAAACGTAAGAGTCTTTGTTCCTATAAATTGTTCTTTTAGAGGTAGTATTGATCTGTTGTGCTGCAAATCCCCAAGACAAGAAGTAATAGGTTAAATACTAAGAAGACTTTCTAACTCTGGGACTAGCAAAGTAGTGGAAGGGGTTAGCGTAGGCGGGAGGATGTGGAGACTTTTTCATCAGAGCTTCTTCGAGACGTGGAGGCAGATATTCTCCAGGAATGAAATTTAAGGTGTATTTGATCCTGTCTCAGTGTAGTGGGCTAGACCAAATGATGTTCTTCAGGTCCCTTCTGCTTCCACCTTGCTGTGATTTCTGCGATTTGACACGGTCAAACCCATCTGACTTCCATATAAGCTGAGTGTCTTTTTCTTCACCCTGCTAAAATTACTTGCCTCTGAAACAGATGAGATAACAGGAAATGAGTAAATTTCATGTAAGCAAACTTTTCCAAATGCTTCTTGGGTTTGTTTCTTTACTCAGTCGCTTTTAGGAGATTATTAAGGAACAAACTTGTCATTGGATATGAGATAAAGCTGTATCATAAATAAAGTAATAAGAAAAACAAAATTTACCGGATAAACAGAGAGGGAATATATAACTGTTTCTCAGCATGAAAAGATGCCTCAGCTCAGTGGATGCGTCACTGAGCAGTATTATGTCTGGTGTTTAATATGGATTAATAACCCCAAAAAGGGAATAATATTTAAAAGGAAAAATGTGTAGATAATACAGCAATGTTTAGGTTACCCAAGCCTAGAAAAGACACCGAGGAGGTCTCGCAATGAGCTTGCTGAGGCAGTTTACAAGTGTCATGAGAGTAAATGAAATGCAGCACGGCAAAGGCAAGGTGATGCACTCAGGAAACAATACATTAGAATTAAGTCATGCTCGTTTCTGGGTTCTAAAATAATTGTAACCACTCAAAAGAAAAGAACAAAATAAAAAAAAGCACGGCTGTGAGCAACTCAGTGAAAACATTTGTTCAGTCTGTAGTGATGGTGAAATAAAAGCATGCAAGATGAGAGAGTGCATTAAGAAAGAGGTAGAGAATAATAGATAAAATAATACAGTACCATTATATAAATTGATGGTACATGCTCTCCTTGTACACTCTATTTAGTTTGCTCACCCCATCTCACAAAAGGAAATAACAGAAATAGAAGAATGACCGGAGAGAGGGAACAAAAATGACTGGAGTCTTTTAATAGCTTCTTCATAAAGAATGATTAAAAAGAGCAACACTGTTTTCTTGAGAAAAGATAAATAAGAAGCATTGTGGCAAGGGTATGGAAATAGTCACTGCAAAAAAGAAGTTCACTCAGCCATTCCTATTTACTTTTCAATTTATTAGAAGAACAATAGGGGAAGCAATTATATGAAAAGGAAACACTTTAAACCCGTGAAGAGGAAATACTCTTTTACAAAATGCCTGATTAACATATGGAACTTGCTGCCACCAGATACCTCTGGAATCAGAAACTTAATAAGAGCTCAAAAAGATTCAAAACAGACTTCTATTTGGATTCTGGTAAGACTCACAAATTAAAATAGAGAAACTATGAAAAAATGAAATATTGGAGGAAGTATTAACAGTATTAACTGAGATATGAAGATGCAAGGGGTCTTGAATTTTCCCATTCCAAGGTAACAGAGAAAGTCACCAAATGGCTTGACAGTAGGAGGCAATCTTCCTTTGCCTCCTTTGCCATGTTTTTGCTTGTGGGGCCAGCACAGGGTATTTGGGTAGCTTTCCCCAGCACAAGCCTTTTGCAGAGATGAGGTGTGGAAGAGGTGAGTTGTTAGTGTCGTGGTATCTGTCTTTTGAATTATGCTATTTGAAGTTTGACAATAAGGCAGCTGCCTTCAAGTTTTGATTCTGCCACTGACTCATTTAGGGGTGTTTCACATCCTCTCTTCTGCTTCAGTTTTCCTATGTGAGCATAGGGTAGGTGCATTGGTGTAGCCTTGCGGGTTAGGCAACTTCTGAGTCTTAATCAATTCTTGTTAGAGAGTCACTTGAATGTGCTGATATGCAGTGTGCTATTGATACCTGTTCAGTGAAACAGCCGTGGTGGAATGATAGTCTGCCATGTCACGGTGTTCCTGCACTATTTTAGATGTGGCTGGCTCTTGGAAAAGGAAGTTGTTTCTCCACCCAGGCATGCATTCTGCTGCCTCATGCCATGCTGGGGTCGTATCACCGTACCCATAGTGCTCAGGAACCTGCTCATGGGTCAAGATCCCTTTCACAAGATTTCATAAAAACATGGATTAAAAATGTGATGTCTTCCCCTGTCCACTCTGTTTGCGCTAGCTTCCCACTTCCTATGTGCCAATATCCTTCCTCCTCCAAATAAATGTTGATAACTCATGCACCAACCATGCTAAAACCTATTTCTGTGCCTACAGCCCTGCCTTGCCTTTCTCGTTTGCGTTAGTCTCAATCTAGAGCAATTCCTTGGTATGCATGTTGGAGAATGAACCCCATCTTCTCCTGTCTTCTGTCAAGTATGTAGTCAAATAAATGGATTTTACTGGATTGATCGGCCAAGGTCAGTTGTGTAAGATTCAACAAGGCCAAGTGCCGGGTCCTGCACTTGGGTCACAACAACCCCAGGCAGCGCTACAGGCTCGAGAAGAGTGGCTGGAAAGCTGCCTGGCAAAGAGGGATCTGGGGGTATTGATTGACAGCAGCTGAACACGAGCCAGCAGTGTGCCCAGGTGGCCAAAAAGGCCAACAGCATCCTGGCTTGTATCAGGAATAGTGTGGCCAGTAGGACCAGGGAAGTGACCATCCCCCTGTACTCAGCACTGATGAGGCTGCACCTCAAATCCGGTGTTCAGTTTTGGGCCTCTCACTACAAGAAGGACATTGAGGTGCTGGAGCTTGCCCAAAGAAAGACAACAAAACTGGTGAGGGTTCTGGAGCACAAGTCTGATGAGGAGCAGCTGAGGGAACAAGGCCTGTTTAGCCTGGAGAAAAGGAGGCTGAGGGGAGACCTGATTGCTGTCTACAACTGCCTGAAAGGAGGTTGTAGTATGGAGGGAGTTGGTCTTTTCTCTCAGGTAACAACTGATAGGAGGAGAGGAAGTGGCCTCAGGTTGCAGCAGGGAAGATTAGATATAAGGAGAAATTTGTTCACGGAAAGGGTTGTCAGGCACTGGAACAGGCTGCCCAGGGAAGTGGTGGAGTCACCATCCATGGAGGTGCTTAAAAGACATGTGGATGTGATGCTTAGGAAAACATGGTGGTGTCACTGAGCACCACACATGGTGGTAGAGGTAGACTTGGCAGTGATACATTAACAGTTGGATTTGATGATCTCAAAGGTCTTTTCCAACCTAAACAATTCCATGATTCTAAATCCAGCTCCCATCTTGTAATTCATTATTTGGGAATATACTAGGAAAGATTGGTTTTATTTTTCAGGATAAGCAAACACATACGTTTGATTCCCACCCCCATGTGAAGCTTACACAGATTTCACTCTTCTAGCAGAGTAAGGAGAGGAAGGCATCAACTGCATGTCTGAAATCTAGGCATCTCCAGCCCACGCCCCACCACCTAGATGTCAGCTGTGCAATATGCTGTGCCAGGATACACAAATATGTACATCCTTTTGTTTTTCACTGCAGCTGTGATTTCTCTACACGATCACACACGTGTTTCTGTGTGTGCGTGTTCCCCTCGTTCCCTGTTGTCCCATCTGGCAAGGTTTGTGGCTGCTGTGGAGCACACATTTACAATTCCCATCAGGCAAACTTGGCCTAAAAAAACAATTTAAGTATTTGAATAAATGATTGTGGTTGAAATCTGACTCAAGTGATAGACTAATGTTTAGTTATCTCCTTACTAGGAAATAATCATAGCTAGCTCTTGGTTTGTACTTTGTGTTTTCTAAGTGCTTTACAAATATCAGTTAATCCTTAGGTACCAGCACACCTTGTGCTTGGTTATTCACACCAGGAGCAGACGCTAACATCACCTCTCCGATACCAGAGCAAGAGCCTCTACTGTCAGAGCTGGCTCCACTAGCCTGCCTTCTAGGGCATCCTCAGCCTCTGTCTTCCCCCTACATGACCAGGGAGGGCAGACTGCTGCATTATTAGTGATGCCCTCTTGATACCCACCATAAACTGAACAAGCAGTAAACCCTCCCAGTTTTATGGCAGAGAAACTGAGGGAGGGTTTCCATCAGGACTGGACTTACAAGTGCTTTCATTCCAAGTTCTTTCCTCAGTTCTGCAGGACCACCTGCCTTTTACTAGTGAGTAACAACTTCGATCACCAAGCAAGATACAAAGGAAGTACAGTATGAGAAGGAACAGAGAGAAATGCCTCTCCCACTGCAGTGGCAGGGATCTACTGGGGTCCAGGGAGATACTTCTCTTCCTACCCATCAAAAACAATGTCCCTCCTCTCGTTAGGTTCCAACCGGCAGAGAGAAAACCATGATTTAGATATTTTTTTTTTTTTCCCAAATCAATTAGAGTCTTTCAGTGGTAGAAGCAATTTGTGTGACTTTCAGTCCTTTTCCAGCTCAGCCTGATCAGCACTTTTTGAAGAATGTGGAGCCAATGTCTCTGCTAATCCAGGTAAATCAGCCATATCTGGAGACAGACAGACAGAGAGGGAAGGAAGGGAAGCTATTAAAACCAAAGAAGGCCCATCTCAGTACTAAAAGGCATCAGTGAGGTACCTGATTTATAGGAGGAGAGTTGCCTTTCAGTCATTTTTAATGGAATATTATTAAAGAAAAATCAGGAGCTGTGAAACCTTTTGTGTCTCATCTCCTAATGTATTTATTTCTGCAGCAGGGAACCCTGTTAACCCCAGCAGGTAATGTATTCCTTGGCTGGCACAGGTGGCAAGGTTGTCCCCTAGAAATTTTATTATAGAACAAACTCAGTTAAATATTTGCACATGAAAAGACTATCTCAAGGTTTCAGGGGTCTGAAATTTGTTTCCAAGGAAAACTGCCTAGTAGAGCTGCTGAATCTTCCTGCGTGTGGATATCAAATACCATCATTTTCATGTCTCTCTGGCTTTTTTTCCTTTGCCAACAAAAATCAGTTTAGCTAGCTAGCTAGCTAGCTAGATGCTTGCCTAAGGCAACATCAGCCTCTGGGCAAAGGTTGGGTCACACTTCTGAGTTGCTTTCCCATAATTTTTCAAGCAGGCTAATAGTTGAGTTTGGCGTAATTGTGAGGAAGGCGATTTCCACGTAGCGAATGATAGACAAGCCTCAATCCTACAAACACTTAAGCACCCATTTAATTTTCTGTGCTGTGCGTAGTCTCACAGCAGTTGCTGACAATTCCCACAGACGACTGTATTGAAATGACAACCCCAGATTTGGCTGATGTGAAAGACTTGGCTTTCTCGTGATACCAAGGAAGACTCTACAAGAGTGGATTGCTGTTCTTCACTTTCTTCCTTCCTGCCGTCGGTCTCTTCCTATCTCCTTCTCAGTAACCCTTTCTAGTGCATGCAAATATCCTTACAGAGTTGCAAAAGCACTCTCTTGTTGGATTTCTACCTGGGTGATACTGTTTGTGT
This sequence comes from Pampusana beccarii, assembly GCA_013399365.1. NCBI lineage: Eukaryota > Metazoa > Chordata > Aves > Columbiformes > Columbidae > Pampusana > Pampusana beccarii. The sequence goes on from VWYH01005065.1 coordinate 776,855, forward strand.
GAGAGGAGGTTCTTAGCGGTAGCCACCATTTTGGCAAACTTAATGGTCAAGATGGCTTGCTCAAACCTAGAAGCATTTAGCTACTCTTGCATGAAATAATGAGCCGTGGGCCTTCAAAGCCTCTGTGAATAGAGGCCGGCAAGCTGCATGTACATGTCTTTACATTTTCCTGTAAGGCATTTCCATCAAAAGGAATTACTCTCTAGAGTCATTGGTTTCAGCCAGAACAGGGGCATGGTGGGAAGTGTGTTTACAATCTGATTTTACCACCTCAAAAAAAAAAGAGAAGAATTGGTAAAAACACAGTTTTGATTTTATAGGATCAAAAAAAGATAACGTCCTGGTGCTATCCTTTTATTCTGCTAGCTCTTCTAAGCAGGCTTTGTTTAAACAGCATGAAAGTAGCTATAATCAAATTAGGCAAAATCACATAGTAGCCTGATTTGGAAGGTGTAAGTCTCCTTCTTTCAGGGCCTCCCACAGCATGCCTGCCGAATGAGATTTGGTACGGCTTAGCAATGTGTGTCATCATTTGTATGCAGGCACACTAAGAGAAATTGTGCTTCTTTGGGAGTTTTTGTGGAGCAAACCTGTAAATGACAACACAAGGTAAAAGCTGGTGGAGAACTAAGATCTCTGGTAAGCCAAAAAGCCAGGTTATGGTCACTGACGTAAAGCTGACATGAAAATAGTTATTTTAATGTCGGAGTTTACCACTGGCATATATCAGCCAGATTCTGGTCTTCTCCTGGAGGGGTCCATGCGTACTAAGACAAGCATGGAGTTCTGGAAGAGAGCAGTTTCTTGTGATACCTTTGTAATATCTTATTCTGGTTTGGGATTAATGTTTTGGTGCAACCATAGTAGACTCAGATCCATTTAAATTCTCCTCAGGCTTCTCGCTTATGCCTGTGTGAGCTGAAATTGTGATGCATTAGGAGCATATGGTGAGCTCCAAAAAGAGCTGCCCTGCCAAGGGTGTATTTCATCAAATGGTGATGCAGAAGTCTTAAATAATAGTTGAGGTTTGGTGCAGTCATATAAGGCTCACAGTTACAGGGACAACAAGAGCTCTCAGATATTCTGATGTTCTGTTTCTGGACAGGACTTTGTATTTTTGCTGAGTAGCAAAGCTCTGACCTAGCAAATTCAGGGGAAGGTTTTCCAGTGGGCTTTGAAGAGATGGGCTCACAGAAAAGGCTGCATTCAAACCGGTTGGAAAAGGGGATATTTTTCCCCAAGTGACAAAGTGATGATCTTGCAGATGTTTTCCATTAGGAAATTTCAAGTAGTCAAAAGGTTCTCTGTTTTTCAGCTGGAAGACATTTTTCCATGAGAAAAAGTATTTTTCTTTTATTTTGAGAAGAAAACCAGATTCTTCATTCATTCAGAAACTAAAATTTCCATCAAAAAAGTGTTTGAAAAGCCAATTTTCAAGCAGATGCAGATCCTTTTTTTCTTGAATCCAAAGACTTTGGCACACACTCATCTGCAGTTGCAGTTGGCTTCCCAGCCTCTCTGCCCTGCATTCCCTCCAGGACACAGCACCTGAGAGTCCAGTTCCGTTCCTTAATCTCAGCAAAGCTGTGTGCGCTGCAGCTGGTCCCCAAAGGTTGCTGCAGCACATAAAATGACTATGCACAATATATACTGATATACTGTGTACTTCCTTAATATAGTATTTTCTTTAATACCCTCTCACACCTTCCTCCTCCTTCCATGTTTTCCTCCAAGGGCACATGAGCCTTTTTAATTTTAGGTTTTCATTTTGTTTTGGTAGACTACGGTTTTGTTTATTGCTTTCTGTCCCTCTGAGGTTCCCATACAAGACTTAGCTGCATCTGGCTTTTATTTGAAGAAAGTCCACGGTTGCCTCTCTCCTGACCTCTCTGGGTTCTTTTTGTTGTGTGTGTGTTTGTGTTTTTCATAGTGAGGAAGCTCTTGGGCTTCTCTGATTCCTTTTGGCGTGGGACGATGGTCTGTCATCTCTGGCTGTGTTTTTAGAGGCTGGGAAGAATGAGGATGGAGCACAGGGATTGTTTAAGTAAAATGTGGAATGTATATATTCAGAGGCATGTATGTAACTTGTGCACATACGTGTGTGCATGTATGCATGGCTTGCTGCTAATTGCTGTGAGCTTCTTTCTTGCTTTCCTGTACTGGCATTCGCTGCTCACTGTTTGCTACAGGGGAAAGAAAAAGCAGGGAGCACACAGAAATGTCACAGCTGAGAGGGTTTCTGTAATCCTCCAACATATGTTAAACATTAAAGCTCCTTCAGCAAGTCTGATGTGCTCACAGTCATCATGGGACCAGCAGTTAAAGCGCCCCAGTGCTGCCAGGAAAACGTTATCCTGGTCCTAATTGAGAGCGACTTAACTAATGTTTCATTTCCTAATTAGTCCTTGTCAGCCGCTGGAAGGCCACGGATGCTGCTGGTGGCACGGGGCCCATCGCTGCTGTAATTGAAGTTGTTCTGACAGTCTGGGGCTTTGGGGTGATCCATAAAGTAAGGCTGATGGTTTGGGACCAAATTGGGTGGTGTAGGAGAGAGGGTCAAGCGTCCGCTGAGGCACGGTGTGAGCGTGCTGTGCCAAACCTGAATGGTCACGAATCAACTCTGAAATGACAGAGATGGCAGAATAACAGTGGGAGAATGAGAACATCACTCCGTGCCGTGCACAGTGGGAGCACAGGTGGTTGGAGGGAGCTAGCCAAAGGGAGCTGCTGGGACTGCATGGAGGTGGGGAGAAGATCCTTCCCTGGAGAGGAGATAATGGGCAAGGACAGGCCAACCACAAGGCATGCTGTGCTCATCTTCAGAGCACAGGGCACCAAGAAGTAGTTTGCCATGAACTTGAATCTCACAGCAGAGGAAAAGGCATCTCCGTGAAGAACAGTATCTCCCTTAAGGGCCCTTGGCCTCTCCCTGAAATTCATCCTTGTTGTTCTCTGGCATGAGTTTGGTAGGATGTGCTCAGCCTCAGCTCCTTCACTTCTGAGCCCTGTGGCTGAGTTCTTGCCTTCCTCACCACCACTGGCTGTTCCCCATCTCTGCTGAGATGGGGTGTCCATGTGGTTTTGCTGTTGAGGTACCAGCAGCAGAGCGAACACACAAGGCAGGAGCACCTTTCTGCCATGCAGGGACCACAGTGTCACATTGGCCTGGGACAGGGTGTTGGGCTCGTGACAGGAAAAGAATTCTCTTCCAAGTGGAGGTGGGAGAGGAAGAGGAACCTAGTTTGCGATCACATTACAGCCAGGAAGAAGTGATTTGTGATTGCTCGGCAGGGCGTGATGCTGCGTTTGCAGAAGACGCTTGCCCAAAACCTTGGTAAAGAGTGGACTGGGATGTATCTCATGGAGGAACCTGGCTCACCACACAAATCCCAAGACTTGCAAAGGGGAGCATCTGGGCACCCCTGGACTTGGCAAACACAGCTGGCAGGCACCCGCGTGGGCAACAGGAAGCCTGCAGGACAAAAACACAGGCAGTGTCAGCTCTGAGGCTGGCAGGCAGTACATGGTCCCTTGCTGGTTTCCACCAGCCAGGCAGCCCCACCTGCTCCCCTCTGGCTCTGTGAAGCGGGGCAGAAGGGATAAAAGCATCTCTGCAGTGGGGCTGTGCTGACTGCCGGGCCTCAGGTCCCATGGCAGTGCTGGCTATTTGCTGGGCTTTTGCAGCACTGCCCATGCCTGGAGGAGGCATGACCCTCATTGAAAGGGGGTCTGCAGCTCACCGGGACATGTCACAAGAGGTATATGTGAAGTTTAGCAGGCAGTGGTAACAGGGAGACAGCAGTCCCCTCAAGCCATGGTAAATCCATGCCTCTGCTCACTGACACTGGTGACTCTTTTCCTTCTAGGGCTGTAGTTTTATCCAGGTCTGCACCCAGTGTCTTTTGAGGGAGGAAAAGCCACAGAAAACCCTATGTGCTCCCAGGATACCTGCCTTTTCTCACAGGTGCTCTCTGCGGGTGAAGATGGGAGGTGACTGGGGCTATCTCTGTCTGGCAGGTGGTATCAGGGTAACACCCTACAGCAGGCCCAGCATAACCATCCCCGTAACTAGAGATGGGCAAGGAAAAGATCACAGCTCAGCCCTAGCGCACTCTTAGAGGTGCCCCGCAGTCCATTGGGTGCACTGATACAGTTTGCAGCTGTAGCTACCGTGTACGGTCCCCCTCTGTCCCAAAACCATGGTGGGATGGCTACCTGGCCACTCCAGATCACACAGGCTCTTCCCAGAGCACACAGGTACTGGGACAAATCTCCAGGTGGATGTGCAAGTACCATGGTGCTCAAGAAAAAAACAAAACAAATCAAAACAAAAGGGAAAACAAACAGACAAACAACGACAAAGGCAAATAGCTTCCTCAACATATTCAGTGGTGCAGGCTGTGAGTGGACAAGCAGGTAAGGACTTGTAGCACAATGTCAACTGAGAGGAGAGGGCTGGCACTTGGTGCCAGGTGGTGTATTGACATAGTGGGAGAAGGGAAGTTGGAGTGTGCTTGTCTATAAGGGCAACACTGAGTCTTCTTCCAGAGACTCTCCTGTTTCCTACCAAGAACCCCTTAAAGGGAAAAATGGGCTTTAGGGTGCACGTGGAGCCCCACTGTGTATGTTATTTCCATAGCAAGCCACCCACAATATGTAGCTCGCTCCTGGTGCCTGCCCAGGTGATTTCTCCTTTTGTACCGATCAAGTTACTCGACCTTGGTGCCCTCTGTGAAGCTGTGAACTCAAAGGCAGCATAATAAATTCCCACCTCATCCCAGGTGCCTGTCAGCCTGAAGCTTTCGCAGTAAGGTGAAGGGGGAAAGAGGGGGCTCGTGTCTCTTTACCAAAGCAGGCTGGTGCTCTAATGCCCCATTAGCATACCACACACAAGCATTCAGCTTTTAATTAGTTACGTGGTGTGATAATTAAGTAGTGTTTCTCCACAATTTTCCTCTTGTGCGGAGCAGAGGGGAGGGGGACGGCGCCTGTTGGGGATGGGGGTTGAGGTTGTTTTAACGTTGTGAGTAATTGCGACCCCAAGGAGAAGCAGAAGCGAAACGCGATCTCTCCCGGGGAGAGCGGTGGAAGCCCCACGTTGGGCTCCCTCCCATTTCCCCTCCCACTCCTGCCAGCACGGGCTTACCCTCCTTCCCACAGCAAAGCACTTGGTGGGTAATAACATCTCCCCTGGAGCTGAACGTGTGCACCTTCGGATCCTTGTGGGCCAAAGAAGAGCTGTCCTCCGCCTGGATTGACAGCTGGTTGTACATACGGGATTGTTAGGGAGAGAGGAAGAGCGTGAAGGAGGACGCTCAGGATCTGGAGAATCACGGGCTTGTCCATAGCTGGCGAGCTGTACACAGAGCAAAGGTGGACGAGTCAAGAAGGTGTTTCGTTGTGACAGTGGGAACGCAGCAGGACCCTGGCAGAGTAGCGTGTGGGGTGCTTGGGGCAGGGCCAGAGCTGGTGGGGAAGTCCTGCACCATGAAGTCTCTGTCATATTTGGCTCTGCAGCATCCATGGGAGGGGGAAACAGTTTTTCTACCATCAGGAACAGCAAGGGCCCATGCCCAGCTGCAGCAGGGCAAGTGTGGCCTCCTCAGCAGGGAATCTCTTATTGGGGAGCAGAACAGGTATAACTGATCTATGCAAAGCAGTGGCAGAAATAAAATAAAGCCTGTTACCAAAGCGGCCTGTTGTTCCAGCAGTGTGCACGCCGTTGGGCTGCTTATGACAGGGAAACAGATGGTAATTCTGTGAGCCCTGCGCATCCTGGCACACATGTAGATTCAAAGAGTTACTGCATCATGGACGAGGCAGATGCAAGTTTGTTAGGATATGAAATGAAATAAAATACAATTTCATAATGAGCTCGGCAGCCATGCCATCTTTTAATCAGTTCAGAATTGTCTCCATTAAACATCTCCCCATGTCCCAATCGGAAACTCAAATGAAAATGAGCCCTAAAATATGTCAGGCTTATCTGCTCTTAAGATATGCATAAGCAAAGACTGTGATACATCTTTGAAATAAGCTCCAGAAAAACCTTTGGAAAACTATCCAGCAGTCCTCAGACCAACAAGACAACATAAATCTCTTCTAGGCCTATTAGGAGATCACTGCCAAACCATGCCCTTGGGCTTTTATCTGCTAAGGTGAGGTCCGGCTCATGACTTTCCTTGCTTGCCCTGGCACATCAGGCACTCCTGCCTTATCTGGAAGGGAGGGATTTATGTTCTCAAAGTGTCAAGCTCAGGGGGTGCTGAGGCACGGGTACATTTTCTCCTCCTAGGACACCTTCTTTCAGCAGACAGCAGTGTGTGCCCTGTCAATGAGTGTTGCTGAAGTTCTCATTTTCACTCTAGTCTGTTCCCAAACAAGTGAGGGGACATCTGCTCCAGGGCAGCTCGAAATGGGAGTAGGATGTTTGTCATAAACGCCACTATTTTGACATCTGTGTCTTTGCTGCCATGGGGAAAATCTGTCTGTCCATGGCAATGGCCAACAGCTGCTCCAGAGGGATCTTCTCCATCCCAAGGAGAGGGCCTTTCTAGGAGGCAGTTTAACAATTAACAAAGGTTAATTGCAAAAACGAAATGTCAGGTCTTCTGTCACTGGATTTTGGTCACTGTGTGTGAATGGACAGGGGACATTTGAGTATCCATGAAAGTCTCTACAGATGAGTGGGGAGGCTGAGCAGTTACAGAGCTGTTTTCCATCTCTGAGCTTAGGGTGTTGTAGGGATGTTGGGGAAAAGGGTTCTGAAGTTCTGCTGATGAAAAATGGGAGGCCCTTTGCCTTGATAGCAGCTCACGTGGCTGTTTTTGGGCAAGACCAGCGCTTTGTACCCTTCCTATGGTCACAGCCTTGCACCCCAGCTGGGCCAGTACCCACCACTGCTGCCCTGCTCTCCCAGCCCCGGGCCCATTTTACCCCAAGGCTATCACTCCTCCCCAAATATGTTATGATGAGAAAGTGTCCAGTGGGAGAATCATCCGCAATTACCAAAACACTTTTTCCATTGACGAAGCTAGACTCGGAGTTTGCAGTACAGGACATAAAAGACCAATAGAATAGAGCTTGATTGATAGCTGGCATGATTGCAAAACTACAGTACCTGCATCCAGACAGCTATAAATTGTACCATGGTGCCTATCAGCCAGCTTCTCTTGAAACATTTGATTAGAGCTTCTTTCAGCCACCCTTGGCCCTCCCCAGCTGCTAGGGAAAGGGCTTTTGTGTGAGAAAACCATATATGATTCTAGCTGAAATCATGTCCTAAATATTTGAAGCGACATGAATTGAACACCCACATCTTTTTCCCGTGGTGCTGAAACTGGCTACTGGAACTGCCTTGCAAAATGATTGAGTGTTCAGTAGCCAAGGCAGAAAAATTGCTTGCCTGAAATAAAATGACAGAAATGCCAAAAGATTATTTGCTGAAGAAGAGGATTTTTTTTCTTTGGTTTTTTTTTTTTCATCTGGTCACTAGCACTGTCGTTTAAGCAAATAATGGATTTTTGTTGTATACCCCATCCTGGCATCCCTGGGGAGGAAGGCAGCAGGTTTCCACACTCAGCTGGAACCTGGTTGCTCTCACATCCCATCAGGAAGCACCGCAGCGGTGTCACACGGGCATTTATGAGCTGAGGCACACTGCTCACTAGCTTGAGCACCACGCCATGCTCGCGAGGCAACGCTGGTGTCTTCACGTGGCACATCACGGTGACACACAGCTGCAGCAGCCCATTCCTTCTGTGGAGAGACAGCCTCGGGGAGTCCCTTCACCAGGCATGCTGTAGTGGGACAATGAGAGTTGCCTCATCCCCCAGAGGAAGTCATTAGCAGAACAGGGAATTGAACCCCGCACAGGTTTCCGCGTCCTGTCTTGCCCTTTCCCCTCTAAAGAGAGAGCTCTGGGCTGAAGAGCCACCCAACCTGTGTGAATATGTGAGTCACGTTTTGCTAAGCTGTGCACCTATGTGAGCGTACTACCAAGTTTAAATGACAATGGGCAGGGACCTCCCGTGCAGAGCTGTCAGAGTAGCGTGTATTTATTTATTTATTCTCTTTTTTGATAATTTAGTTTAAATCAATGTGACACACACTAGTGTGTTTTCCAGTATAAATCAACAACAAAATATAGTTCTGTCCTTGTTATGTGTACAGGCTGGCATATCCGTCTGCTTGGCAGAGGGGGCTCCAGGGGCCTGACAATGGAACTTTCCTGGGGGAACGCACTTTTGCATTTGCTTCCCAAATTGTCTATTGCCTCTGCAAGCACTTTTTCTTCTACTAATGAGAATAATAAGCTTTCGTGTAGAGACACTTTAAACATGTGTTTACTGCTGTGAAAGAATTTAGACAGAGGCTTAAAGGAAAGCAAAATAAGGTATTGTCTAGGATATCTCCTTGAGAACAATGTCAGTTTAAACAAGGGAACTCAGGATTGTTGAGGATACTTGAACTTGGTTGTGGGGTTCTTTTGATGGAAGCAGCAATGAAATAAAACCACTTAGCAGCTTTGAATCAAAATGCTGGCTACATTTGGCAGAAATCTATGAATCAAATTATTCTGGTATGTGTAGCTATTAAGCAAAAGCTGAATACATTTCTCAATACTTGATTTCTTCAAGTATTTGAACAGGAAAGGAAGTAAGTGCCACTCCATTTCCATGGAACAGAAGTGTAGAGGAAAGAAAGGATTTTCATAAGCTGACTCAGAAGGCTTGTGTCTAGCTTGAGGCTCTCAATTCTTTTTCTGTTTCCTCCTTTTTACAACATTCATGTGGTTTCATACCAGGACCCCAAACTGGTTAAATTTCAGCATTACACTCATGCCATATGAAAGCAAAGCCCAACTGGGGAGAGCACAACTAGTCAGAGCAGATAATGATGGGTCTTCCTTTTTCCTTGAACAACCCTTTTGCAGCCCTCAGTGGTGCTCTTCCAAATGGAAAGATGCAGGATCAGGAGGAGTTTGCTGGCTGTTTTCCTGGTGGAAAACGGGGTGAATTGGCAGCAGCCCACTGACAGCAGTGGAGCAGGTGAAAGGAAAACGAGGCTTTAACAACCAGCATGCAACAGCTGCGGCTGTGTCAAGGAGAGCTTTCCTCTAGGAGCTTTTTGCTGTGCAACGGGCATAGCAGTGCGGGGAGAAGAAACAAACCCTAAGGAATCTGGGCTGTGGCCTCTTTCCCTCGCGTCCATAGGAAATGGCTTGCTCAGCACCGCTCGCAACCCTGCTTTACCTTTTTGGCACCTCAACACCAGGAAGATGCAGACAAATCGGAGAGAATCTGGAGAATAGCAGCTCAGATGATTAAAGGGCTGAAGGATTGACTTATTAAGGAAGAAGATTAAAGGAACTAAATATGTCTAGGTTGGGTAAGTGGCAGCTTAAGACGGGACATGAATGATAACAATCTGCCAGCTTTTGAAGGATGCAAACAGCTAGGAAAGAGGGAGAAAAAGAGAGGAATTGACAAGCCTGGTTCAAGGAGGTGAACAGTGACTGACTGAGCGTATGATCATTTAGGTCGAATAACAAGCAAACAAAAAAATCCTAACCAAAATCCCAGATAGCTGATGGGTGTCTTAAAGCAAATAATAGATGCTGAACTGTGAGTTGCATTTAAATAGACGCATATGGTAAGAAGTGAGCCCTGTGCTGGAGTAGTCTCCTCTGTCTTGGCTGTAGTCCATCAGCACTGCAGTCCTTTCTAGGTCAGTCAGTAATTGCTCCTCCTCAGATCATGGCTGCAAACACATCTAAGCGTTGGAGTGAGAAGTCTGTACTGGGCATTCCACATCCGTGCTCGCTGGGGCCAGATCTGTCAGGGGCGGGGGCAGAGCTGATGATGTGGGGCGGGGAGGCTGCTCAAGGCTGCTACCTCACGTTCCCTTTCTGTCTCATCGTGGGGATCTGAAGTACTTAAACAGGCACTTAGCTTTGTAACTTTGTCTGGCCAGTAGGATCAGGAATCAAGTTAAAGATTTCATCTCCTCCTCGTTTCCTTCCTGCAAGTTGCGTGGCTGCTGCACAGCGCACGTGCTGACCTGCCAGAAATTCTGCGTGCTGAGAAACTTACTATAAAGACAGCGTGAAATGGAGGTGTCAGAAAGCTCGGGGCTGCTAATTAAGCTGGTGCACACAGAAACATAACCGTTGTCAGTATTTAATTCTGTACCGCACCTTAAAGCTCTGTTCATGTAGCTCTCTCCTCCAGCACTGCAACCCCCAGCTGTCTCCTTGCCCAGCACTCCCCTCGCTATTGCTGCTTGCACCCTCGCCCCCCACCACTGCTGCATTTCATCCTCCTGTGTACCCGAGCTTCCCCCCCAAAAAGTCCCTAGCACACAGACCAGGAGCTCTGCACCCCTCTTGCTTAGCAGAGTCTCCAGATGTCCCATGATGACATTTCCCAGCCCGTCCCTTGTCTCCTAGATGGATGCCTTGCTTTGCCACTGTTAAACCCGAGGTGGGTCCATAAGGAAAATGAATCCGTACGTTTTGGAAGAGGGTGAGAGAGCTGGACCTTGGCAGGGAAACGCCTGGGCTGGACTGTGTTCCAAAACAAGATCCTCAAGCTCAGCCTTCCTGAGCGTCTGTGGAAGTTGGGTGTAAACAGCCAAAGTATCGTTTACAAGAGAGAGGGAGATTGCAGTATTTCTGTCATCAGTAATAGGTGACACAAGTCCTAGAGGGGGTGGCGTTCCTTGCAGTATGCTTGGGTTAGCAGTCCTCCCCCAGCCCCTCTTTCTTCAGGCAGAGTTGTTGGAAAGGATGATGCCAAGTCCTCCTTTCTGCACTGTGGAGATGGGGCTTCTCCAGCCCCATTTCTCCTCTCCTCCCCATGGTGCAAGGCATGCAGATGCTGGCGTGTCCCTCCCCTGCAGGGGTGGCCCAGCACCAGTTGCGATGCAGAGGACAGTGCTGGCTTGATCTCTTGGTGTAATCTGTGGGTCTGCATAGTCAGCCCTCAACAAGGTGTGTATTTCTGGAGTCGGAAGGGCTGTAAGGGGACTTCTGCCACATAACCGGCTCGTGTTGTATGGGCTTTCTCGTGGTGTGGCGCAGTACAGTCCTTCCGCTGAGGTCAGGGCTTGGGGCACCTCTTGACATGCAGGCACAAACAGCCAGTATTGCCTGTAATTCTCTGTCACTATAAATTACCTATACAAGCAACAGAGAGATGCTTGAGAGGTCGAGGCAGGCAGGATGTAGTGCCCGCAGAATACGACACGGGGGTGTGTTCCCATACAGTGAGTTCTGCATGATTTAAAGCCAGCCCCCCACACATGTGATCAAGTATACTGCCTGCGCCCGCCCCCCGCCCCCCCTTTTTGCACAGGATCTGTTTTGCAGAAAACACCATGGGGAAAGCGGCTTTTGCTAAATGTTTTATAACGTGCCAGGGAACCTTTATCAAACATTTAATCCCAAACCTGGCTTTGAAGCAGGGAGGCATACAATTCTGTAATTAATTTTTTTTTTTTACCTTCTTTTGCTAATCGCTGATAAAAAGCTTAATTCTATTAACAACTCGACTTGACAAATTGCACCGTTCAACGGAAGCGTTTAGAAATTAATTACGCATTTTATTGCATTAGATCGGATAAACAGGGGAGTGTCGGCTGAGCAGGAGAGGAGCATCAGCACAGGGCCCGCTGTTGGGATGGTGGCCATTTTTTCCACCAGCTCTGAGCCTTCAGTTTACATGGTTTGAGAACTGCTGACAGGACTCTTTTTCCTGTTTGTTTGTTCTGGTCTCTTTGCTGATTGCAAAAGTTCCACGTAGGAGAGTTTATTTTTGTAAAGGTGAATTGCAAAGCTATGGTGAAAATTCAACTAAGCACAAATTTCTGTGCTGAACAGCCTCCAGAGGGTATAGCCAGGCTCTGTGAGTCTGAGGATAATGAGAATATGGGATGTCTGAACACACTGTGAGGTGCAGAACCAATGAAGTTTTGTGGAGCACAAATGGGTGGACTGGGACCAAGGGGAGGTCCAGCGCATAGTATGTACACCTGACAGGAGAACTACTGGGGTTTTTATACATGTATATGCACAGATGAAGGATGCATAGATGCATGTAAACATATGCATATGCGTGTAGATACAAATACGTTCTCAAATTCCCTGATATGAAATTCAGAAACCATTCATGGTTTGTTGAAGATGCTCTGAAAAAATAGGGAAGATAAAAAACCAAAACGGCATGTGAGTTTTATCTGCAATCCTAAGGTACCATACCTGTCCACAGTGAGATATAAGGATATTATGATACAGAATTGCATTAGTGGGCGTCCTGGTTTGAACCTTGCTGACATTTGGAAGGAGATTTGGGTTCATTCCTGTTAACCTGGAATGCGTGGATGGCATTTCTCCTTACTTCCCAGCCTTGCTGCTTGCGTGCTGGGTTGTTTTTTCTCGGCTTTGTTTTTATTTCTTAGAGGCACATCAATAACCTTTCTCCTTGGCTGTAATCCATATAGTTGTGACCCTGATGAGTTTCAGTCTGAATCTGGAAAAGGCAAGGAGAAGAAAATGAACTTCATTTCTCGCCGCTGTCTCATTTTCTGTTCGTGGGCCGGGTAAACGTGGGTGCCTGTAACCAGCCCTGTCAGCTGTGAAGCCTTTTCTCCAGGCTGAGATGTGCGTGGACCAGGTTGCCTGTGTGCTCTGGGGCATCTCCTGCTTCCTCCCCACAGGGTCCATCCACAGGGAGAGGACATGTATGATGGGCAGCGAAGCCCACGCACCAGAAATAGAGATGCTTCAGGCCAGGTTGAGCCCTCCCTTTATTCCCGCAGTGAGTGCAGGCACAGTCTCAGGAGAGGGAGGCAGCGGGGATGGCTGTGGCCAGGCTGTCCCGGAACAGACGCACTCCCATGGGGAGGCCGGGAGCGACTGCCCTCACTGCTGCGGCTGTTTGTCGTAAAGAGCAGCCTGCTCCAGCCTGGGTCTTGGTCTTCTTTGTTCCCCAGCAGCCCCAGCCGCACTGGGCTCTGCACTCACATCATCTCTGTCCTCCTCCTGCTGCTGTCTCCCTCACTCGCAGGCAGAGGTCGTCTGCAGCTGGTGGCCGGAGCTCTGGACCACCAGTCACATGATGCTCTTCTGGCATCTGTGTTCGCAGGGCTTTGCAAAAGGAGCACTTGGGTGCTCGGTTAGTGCTGCTCCCCTTGTTGCAGGAAGCAGAGATGCGGAGTTGTGGGGAGATGGCCAAGGCGCTTGGGAATGGAGGAACATGGGACCAGGGAGGTTGTTCGTGCCTCCTTGGTGCGTGTGTCTCTTTAGATGGCCAATTTCCTTTACTTTGGAGGCATTGATTCTAATTCCTCAGTTAAGGCTGAGTTTACACTTCCATTTTCAGGCTTATTTTTTTGCTTTCTAACCTTTATTGGGAAAAACTAATTTCTTTGCATAGTGAGATGTTTGAAACGAGGTGAGAGATGTCAAGGGGAGGAGGGATTTTTTTTTTCTTTTTAATCTCAGAAAATGCAGAGTTAAATATATTCATGATTTGCAAAATTCTACATTGAGTTCATCATCTCTTATTGCATCTTGAGTCTTCTTGGCTCAGGCGCTCTCAGCCGCTTTGGTTTGACAGAGCTCATAGTGTCAGCGCTCCTACACAGGTATTTTTTCACAGGCGACAGCTGGAAACCAGAGAGGGGAAGCCAAAAAGGGGCATGGCCAGTCCTGGATAGCTTTTATTGGGGAGGGGAATCAAGGGGCTGTGGTAATGAAAGGCAGTCGGAATGTAATCTAGTTGTGGAAGCATGAGAGAGGCAGAAGCAGATATACAGATGGTGCATGGCAACTAAGAAAAGAAACATGGTGAAGGAGAGAAAGAAAAATAAATAAAAGTTAATAGAGCTAAGCAAAAATACTGAGACGAAAAATATAGTGCTGCTGAAAGAGGGAACAGAATGAACTCAGAGACAGGCAACAGGGATGCTGCAGAGAAAAAAAATATTAACAATAAAAGATAGATCACAGCGTGCTAGATGGCAAGAAATAAACAGCAAGTTTAGACAATTTCAAGGGAAACTATTGAGTCAAAATGTGCAGAGAAAAAGGGAGGGAGAGGAAAGAAGGCAAGGTGGGGAAAAAGAGATTCAAAGGCGCCTTTGAAAAGAATAATTAAGTGACTAAGGCATCAGTGCCAAATTACTGGGGTACTCCAGAGGCTGAGGCATTCAGCAATGAAACCTATAAGGATTGCTGGGGAGGGGGACCGAACCAGGAGGGCCAGGAGCCTGGTGGCATCCTCCCAGCCCACCCTCCCCAGGGGCTGCACAGCCCCACGCTTTGGCTCTGAGACCCTCTCTGTGAGGAGGAGTGGTTTAGGGAAGAGATGCCTAGAAACAATGGGGAGAGGAGAAATGCGTGTGCCGTGATGAGCCTCCCCACAATGGGGTCCGTGCTGCTTTTGAGGATGGATGTGCCCTTCCTGGGATGCTTGCTTTTTGGCTTTCAAAGCCAAGCCTGATGTTTGTGGCACCAGGCTAACATTACACAGGTAGGAGCTAAGTGGGAATATGCCATCGGTGTCTGGTGAGGCAGGAGGAATTTATTATTATTTAAAACTAAATCAATGCACTGCCTGAAAAAAATGATCCTTTGCCCTGAATATTAATGTCAATTTGGCATATGATAATTTAAATTTAATTTAGTTGTATAGGATTCCTTCTCAGCCCTATGCATGAATGGACAAGTAATTTTGTAACATGACTTCATCCGGCCTTTGTGCTTGTAAAGCCATCAAAACATGCTCAGCCACAGGCCAAGATTTCCCCATCTACTCTCTCCCCTGGTCCTCTGCTTTCCTTTCCTGCCTTTAAAAAAACTAAGCTTGATGAAGCATGGCAATGTCTGATTGTGAATGTGAAAACAGTAAGCAAAAAAATTTTCACCCTTGCAGAATGAGCCTTGGCAAAACCACCACTGTGTTCCTTGCTCAAGTTCCAGGAGCTATTAATAGAGGTCCGCTAAGGTTTATTAATTATACTATTATGCCAAGCCTTCTTCATTATGAATAGCGTGCACATTTTGTTCCTATTTCCCCGTGTCTTTCTGTCGTCTGAAAAGGCACATATTGGTGCAAAAACATTTTAAAAGAGAAGGAAGCGTAGCCAGGCAGGCACCTTCCAAAATCATAGAATACTTTGGGTTGGAAGGGACCTTCAAAGGTCATCTATTCCATTCCCCCTGCCATGAGCAGGGACATCTGCAACTAGATCAGGTTGCTCAGAGCCCCATCCAGCCTGGCCTTGAATGTCTCCAGGGATGGGGCATCTACCACCTTTCTGTGCAACCTATGCCAGTGTTTTACCACCCTCTATGTAAAAAATTTCTTCCTTATAGCTAGTCTGAATCTCCCTTCCTTTAGGTTAAAACCATTACCCCTTGTCCTGTTGCAACAGACCCTACTAAAAAGTCTGTCACCATCTTTCTTGTAGGTCCCCTTCTGGTATTGGAAGGCTGCTATAAGGTCTCTCTGGAGCCTTCTCTTCTCCAGGCTGAACAAGCCCAACTCTCTCAGCCTGTCCTCATAGGAGAGGTGTCCCATCCCTCTGATCATTTTTGTGGCCTCCTCTGGACTTGCTCCAACAGGTCCATGTCCTTCTTATGTTGGGGGCCCCAGAGCTGGACACAGAACTCCAGGTGGGGTCTCACCAGAGCAGAGCAGAGGGGCAGACTCGCCTCCATTAACCTGCTGGCCATTCTCCTTTTGATGCAGCCCAAGATACGGTTGGCTTTCTGGGCTGCAAGTGCACATTGCCAGTGAATGTCCAGTTCTGAGTATCCCAGCCCCAGTGTATCCAAAAGACCTTCGTCCCGAGAGCTCAGCCTGTGCTAACACTGCAGTTGTAGCTGGGCAAAACAGGAAAACTTTGTGTCCCTCGGGGTGTTGGGCAAATCAGACTTTATTTTGAATTCTGATCTGTGCCAATTGTCAGGTCCTTGCAAAACCCACCAGGTGAAACACATCAGTACGAGTCAGTTGTTTACAGGCCTGACATCCAGAAGTGCAGCTGAGCATCTCAGCTTCCGTTAATAGAAGTCAACATGATCAGACATGACTTTGATCTCCTGAAAATAACACCACGTTTCTGCAGGCCAGCAGTGGGTGTAGGGCTTTGCGGGCAATTTACAAGGAACTGTTCAGGCCCCTTCACTGAAGAGCTTAGCCTTTAAGAGCATGATTCTGTAAATCTCTGCTTAGGCAACTAGCCTATTGAGTTTAATGGGATTACTTGTGCAAGCAAGGCTTTGTGAGACACAGCTGTAAGGGGTGGTGGAAATGTATGGAGCTGGAACATTACCGTATAGCATGAGGGAGATGCATACAGCCCTGGGAATATATTCATTGCACTCACAGGGATGTGGTTCCTGCGAGTGGTTCCACTTGGGAAGGGATATAGCCGTGTGATTTGCACTGCACTGAAGTATCTTGAAGGGAATAAAAAATTATACAGGAGTGGGACTTGTATAGATACAGGATGTTTGGGCAGGGAGGAGCCCAGGAAGATAATCAGACTCGTGGAGCTGAGGAAACGTGTGTGAGAGGTGGAGAAGGGTGGCAGAGATTTGCAGCCACGAGTGGAGTGGAGATCATGACTGATGGTCCCCGAGGTGGCTGAGGCATCTCCAAAATGGAATGGGGGTAGATTTGCAAATATTTTGTTCCGATTCAAAAGCAAATCTTGACTTGATGATGTTTAGAGCCCTTCTGCCATCCCTCTCTATGAGCACTGCAGCTTGGGTAAAACAAATACTAATGAAAAAGAATTTGCTACTATGAATATTTCTGTCAAAGGCAAATTTAAAATGGTCTGTTGGATGAGGAAGTTTGCACTGGCTGCTGCCAGCTGTTGTTCGAGTCTCAGAATCACAGAATGGTTGGGGTTGGAAGGGACCTCTGGAGATCATCCAGTCCAACCCACCTGCTAAAGCAGGTTCACCCAGAGCAGATCACACAGGAACATCTCCGGGTGGGTTTTGAATGTCTCTAGAGAATGAGACTCCACAACCTCTCTGGGCAGCCTGTTCCAGTGCTCTGGTACCCTCAAAGTAAAGAAGTTTCTCCTCATATTCAGATGGAACCTCCTGTGCTTCAGTCTGTGCCCGTTGCCCCTCATCCTATCATTGGACACCACTGAAAGGAGTCTGGTCCCATCCTCTTGACACCCACCCTTGAGATATTTACAAACATTGATGAGATCCCCTCTCAGTTTTTGTTTTTTCCTGGCCCTTAATTAGCTGGCTCAAGCTGGGTGAATCACAGGCTGTTTTACCTACATGAGTCCTTGAGTGGCCCACCCACAAGTGGGTGCCATCTCCATCTTTCCCAGCTGCCCGGTGCATCACCCAGGCCATGAGCTGCTCTGGGAAGTGCTGGTGGGGCTGGTCTGCTTTCTGCAGCTCCTCGTGTAAACTCAGCCTCGATCCGTACACACACCAGCACATTTTCCAACATTTGCATCGTGTACCCGATTTGTGTTGTGCTGATTTTGTTAGTGGTGTGGTTGCTACAGTCTGGTGGTATGTAGGAGGGAATGGTGGATTTTTACAGCTGACTGTAATATTCACAATATGTGTCAGGAAGAGATTATTTGCTGCCAGAAAATACATCAGTGATCCCAAATAATAAATAAGCATGAGAGTTGAATATTTCCTTTGCTATCACAAAAATGCAAGCTTTCATCAGACACTTTTGTTTTCTCACTCATTTTGTAACTCATAAGTGGGTTTGGTCAGCAGTACAGCTTCCTCCTGCAAGCTATTGCCTCTTAAGGAACCATTTGACATGAGTTTCAAGTGCTGTTTAGCTCCAGGTTTTGCAGGGTCCTGTGATGTCTGTCCAGGAAGCCCAGTAATGTTCTCCAGATGGCATTTTCCAGAGGATGGCATCCGCTCGCCATAGATGCAATTTCTACCTCTATGGGGACAGGCAGGGAAGAAGGACAAGTTGGCATCTCCCCTTCCCTGGCAGCAAGCTGCTTTAAAGACGTGCCCCCTCCAGTGCCATGCACCGAGGGGCTGCCCCTGCACTGTCCTTGGTGTTTTTCATGCCCAAGGATGTCCTTCCGCTCCCCTTCCTCTCCGTGCTGCCCAGCTCTCCGCTGGGCCAGGGCCGTGACATCACCCCACCAGCTGGTCGGCGTTTTGAAGTCGGCAGCATCATTTGGGTTGGAAACACTCCCAGGCCCTGCTGCTGCTGCTGGGGACGGCAAGGAAACCACAAGAGCCCCACCAAAAGCTGGACACTGGTACAGCCAGCCCCAACCTGCCAAACCTTCCTCCCCCTTTCCTGCCTTCAGCCAGGGTGGTTGTCATCCTCCTTGAAGCTGGTGGCTTGGGGCTGATGCTCCCTGGCTGAGGCTGTGGGCCCTGAAGGGATCTCGTAGGCAGCCAGATGCTGTGCTTGGCTGCGCGCACGCGTGTGAGCTCTCAGGGTGGGCACGTGTGCTCGGGCAGGGGAGGGGAGGAGGAGCGGAAGGTGCTTTTTCCCTCCCCTACACACAAGCTGGAGAGCAGCAGCCCATGCAGATGAGTGACACGCAGCGGTTGGGACAGATGTTTCTGTCACCGGCGGGGCACCAGGGGCTCTCCGTGCTGGCATGCCTGGATTTGCACGTCTGCCTTCCCCGGGGAGTCAACCAGCCTGGCAGGGCTGGCGTGCAGGGGCATGGACACAGGCGTGGGGCTGTGTAGGGGGTGTGCTGCTCCCTCCTCCGCGCCTGTTTGCCAGCCTGTGAAGTGTGCACGCGTTCCCTAACTATGGGCACTGTTAATCCTGTTTATAGCCAGCAGCGAGATGGGCAGGGAGCTGCTTAACAAGAGCTGACACATGAAGAAATAAGGGTTTTGTCTCTGTTGTACATTAAACAATTCATGAGGTTTGGGGTTGAATAAGACATTTAATGAACATCGGACTGGTCGAGCTGCCTGCAGCTGGTCATTTCTCACTGAGGGCTGGGTGCTTTTAAAGGCAGGATAAGGAGACGCGAGCTTTGAGTTATAAAATTTTAACGAACAAATGGCATATCCTACTTATCCTAAAATGGAGAAATACAGGGGACTGCTAATAGCCGTGTTTCCAAGTATCTGGAACAATGTCAGGTTTGTAGACGTGGTGAAAGCCCAGCTAAACTGAAGTGAGGATCCTCTGTGAATAGCTTTATTTATTTATCACTGAAACTATTTGTTCAGTGGTACAGCAGCAGGGCCAGAATCCCTGCTTGTTTTGCAGCAGGCACCTTGTTAATTCTTTGCTTAGATCTCACACAAGCACGTGGGGACAAGTAATGAGAAGGGAATGATTAGGGAACAGAGCAAACCTTGTAAGGTTGGCTAAATGGGAGTCAGAGGAAGGGAAGGCTGCTGAGAGGACTGTGAGACCTTTGCCTGTGGTTCCAGGGATGCTTGGTTACCTGCACTGGTGTCATCTTTGGTTTATGTTATGCAAGATCACTTCCCTTCACTCTAAAAGAAGTAGGAAAAGAAAAAAAAAAAGAGATAGACAGGATTACACACTTCAAATGTTCAGAAATAAAACTTTACAGGGCCACTGTTATGTTGCTGTACTCCTACTTGATTCATGCCACCAGTTTCCATGGTGCCAACAAGAAGCATCAAATTTAGCCTTTGCAGCTCTTTCTCCTTATGGACTGTGGGAACCTACAGTCAGTAGCTGGAGTAGTAGGAGGCTGGATTCACTCCTGAGCCTCTTGGACTTAGACATTAAGCACCAATGCAGCTCCTTGGACCCTTCAGCCTTCCTGATGTCTCTCTCTTTGGCTCTTGATAGGTGGCTTTTGGTTGAGCTCCTACTGGGAGTCGTGTCCTCCCCAGCCCACCTCCTCCACCTGCGGCACAGGTGGGACACTTGCCAGGGCCTCAGCGGAGAGGCTTAAGGCCAGGCGGACCTACGGGCCCTGGGTGCTCCCTGACCCCTGCGTATGGTCTGTCCAGGTTGGAGCCCAGAGCTGAGGCTGTTGCAGGGAGCGGGATGCGCTGCCATCACCAACCAAGTCCCGCAGCTTAATGCCAACAAAGTACCGCAGCTTGATTTGCTTTCGGGGGATGCTGCTTTGCTGCTGGCTTAGAGCACAGCTGCTGATTCCCCATAACGTAAGAAGCAATGAGGTTGCCTTTCCCTTCCTGGCACACATGAACCTCCTGTTCCAGCGCTGGGGCACAAGCTGGCAGCCCAAAACAGATGGTGCTGCTTTACGCTCAGCCTGCGCCATTGCCCGAGGCAGGCAGCCGGTGCATGCACACCCATCAGATAGTATAGGAGATGGTGTCTCAACATGATGCTTTTGTCCATCCATTCAAAGTGGAGAGCAGTTCAGCCTTGGGACACCAGTCCAACTGGTCTCGGCAGAACGGTTCTGTTGTAAAGACACAACTTCCTCTGCTTCAAAAATCCTGTTTATAATCCCAGTCCAGCTTTCACTACAGCAGCGGGGACTTTTGTTTTGGCCTGCCTATGATACTGAGGCATTTTGCTCTAGAACAAAGAATCCTGTTTTAGCAAGAGTCTCTGTTAGTGCATATTAATGTGCTCTGTTGGTGTAATTTATTTTAGCGTGTAGTTTATTTTAACATTTATTTTAACGCTTTCTACCTCTACACTGGATTAATAGCAATCTCATCACCTGTCGATGGGAGGCAGCTATTGAGGCTGTTTAACTTTATATGCTCTGGCATTTAGTTCACTCTTTGGATTGCAGCCTTTTAATGTGAGGGTCTTTCTTTCTGTACAGCAGCCTGATCCAAACCTACGGCTATAGAAATAGCTATTACTACTAATGCATCTCATACGGTACATAAATTGATAAGAGTTTAGAAGTGTTGTGAAGGAGAAAAATGCAACACAATATGGGATCTTTAACAGTCACAGAGATTATAGTATTTGGTTCATATCACATTTATCTTCCTCATTTCTCCAGCTCCTCATGTCCTTAAATCACGCGCTACTCACGTCAGAAGGGGGTTCAGTGGTAGTGGTGGCCTCAGTGGAGGGACATAGTCCAGTGGTACAAAATGCCATTTTCTTTGGATGTCTCCTGACTCACGTTATTACTGTAGGTCTGTATGAACTTACCTTTGAGATCTGACCAGGTCATGCTCCAAGGTGTTGTTTTTCGTTAGTTAGCCTTAGACATCAGAATTTATAGATGCGGCTTTCAAATAATCAGCTTCGTAGTTGCTTCCTTTCACCAAAGAAATGCCTGCCCTCAGACACAGGGTGAGAATGTAGAGCAAGGGATTACACGGGAAGATGATATGCCATGCACAAATATACATTGACGGTTTCAGGCTTTGACACCAAATTATTATGCTAATGCCATGCATATTGGTACAGTGATTGTTTGGAAAGGCAGCGTCTTTTAGGAGTGGGTCAAAAAGATGTTTGATTGTTTTCCTATAGGTCTCATCCTGTAAAACTAGAGTTACAAGCTCATGCTGATACTTGACTGCCATGAGATTTGTAGCCTGTATCTTGCTTCCCAGAGAGATGGAACCTCCCTGAAACCCAACCATGTTGGTTGGCTCGATGCTCTGAGGTCTCATCACTTGGGAGCCTCCATCTGAGAAACTGGAGAGGGTGAGCAGAGCTCAGACTCTGGTACTGAAGCTGCCCCACCACCAAGTGGCATTTACTCTGTCAGAAGGAGACTTGTTGAATGTATCTTGCCCTTGGGCATAAGCTGAACCCGACGGCACCAAGGAGGCTTTGCACATTTGTAACGGGTGGCTCAAAGCGCTTCCTGTATGGGACAGGGACAGCTGTAGAGGCTTCAGTTTGTATTTTCTTGTCAAGACTGGAGAACAGAAGACATGGCTGAACTGGTTTTCTTCTTCACTGCGGAAATCTTGGAAAACCATTTAACATTAAAACAGCCTCTAGACAGGAGAATCATAGCATCTTTCACTGCATGTGAGAGAGTCAGGCAGCCTATTGCTCTATCTATCCTTTGGTGTATATCTTCTCTGTCTCCCTCCTTTCACCCCACCATATGTGGCACGTTGGATGTGCTGCCTCCCCCTCCTGTTTTCTGCCCCGAGGTTGTTGTGAGCTTGAGAGTGATGTCTGGTAGCGCTCTTTATTGCACATGGTACAGAGAAATATGAGGATGGCAGCCCTACAGGAGCAGATGGCATCACATGCCTGGATCTGTTTCCTCAGACAAAGTAGGATACTGCAAACTGGTGTTCACTTTGCTTGGTAACATCTACTTGAAATATCGGTGGGTTTGGAGGAGCAGGTGGGCTGTTGCAAAGGCTCACGTGGGCAGGGCGTAGGGAGGGCATGTAGGTGATGGGAATCCTGCACGTTTCTGGCAGAGTGTCACTTTTCAGAGGGGAGGACAGGATGCCAAAAGAAGTCTTAGGGAGAGGGGGATTTCTCTACACCCAACTGCAAGCAAATGCATGCCCATCTCCAGCAAGGGTGGCCCAGAATGGAGGGACTCACTGTTCGGGAGGTCACATGTGGACTTGGCTCAGATACCTTAGGCACAGACCACAAAGGCTGAGTTTCTCTTGAGGATGTTGAGGGGTGGAAACAGACAGTAAATATTTCTCCAAGTGATTAGTGTGTGCATTCAGTGGAGACGACAACATGGCAGGGTTTGTAACACCAGCAGGAGAAGGCCACTGCACCACCTGCATGCAAGGTACTCTCAGAGAAGCAGGTAGGAGGAAAGGTGGGGACATCAAGAGACAAGCAAAGAGCAAGGATGTGTCTGTGTGCAAAGAGGACTCACCAAGGGGAGGAAGGAGGGAGAGACTGATGAACCATGTGTGGGAGAGAAGGGATTAATTAGACCAGGGAGGAATGGGAAGATTCACAGCTCAGGGACGTCAGAGACATGAGCAGATCCAGGGTGGCAGCCCCAGGAGCTCTCCCACCCCATCCCTGCAGCACCCCATGTCGCAATGCTGTCCCCTCCTGTCAGACAGGAGCCTCCATCATTTTGGCTTACTGGCCCACCTGCTCCATGTTAACACATTTCTGATAATTACCATTTTTCAGAACTATTTTGACTGTTAAAAAAATGTTGTATTTTTTTTTTAATAAGCTGATTAAAAGCGACTGCTCATTAGCATAAGCTCCTTGCCGTTCAGCCCTCTTCCTAATTAAAAGCACTCATCTGTGGAGACCTCGATTCTCCCCTGTCCTCTGGGCTAGCTATTTGGACATTTTTCCCTGGCAGTTTGCTTTATTTTGCCTCATCTTCCTTTTTCTGGTTTCCTCTGCGGCAGCTTCCTGGCAAGGGTAGCAGAGGATTCAGGCAGGTGGAGGCTTAGGTATTTAGTACGAGACAAAAACCAGGAAGAATTTGTTGTTGCTTAAAGCGTTGTCTTCTGTTTATTGCTGCTGGCTTGGGAGCAGAGCGGCGGTGTGTCGGCTCCCAGGTTTGCAGGAGATGCACCTCCTGGCACAGCGATCTCCTCCGGTCTAAACAGCATTAGGCTGGTGGCGTGTTTGGACGGCAGATCTGTGATGTGAGCCCAGGGGTGCTGGTGGCCATGCGGCATGTGGTGCTCTTCCTCTCGTGCAGCAGCAAGCCAACATCCCAGCAAGGGATCAGCAGCCGTGGTGTTGTGGGGAGGACAGCTTTCATGGCGAGCTGCAGAGGTCCTGACCATACCGAGGCGTGATGGCTCTCAACATGTCTAGCCCCAGTACTTTGGAAAATTCCAGCACAAAGAACTTTTTTCTGTCTCCCTTAGTGTCCCCCAATGGTCTTAATTAAATAAAGCAGCCTCCTTCATTGCTTCCCTCAGTGCCACCCGTTTCTAAGCAGCTGCCATGTTTAGCCCTGAAGTAGCTGAGTTTATGAGGAGACTGAGGACTCTTACTCAGGGGGGCTCTAGAAACTTGCAGCAGAACTAGAGGGCCCTGCAAATCATACTCAACACCTTCTCAGCGCTGGCAATTAAAACCCTGAGGCAGGAACAGTGTTTAAGCTGTCCTGCATCAGTCTTTTCCTGTAGCCAGCTTGCTGGATGGGAGTTCACCACTCTGGGGTGAAGGAGCTGCTCAGTGGTGCTCTGCAAGTGCTCAGAAAGAACTCACTTGCCTGTGCAGAACCAGCTGTTTGCTTTCCTAAGGAAAACTTTCTATGGTTCACTGGTGAAATATGGCAGATAATTGCAGTCAGCAAAAATCTGGTTTCTCCATTTAAGGAGCTCCAGCCTCAGCTACAGTCATGTGTCACTTGGTGCCACTAATGAGGAGGGGGTTAAAGGCTCTGCTTGCAGGGATGGCTTGGACATCAGCTTTTCCACACACAAACTCAGGGCTGGCTGGCAAGGACCTGTAACCCATCGTGAGAACACTAGGAGACAGCAGACCTTTTCCTTGTCCCTGTTTCCATCTCATTCCCTCTATGCCAAGGCTGCAAAAAGGTTGGAGTAATTCCAGTTCATGTGGGAGGAGTCTCCAGGTAACTGGGTCATTTGGCTTTATAGCACCTTTTTGCTCCTGGAGCAAAGTTTTAAGGATTGGAGCTGGGACCAGGTTGGGCTTAATATCCCTGCTCCCCATGCTTTCTCAGTGTCTCATGCTTAGCCCTGCAGGAGCGGACACAGCCATGGAGAAGCGAGACTGGCGTCTAATTTGCGTCATGCCTCAGCAGCTGTTGTCTGACTGCAGGCTCTTTCTTCTTAGGGCTCCTCTATGAGCCAGAAAAGAGCAGTTGACTTTCAGATCCAAAAGGGATTTGAGATAGCTGTCAGGTTAGATACACTGGGGCTAATGGTCATCTCTTTCGCATCAACTCTCCACTGGTGGAAGTCCATTGATCGAAATGAAACGATGCCTGATTTACCATGGCAGTCAGAAAAGCATCACTCTTAGTTTATTTCTTTCTTTTAGTGCTATAAAATGAAACTCATCAAAACTGAAAGGGAGAATGCCACAGTCACATGAGAGGTTTACTCCAGTAAACGCACAGAGTCTTTATACTCCAAAGCTCACCCTTCACCATCTTCTCTCTCTGTCTTCTCACACAGTGCCTGTAAATCCCCTGCTGTGCCGCACGTGCCCGTCTCCTCCGAGCTGGTATGTGCCATGCTGGGGCCATCAGTAGATTCAGTTGTACATTCTGAGGGGATGGCGTTGGATCTTGCTTTATACCATGGCACCTCAGAAGTAATTTGACAGAAGATTGTGGCACTGCAGCAGTCAGGCCCCCGGGTATGTGTTCCGCAAACCATGGCTGAAAAGTCACATTTAAAAGGTCAGGAACAATGTTCTCAGCTCCTGCTTTCCACTCCCTCACCCTCATGGATCTGCTCCACTTGCTTGACTGTCTTTTCTAAGCTGTCAGCCAGACTAAGGTCTCGCTGGAAATACTGAAATAACCCAAAGTGAACAGCCTGAATAGCCTGCAAAGGTCAAGGCAATGCCTCAGTTCTGGTGAAGGGCCAAAGTCATTTGTGGTTTCACTCAGTTGATTTGGTAATGTTACACCAGGATGAATTTGGCTTAAGGTTGTGATTCTACCTTCTCAACCAAGAATCCATCCTCAGCTTTGCAAAAACCGTGCATGCTGCCGTCCTGCTTTCAGAGGCAGGGAAACTGGGGCAGGGAGTCCGGAGTTTGCCTTGAGCTCTCCAGGATGCCAAAGACTTGCACTGGTAATTGCTTTTCACCAGCAGAGCTCCCGTTATCCTACAAAAGAAGAATGAGCATCGTTATGCCCATTTTAGAGTTATAAAAGTCAAGCCATGTTGAATGCAATTGGGAAGGAGCTGGCAGGGCAGCACAGCGTGTCCTCCAGAGCTGCCCTGATGCCCCCAGCAGCTGGACCCAGCAGGCTCCAGGCTAAAGCTCTAGTACTCCCTTGCTCTGAAATCTTGTGGGGAGGACAGATCAGCTGTCCATCACTTGGCACCATGGCAGCAGCCGCACCGCACTTAGGGATGAGTAGGAGAACATGAAACAAGCGAGGGAAAGCTTTCACAGAGAGCAGGCAGTCTCGCTCTTCTCAGTCCCAGCAGCTCTGTGGGCATGGCGGTGCCAGCATCCTTCTCAAAAGTAGGGACAACATGCATGTGTTCATCCATCTCTCCCTGCTGCGTGGGGCAGAGGTGGCTGCTTTTTTATAAGGGAGTGCATTCCTGTCATGAACAGGCATGCAAAGCTCTACGTGCCCATCAGCCGTGGCAGAATCAGTAGCGTCTTCGTGGTGGATCTTGCTGGTACAACCCCAGAATTAAGAGGTGAAGGTTACGTGGGAACAAAATCCTTCCCCACGCTGCAGGGGGCTGGTGGGTCCTGCTGCTCAAAATCCAGCTGAATTTGGACCTGGAGACAGCAGAGGCTTTTCTGGACAAACAGTCAGGACCTGGCACTTGAGTTTCACCACAGGGCCTGTGTTTCTCTGTTTCACTGTGAAACCACATTGTTTTGACCTTACAGAGGCTGGATGGGAGGTCTGGTCCTAAGGACTTGGGTTCCTAGTGGGTTTGCAGAAGTTTGAAACAGGCCATCACAGTGATGAGGTGCTCTGGAGGTGAGATGAGAGAATGGAGGGGCAGTGCTGCTATGGAAAGCTGCAGAGGCTTTTACAGATCAGGAGTTTTAAAATCAGGCCATAATATCACTGAAGTTATACTGGGTCTTAGTTGTTTCAGGTCTTACAAGAACTTTCCAGGTGCTGCTGCTCTTTCTCGTAGCAACAGCATTTCCTCCTGACCCAGGGCACTTAAATACTATAATATTAACTCTACAATAGACAAGTACTTGTAGATAGATGGCTCATTTAGAGAAGGAGATTTATTATTTGCTATCTAGAGTCAGCAGTCCCCATGGGCATCCGTGTATTACTCTTAGAGAGCTGTGATGGATGGAAGAGTAGGTTGCTATCTGCAGTGAGGCAGTCTGTACATGGGAAGCTTCCGAAGTTTCTGAACTAAAATGTTTGAAAAGCAATGGGTGCTACAGGGTAGGTGGGTGGTTAGGTCGATGATCTTAACCCTGTTTTTTTGCACAACAGTTCAAGATCCAAGGAATGCAGATTGTCCAGTTCCTACTCCCTCATCTGCTCAATTCCTACATGTTAGGAGTAAGGAATTGAGATGTGCATAACAGCGGTAAAATTCAAAATCACTTCCAAATGTGGATTTGGTCTAGATCTGAACCATGTGGGTCTATCCAAAGAAAGTTCTGTCTTGTCCAAGGCTTTCTGAAATGCTTTGGTTTCTGCTGCCTCGTGCTAGGTTTTCAGTTTTTCTTTCTTTGCATTCATCAAGGGCATCTGCTTCCTCTGCTGCCAGGGGCTTCCTCCACCCCTTACACCGACTTCTCATCCTTTTCTGCTAACAGTTGGCTCTCACTCCGAAGTCCTTCTACAGGGATGACACTCTTTTGAGAGATACAAAGAGTTAAGCATTGAACAGAGAAGTCCACCTGGATAGCGAAGGAGGGAGAGGGACTAGGACTGGCCCCTAGCCTCAGCTTTGTGAGGACTCTGCCCTTTCTTTCAAGAATCTGGGTATTTTTCTTCTTTAGCTAGAGGGAAAAAAAAAAAAAAGACAAACCCAAAAAGCCTGACATCAGATCTAATTAATAATAATAGAAAAGCCAATTTCACAGCCCATTACCCCTCGTAGCCAGGTGGGGGGTAGGAAGGTGATGAGGAGGAGGGACTTGAACAAACATGGGCGGGTGTGTTTGTGGACCTCATGAAAGAGATGGGGTGATGGTGACTCACAGAGTTTCCCTGACAGACGTATAGCTTTAGGCTCCATTAACCCAGAACCCAACAGAAGGTACCACAGCCAAGGGGAGAATTTTTAAAAATGCCGACAGCATCATTTTGCTTCATTAGCAGGGCTCCTGTGTGCCTCCTTCTCTCTTCACTACCACCGTGACCCCCTCCCCTTCATGCCTCCTCCTTTCCCTCTCTTTCCATTTCGTTTAACTGAAGGGTATTCATCTCGTTTTAATTAATTTTTACTTGCAGCGTTATCACCCGGAGTATAAAGGCAAAAAGTTGTTTTTTTTAATTACAAAGCTAACGGCATTAATTACCAGTACAGTAAATGCATCAACGCACGGGAGCCAAGTGGCGTTTGGAGGCACTGAGGCAGTGAGCGGCTGTGACAACTGCAAAGGGTTTGGGTGTTCTGGGGTTTTTGTGGTGGTGGGGTTTTTGTTTATTTTTCATTCTTTCTTTCTTTTTTTTTTTTTTCTCTTTTCTGGTTAACAGCCTCACCACAGAAGAGCCTCAATTTGGAAAAACGAAACAAAACAAAGAACAGCCTGAGATTTTCTAAACCACAAGTCAGCTCCAGCCACCCACGGGGATATGGCATCTGGAAGGGAGGCAGCAGAGAATCCTTATAAGATAGGACTGGAAGGTACAGGAAGGGACCATGTAGCCCATCCCTTCCTGCAAGGTAGATGCCACTAGACCTGTTTTCAATCTTCATGGATGTTTGTTAATCCACTTTGAAAGACTTAAAGAAATGCAAGTATTTGGTAGTGAATGTTCCCCCCTCCCAATATGCACAGTGTGTCTAAGTCCAAATGGTTGGCTAGCTCAGCCTAATTTCACCATCGTTTCCTAAATGGATCCTTGTGGCATGGAATATTTGCAGAGATTTGATGAGCTGAGCAAGTGGCGATGAGTTAGGACAGGACCATGGGAAGCTCACTTCTGTCCAGCCATGGCACATTAACCCACCTCCAGCAGGTGAAGGTGAGCCTTTGAAAAAGCAAAAACCCAAGTGCTTTGTGTTAAAAAGAAGGGATGGGTGATTCTACCGGTGTTGCATTTTCTTCTCAGATTCATGGTGGCACAGGAAGAGGCATATCAGGGCTGCGATAATGGGGTTGCAGGGATGTTTTTCCCCCCTTTAAAAGAATGTTGACTTGTCAAAAAAGAGGTTATAAAAGTATTCCCAAGTTTTTTATACACATCCTACCGTATGAAGGAGCCCTTACTGACAGGGGAAGGCAGTCAAGAGAACAAATAGCTGTGCCTTTGTCAAATGTGTGCAAACATAAGGATTCTGACTGGGAAAACAGGCTCCAGGGGCACCTGGTTTCTGAGGGAACCGGGCTTGGAGAGTGAGGCGTGAAGAGCAGTGACAGCAGTAGGAGAAGGGCCCTTGGCTGTCCCTCTTGGGCTATTAGAAGGCATCTGGCCTGGTACCTTTTGTTCTCTCCTGAGTGGCCCAAGAGGAAGATGCAGAAACACTTGAGAGGAAGGGCCTGCCTGTGTTGCAGTGGTGCTTCCAACATGAAGGGGGCTTTGCCTTCATCAGGCAATGAGTAACCCTGGGAGGAAAGGAAGGACGGCACAGGAAAGGCACCTCTGCAGTGGAGCAGCGCCAGGGGAGATGATGCCACGTGTGAGCAGGGCTGCTTCTGTTACTCTGTTATTTCTATTATTTTAGGGATAAACCAGACGGTGCTGAGGAGCAGCGTGGGGGTGGCCCCCAAGTTCTCAGGTGGGCTTCCTGAGCCACGTTTTGCCTTGGCTTGTTTCTGGCTAAAACCTTGTCTGTTCCTGCCATGGTGAAACCCCTCTGCTAAGTTGTGAAAGAAGTCTCATTCTAACCTGCTGAAAGGATGGGAAGTGATGTCTTTGTATGGCCTTGCCTTGCAGTAACCTACAGCCAGACCCTGGTCGTGGAGGGACAGTAGCAAGGAGTAAAAATGACCCTAGCAGAGCAATGTCTATCATTTTATTATCCCAAACAGAAATTCTGTGGCACATAATATCAAACAAGACTTAAAAAAAAAAAAAAAAAANAAAAAAAAGGAACTTAGTCAGAAGCAACCTGAAGGGAACAAGTTATGAAATTAAAACCCAAAGAACCAGCAGGGGAAAGAGCTTTTAAAAAAAACCCCTTATTAGAGTCACAGGAGGTAGCAACATACCCCCAAATGAAAATCAAAATAAAAACCTGGAAGCGAAAAGGTAAGAGAAACTGGTGCACTTAAATACCAAGTTATGTGGATTTATTCAAGTCAGAGAAAGAATCCTTTAAAAATTGGATATTCCATCCAAGTGATGCTAATAGGATGGAGCATAAAATGCAGCACTGAGATATAAAATAGAGATTAAGAAAAAATTTGAAGAACAAACAGCCAAAGATAACACAACCAATAATAATAAATTCTTTACATACCAAGAGTAGGCAGCCCAGGGAGAGTCAGTTAAGGAGGTAATCAGGATGGATAGAGATTGCAGAAAAGACTTGGTCATTACTAGAGAGGAGAAGGCAACCCTGAATGCCCCAGTATGCATTTTGTAGAGAAAGGAAGGCGACACTGTCCTCGGGTAATGTGTGAGTAATAACAAAACTGTGTGCAAAATGGGGCTGTAACAGATCTTCAGGTTATTGCAAAGGGATTCCATGTTGGCAAGTGCCAAATTTAACTTGTTGTTCTCCATAGAGGAATATGTATTCCCTCAACCTCGCCCTAGTACCGCCACAGATTTTGTGGAAGAAGCAACCTAAAAAGAGCAGGTATGAAAAGAGAATCCATAGGACTAGCAGGGAGACTGCTACAAGGAGACATCCATTATTAGATTCACAAGAGGTCATACCATATTCCCAGATTAAAATTAAAATCTAGAAATGAAAGGGAAAGAGGGACAAGTCCCAGTCAAATCCCAAATTTCATAGGTTTAATTACATTTTTAAAAAATTTTTTAAAAAAAGGAAAAAGATCATCCCAGGGGCATGGAGTGCCTTTTTTTTTTTTTTTTTTTTAATGATCAAATCTTTATTTGTACTATCTTAATAATTTCTGGTATTCCCCTTTAATTGTTTCTGTTAGTTCTTCCCACTCTGAAACATCAATTTTTTGTCACTCACATTAGACTTTGCACTGATTTGTTTTCTTCTTTCGTCATTTCCAAAATGAAGGGCATTGCTCTGTCATCCTCTAGTTCAGGAGCGTAGCATGGCTTCTGCCCAACATCCCAAAGTGCATACCACTGGGTGTGCAGGTTGCAAGGCCAATGGAGGAGCAGGAATGAATCAGGAATACATGTTAGTGATTAGAGTCTGAGGAGTTGGTTCATATCATATCAGCATATTACTCTCAACATTTCAAAACAGGTCTTTCTTCTCTACCTATTCCTTCTTTTCCTAAAAGTGTTTTCATGATCACCTTTGCATTTCTGCCATACCTGACATTACTTTTCAGATTAGTTGCTGAATTGTTGCTCCCCTCTCTCCCCTTCGCTGTCCTCCCCTCCATCTCCAGCCTGTGCTTGCAATCTGCATCCCAGTCACCTTCCCACTTCTGTTCAACGTCCTTCTCCCTTTTGCATTTATTTATTTATTTATCTTCCCCAGGGATGGAAATGGGGAAAAAATAAAAATAAATATGCAAATGAAAGGGAAAAAATTGAGAGAAATTTAATTAAAATGTGTGTGTTTCTTTCCCTTCGAGTGCTTTAGGGTGGAATAGCAAATTGTTAAAAAAGAGAGCACTCAGAATAAGGTTAAAGAGCTGAAAACTGATTACATGCAATTGAAAATGAAAGCGGGGGGTGGGGGGGGTGGTGGAGATGCAGCGTATGGAGATAGGTAAAAGGCTCAGGGAGACTCTTGCTGGAGATGGGGCGTTTTTCGCTGTGAGTTACAGCCAAGCAAGTATTGCATGCCAGGTCTGTAGCGGGGTTTCAGATGCTTTGCATCAGGAGAGAGGCAAGGAGGAAAACATTTTACTTTGAAGAGCAATCTGGAGAGGGCACCTTGTAGATGAGAGCCAAAAAAAACAACAGGCTAGGAAGGATGGAGGGGTGGGGGAGAGCCATCCACTTCATCCCAGTCTGGTTTGTATCAGTAGATGTGCCATACCCCAGGAGAGGACAGTACTTCCAGGGTGCCTGAGGGTGGGGAGGAGAGAGAAATAAATAGGCTCATGCTTTATGCAGGATCTGCCATCATGGGTTCTCAGCTTGATCAAAGCCACAGATCTGCGTGAATGCAAAAGTGAGTTGTCTGGGCTGCGGAGTTGTGCTTCAGCTTATTAAAGATGCCAGGGTGAAGGCAAATTCTGGGAAGGGGATTGAAGTTCCTCAGCCTTAGAGGCGTATTTGGACCACAGTGAACTGGCTGGGGCCCATTTCTGATCAGCCCCTGGATGTCCGCGGGATATTCTAGCAGCTTCCTAAAATAACAGAGCTCCCTTAGACTGTGCTCAGGTCCTTTAAGTGTAAAACCCATTTTCCCCATAGACAGGCTACAACAGCATCAGGACTGGCAATAGTTTTGTGTGCAAGGGGTGAGAATGTGTGTATTATGGGGCCTGACTTCGGAACAGTGTTTTTCCAGTGCATCTTCTCCATTCTGCTCACATTCCCACGTGGGAATCATTTCTTGGCAGCCTGTTTTTGTAATTAAACACAGGCTTTGAAAGGCCACATCCCCACTTGTGCCCTAGCTTGGTTCCAGCCTGCCAAAGCCTCTTCATTACTCGGAGCCCATGGGGCACCTCATGAATTTCATGTTTAAACTGGTGATGTGTAAGCTGCAGGCCTGTCCCACTGCAATCACTGAAAGGGCACGTTCCTAGCAGCTCCTTCTCAGGGCCATTGCTGCCTGCTGCAGGTACTGGGGAGCTGAACCAAAACCCAAGTCCTCCTTTTCTTGCTTTGGCTGCTAGCACGGACATTGCCATGTCCGCAGGAGGCACCATTTTGATGGCGCTCCTGTACTTCTGGGCCTCGGCTGCAAGAGAGGAGGACGGCGCTGGAGGCAGCAATTGAGGTTTGCACCTTATGAGCACTTTTAATGGTGTCTAGAGAAGCTCCCATCCTAGATAGCCATCCCACCCAAGTTCCCAATCCTGACTCATCCGCACACTGAATCCTCAAGGATCTCTCCTGGAAGGGGCTTAATGGCAAAGATGGACAGCTCTTTCCTACTCCGGTATGGCAGGGATTGATGTTACAGCTTTTATAACCCACCGAGGGTAGCTCTCCCCTTCTGCCCACAGATATTAAAGGTCCAATTTTCCTTTCTATTTGCCATGCCTTTTAGAGTGAAAGAGAAAAGAGGTCTCCTTGCTGTGATGCAGAGTGATTGCTGCCATTTGACATTCACATTTATCTGCTTGGACTTTTCATTATCTCCCTCCCATTTGTTTCTGCTCATTCTCAAGTGTCGGCTGATCCTCTCCCTTCCTCTGAGACTGGCTGTTGTTAAGGCTCCTGCGCTTACCTGCTCTGTATATCTTGACTTATCCGCTCGGTTCACGTCTCTGTTCATTGATTTTTCATACCCAGCTGCTAAATGAGCACTGTTTGCACCTCTTCCACAAGCATCTTCTGGTTTGCTACTGCAAATTCCTCCGTACTCCAACTAAAACACTGTAGCTTCTCATTACAAACAGCAAAGCCAGCAGGCTTCCGATTTTTCCTACTTCTGCCTGTGTGCTGGTTGTTTCATTTCAGTCTAGAGGTCGCACCACTGCTGACTCTTACTAGAGATGTTTCTCTAACTTCAAGCCCAATTTATCAGTCAGGATACATGGCTCATTTTTCCCAGGTGCCCCAGACCAGGAACAGCCTCTGGCTGTTACATAGCTTTTCAACAAACTGTGTCAAGAAGCAGCAAAATCCTGCCTCCGGGAACATGTTCCCTTTCTTAGTTTTATTCTGTATTGTTACAATCTCGGTTAGTGTCTCAATTACGTATAGATAGGCACAAGCTGCAAATTCAGATCAGAAGTTCATGGATGTTTGTATCCGTAGGGCTTGTCTGCCTCAATTTTTCTGTAACACAACAACTATATAAATATATGAGGGATAAGCGACAAATACCTTTGTAGGTCTATCACTGTGCCCACATTTGAGGGTTATTCGCTACCATTTAAAACTGCTTTAGTAGTGCCAAATCTAGAAGCAGGCTGCCTCCAAAGTTAGTGTGTAAACCTAAGTGCTATGAAATTCAGCCTCGGTTACAGGCATGCACACCCACAGCCAAAGCCTAAATGATATTTTTTATCCCATTTGTATCCGCAGAGGTATCAATCCCACATTTCTTTTCCATGAAATCAGTGCTGTTTCTGATAACTTTGACATAAATCTTCAGCTTTGACTGGGCCTGCTGTTTTGGGGAAGAGAGAGAATAATAAAACCACGAGACACAAAACACAGCTCATGATCTGCACAGAATTTCTGTAAGATGGGTTGTGTGTTGGAACAAGATATGAAAGCATTGCAGGTACAATAAGAAATGGGCAGAACTGATGCTGAAAATTCAGACCTCCCTGTCAGCCTGCTGCGTGTTTGCCACAGCTGGGTATGGAAGTCTTTTGAGGCTATTGGTTTCTTGAGGTAGGAAAATGGTTTCATTACATTCAGCAAGTGAGGCACTTTTTTAATTTCAAAAGGGCAGGGGGTGGTTTACAGGAGATGACCTGTGCTCCTAACTGTGGGAACCTTGTGGTTCTGAAGGTCTTCCAAAATAGGTTGTTCTGCCATGATATTCCCTATATCTGCACGACAGAAATGTTGGGGGAACAGTGTTTCTTGAGAGTATCTAGGAAGTCCAGCATCTAATACTCACTCATGGATTCAGAAAGGCACTGATATGTGAAGTAAAAAAATCAATCAAATCTTTAAAACTGTTTGGACTGGTCTGTGGAAAAAGAGATCCAAGAGGAATCGGTTTGTCCAGCCTTAGGTTTTCATGTGCTTCCCCTCAGTCAGTTGCAATGCAAAGCAAAGGGTAAGTTTCTGTGCCCAGGGTATGCGGCGTATGGTGCCTGTTTGCTTTCTCAGCTTTTGAGCGACAGCTCGTCCATCCAAGATACTCTGAAAAGTTCTGGACCAGACAGTCCCTGGATTAAAAAAATCTCCTGTGTGGAGAAATACAGTCTGAAACCCTACCAGGGGGAAATGAAAACCCTGCATGTGTGGGTGTCTGGGGGCCTCAGGGGTGGGAAAGGTTCCCCGGGAGAGAGTGGGGAGGTGGGAACAGGCGAGCTTGCAGGGCTGCTTGTCCCCGCACTGGTCCTCAGCTTTGCTTTCCCAACTGCGAAAGGCTGGCAGCATGCATATGTCGCTCTTAATCTTCCTTTTGCATCCCTGTTTTTGCAGTTGTCAGAGCACCGTATTATGCAAATTGGAATTAAGCAATTAAGGCGATAATGTTTCCCTTGAAGAGTTTGACAAGGCAGAAGGAACACAGACTGCTTTTCAGACAAGCTTTTGGTTGCATATTTACCTAAAAACAAAAGCAAGGAGATGGACAGCCACGCACACACACACACTAATTTTGTGACCAAGCCACCCTTCCCTCCCCGTGCCATTCCTCTTTCTTTCCTTGTCCCATAACACTGTTGAGGTCATGGGGCAGAGGGGCTGCTCGCTTGCCCCGCTCAGGACATGGGAGGAAGGGGCTGCCACAGCTCTGTGCTGAATTTGCATCTTAAACAGCTGTTTAAAGGTGTAGATCAGCACCCTACTGTGCTTAGGAACAAGGGCTTTTGCCACTGACCCAGCGATTGCACTTCCACAGCTTTGCAACGCCGTTATGTGGGGATGAGGAGGTGGGAAGTCGCCCTTAGTCGCTGGGAGACAAAAGTTCAGAGCTGCTCTCTCTCGGGAGTTTTTAGATTTTGTCAGCATCTTGTGTGACTTCTTCCCATCTTGTCTGCAGCTAAAGGTCCTCTTGTGCTAAAAGAGGACTTTTCAGTCTTCCTTCATTTAGACTTGCAATGGGTTTGTGAAAGAGGAGAGGGTTCTGCTATGGAACTGTTTTGCCATGGTAGTGATTTTTACATCACAATCGAAGACGGGATAAGCAGAGGTTGCAGATCTCAATTGTCTTGGAAACCGAGGTGCTGGGAAGCTTTACTGAGCTCTGGAGATTGATGCTGGTGGTGCCTCTGCACTTTCCCTCTGTCCAGCAGGTGAGGTAGTGCCTTTGAAAGCTGTTGATAAGACATAAAATTTGCTTTGAACCAGTAATTATGCTAAGGATCGGACCCTGGGGTACAAATGTAGGATTCTGCAAAACGGCATCATTTGAAATAAGCTTCCTCCTGTGTTTTTTCACAAGTTGTGCTTTGTCTCCTTAAGATGTGGTTGGTCACCTCTACTTTGAACTTGCTTAGCTCTTGACACAAGCTTAGCATTTTCTGCATTTCCTGCGGAGCCCAGGAGAGAAGAGGAGGGTGGGGAGTTACTGAGTTGTGCCAGCCCAGATACAGGGGGCCTGAATCACTCCTGCTCCATTGCACCCAGAGAGTCACACTGGCATAAAACGATGAATCAGAGGCAGTGACTCAGGCTCCGGCGCTCTAAATAGTCAGCAGAAGTGGCAAGCCAAGTCCCAAGTGGCACTAATGACTGAGGGGAGTTAAGAAAGCGTGTGGCTTAATGGGGTGTATTCCCCAGCTCACTTGGGCACACAGGGAGGCGTTACTGGATAGAGTTAATGGGGTGATCTGGCTGTGTAACAGAGCAGTCTCAAATACCGATATTTGGGAGTGCATGGGAGGATTTGGTTCAGCTAAAACCCTTTCCCAAGCTGTATGAGCTAAAATGAAGGCAGGCCTGCTCAGAGCAGATTGCTGGAAGCTGAGGGGGTGTTGTGGGGATGGATAACCCCTTTACCCTAAGCATACCTCACTGCCCATTTTCAGAAAAAGGATTAGGGAGGCCCTTATTCCAAGCCGCCGGGGCTGGTCTTGAGCTAAGTTGCTAGGAAGGCCTATAATGAGATAACTCTGCTGGTCTGAGACCATTCTTTGCTTATGTAAAGTAGCATTCATGTGGAAGCAAAGTTGTCCCCATCGGCACCCGTGTCCAAAGCTGCTCTTTACGTCTCCATCTCACCTGGTCACTTCCCAGCGAGGTCAGCTGAGCTTATTCTCAGTGGCAGTCGTTTGGCCTGAATTAGTGCTCAAGGAAGCATTGGCTCAATCGATCCAGATAACTCTATCTAGGCTTTGTTTAAATAAGGCCACGAGTTCTTGCAAGCTCTACATTATTTATCTGCTGTGGAGTTCAGCAGCCAAGCTGTGTTTGTGAAGGCAGGAAAAACAAACAAAAAGGAAAATAAATCCCAGAACAACTAAAGGTAAATGCCCATTTCTGCTTTCATTCAGGACAGCTAGAAGAAATATTTTGTGGTTGCTATCTAGCCGTGGTCCCCTTCATCCCTTCCCCTTGCTTGCCTTTAACTGCTCCCTGTGGCCACGCTTAGTGGCTATTCCACATTGATTTGCCGTTTAACCAGCTTACCAAGCGCTGGATTTTACTGCAATTGCACTTTTTATCCTACTAGCTGAGGGCTGCACCACATTCCTCTCTCTCCCTTCCTCCTTAGAGAAGCTCTGGATGTTTTAATGAGCTTGCATTTTTGTGAACGGCCAGATCTGATCGTGACTTGAATGGCAGCTGCCAAACAGAGCTCTTAGTTTTAAACTCAGCAACAAAATGGCTTTGCCTCCCATCAGAGCAGCTTGTGTACTTCAGAGGCTCAGTCATTATAAGCAGTTTCTATTAAGAGCCAAGTACCTTTTGTGGTCCTTGGGAGCAAAGGATGCTCTCAGGGTCTGCTCAGCAGTGCTGAGGATTGTGTCTTCAGTGTGTTTTGAAACAGCATCCGCAGAGATTAGACAAGCATGCTGGGAAGAACATGGCTCCAGTTGCAGTCCCTGAAGGCTTTTTTGTTGTCCTTGTTCCTGCTGGTTTGCTAGGTATTTCCCCTCCCTTATTAATATATTTATCTAACAAAAGTTGCATTTTGTACTCGCCTGAAAAGCATTTTCCATTTTCTGTATGCCTGGCAGACCTTCTCTGAGTGCTGTGCTTCCCATGGATTGTAAGCATGCGAAGGCTGAACACCATAAAGGATAGGAGTTTCTTATGGGGGGTGCCAGGCAGTGCAGGTGTCATTACAGGAGGTGTCATTACAGAAAGAAGATATGCTAAAGTGCCCTGACGATGAGATTGGCTCGAGTCCTGGTAGCAAAGCAGGTCTCCAAGAGCAGGAAGAGAGCTGTTTTCACAACAACTGAGGACATGTCAGTGGATATGATGAGGTGTGACAGGGGAACCTACTGAACAGGTGGGACTTTTTCTGTCTCAGAGGATAGGGAAACTCAATGCAGTCCTACAGCTTGCACAGCCACAGCACCTGGACACTCACAAAGGTGAATTTGGGCACAGTGTGCCCAAACAGCTTTGGGAGAAGGCAGTATCAGGGAACACTCCCGAGTACCACCGTCATCCCGGCAAGGTCCAAGGACAAGCCTAATGGACCTGCTGACTTCTGAAGAGCAGAGGATGATTAGGATGTTGTGCTGCTGCCCAGAAGGAGAGGCTTGTCTGTCACTCCATGACCCAAGTCCCGCAGGTGAACCTGTGGCTTATGGCTGCCGCAGCCTGCAAAGTGAGAGGAAATCAAGTAGCTGAGGGGAGAAGGGGAACAAAGCCTACCAAGTTTATCCTATGCCTTTTTAGTATGTCATGGACAGTGCTTTCAGAGAACTCACAGGAGCCTGAGGTCTGTCATAGGGATAAAGGTGCGTGTACAGAGGTATTTCCTGCGCAAGATGTTTTACAAAGACCTGTGTATTGGAAAGGGTTGGAGCGGCAGGGAAGTCAGCTAAGCCACAAGAGATATCTTCAGCAAAGAAGATGGTACTGAAAACAAGAGAGAAGAACCATAAGATGAGAAGGTTGCTTCATGCTACCTTCATAATAAACTGTAGCACAAAGCAAGCTGAGAACAAACCTTGACCGACAACTTCAGGAAATTGTGTTTTATCACAATTGCCCCAAATTATTGAGCACTTGACCCCTACTGCAAGCAGAAGGAGACCGTTTACACTGCTGTCTCTCTGGAGCCCACCAGCCAAAATCTCTGGAACAGACAGTGTGATCTATCTACAACTAAATGCATCTAAATCACATTGAGCTTGAAAGTGTCTGGCAGGTGGGTGAATACTCCGCTAAAGTATCATGCACGCTTCCCCTTTTCTTCTGGGCCTCCCTTGGCATCAACTTTTGGTCACTGCGGGAGGCAAGATGCAAGGCTACATGGGCTATTTGTTTAACCTGTACAACAGCTTTTCTGTTCAGTGCTATGTCAGGCTTTATCTCCATGGCCCCTGGGAAGCAAGTGGATCTCAGATCCCTGTTCACATGAACAGGAATGTCATCAATGCTTTTTTTTTTTTTTTTTTTTTAGGGATAAAGTAACTTCCAATCACATTTGAAATTGTTTAAGCTTGAAATCCACAACCCGAGTTTCAGGTCTCTTATGACCTAGGCCATGCCTGACATCTTTCTCCACTCCACTGTCCCATTCCCTGCATAAGCATTTATCCAAATTAAGGCAGTAGAATACAGATGAGGTAAGCATTGTTTTCTCATAGTCTTTTGGCAGCCTTTTTCACTTGGCCAGAGTACAGGATGCTACTGACTGAAAGACTCAAGATTTTGGTTCCTCACCTTTTTTTTTTTGCACCTAGCCTCTGATTGCAGCTTCATCTAATCAGGCAATACAGCAAATCTCCACTCTAGCCTGTTTCTTACCTTGTATGAAGTATTCGCATCACCCTCCGATCCATTTTGTCACCACAACTGAAAACTTCTAGGCCTTTTGCAAGGTAGCAACCAGAGCACAGGAACCTAAGCAACCTGTCCAAGCTTGTATACAAAATCAGTAGCAGAGCCGAACCCTGACCATGCGGCCCCAAGGCCTGCGTTTGTGTTTCTCTCCTGAAAAAAGTGCATGGGCCCTGCAGCCTTCCCCAGCATCCACTGGAGTACGCCTGCCTTCAACAGTTCCTCTAGCACAAAGCACTTGAACCCATGCATCAGGAAAGCAGAGTGGCCCCATTTATTTCCATTAAAATGCAGGCACACGCTGTTTATCTCCCTCTGGGAACAAGCCGAGAAGAGTTTTAGTGTCAGGAAAAGTAGTAATAGTAATAATAATAATAACAACAACAACAATAATAATAAGAAAACCCCCTAAGTGTCAACTCCACATTTTCTGGGGCCTGGTTAAGTTCTCTGGAGCGTAGCACTCCATCACTTTTCTCAGCAGGGTATAATTACTCATAACTTGAAGGTTTTATCTCTGGGCTTCCTGTACTAAAGAGGAGAAAGGAGGTAAATCTTGCATTCCACTGGAGTATAGATGTTTAATTAAGTATCACATTTAATTGTTCCAGACTCCTGCTTGACAGTCGCTGAGTTTTGAAAATTTTGTCTCCCTTTTTGTTTTTAAACTGGAATTGAAAAGATAAAGAATGTCTGACATGTAAATGGTGTCCATCCCGTGTCTCCCTCTGTGCCTTGGAGTGACCTGTGATCCAGGACCAGTACCCAGGTCCTGCTGGCATGCATTTGCATGCCTCTGGTGCACTTCAGTCTCGGGGGGGCATCAAGTCCCTCTTGTTCTGCTTCCAGTGACCCTTTTTGTCATCTTAAGTCCAACCTGACTTGTGCCTGCTCTGTGGCATTTGCAGTTGGGTCTCTCCTCTTACTTTTTTTCCTGTTCATTTAGGACTAGGGAAAGAAGGGCAAACTGCACCTAGGAATAATAAATGTCCTGGGCTTTTCTTACACCTCCTTTCATCCAAAGATCTCCGAGCTCTTGCACCTTTCAAGAATTAATAATATAAGGCTTGTTCTCCCTCTGTGAGTCTGGCCAGTTTTATTATTGTTGTAGTGAAATTAGCAGTCTCTTTGAAGTCTACTTAGTCTACTTTAGGACTGGGAGACCTTTTACACCGATCCTAAGCAGCAGAGCCTAGGAATCAGAAAATCAGTGAGATTGGCCGGAGCCCAGTAACCTCAACACAGAATCTACCCATCCATTGATCGCACCCCCGTCGTTCCCATCTGTGCTGCTAGAGAGTCACGTTTCCCCGTGCTATTGGAAAAGACAGAGGTGTGGTTCAAAGTGGTTCACCCAGGAGCTCGATGTTGACAAAAGGAAAGAACCTGCCTTGTGTGTGCTGATCCTCTTGCCTTCACCAGTCCCCATCACAAGAGGTCCTCTGGAAAGGGAGGAGCTGGGGTTGTCCGTGGGTCTCGTTGCAACGTGTCCACCTCAGCTACTGCCAGCCATGCTTCCTGCGCTCGTTCAGTCACTCAACAGACTCAGCTCCGTATCTCTCATTGTGCAACAGGTCTGTGGCCTTGAGACCTCACAGGAACGTTGCTGTGGATAGGGGTCAGATAAGTCTCAGGCTGGTAGAGGGTTAGATTTGGACTCTGCCTTGTGATCTGGAAGGGTTAATCTCTGTAAGGGGGAGAGAAGACAACTCCCCTCCAACTCAGCTTGCCAACAAGCAGTGAGACGTCATGGCTTGGTCTCTGCTGGCATCTGAACCCCTTGTGTGGACCCAGACTGAGCCAGAGGTCTGTGCTGGTGTGAGGCTGTGCAACCTCTGCTGGGACAGAGCAGCCTCAGCAAGGCATGAAGGCTCCTGGTGGAAATGGGGTCTGTGTAACACTCTCCTGCTTGACCAAGCCCAAGAGCCTTCAAAGGAGGCAGGCCTGACATTTACATGCACTAGGCAGAAAGATCACAGATAATAAGCTCTGTGTGAGAGAGACAATGAGAACTGAGTCACTCCCGCTGAATCTCATCATAAACAGAACCCAACAGCAGTTTCTCCACTGGAGTTGTTTCCTGGGGCTGTCAAAACTATGACAGAAAGAGAGGAATGTGGTGATTTGGCTTCCTTGTCTTTCTGCTCCTCTTTCAAGAATAAAAGGCAGTTCTGGGTTGCTTTCCCTCTGCCTACTTCGCTATCACAACTTCTGTGTACAGCACAGGAACTTTTCTGTGCTGCATTTATCCTGCCTCAGTGCCAAAACCCTCTGGAGGCCAGGCTCCTGCTGTCTGTGATTGAGTTTCCATGCCTCGTTTATAGCTCCAAGACCAAGATGAACCAGCATCGGAGCCTGACTGGAATGAGATGCCTTTTAGTCTCTTTGGAGGGTCTCACAGTGGCAGGTACCACCAGGGCTTGCTGAAGCACAGAGTCTGCTGTCCTCAATAGGGCAGAGGGTGACTTTGTGATGCTGTGGCCACAGCATTCCCTCCAGTTCAAGAGTGAGGTGTGACCTGTGGGAAGAGACCACAACAGGAGAGATATGAGAGGAAAACAAGGGGAGGTGAAAGAGAGAGAGACAACAGTTTAAAAGAAAAAAAAAAANAAAAAAGTAAAAAAAAAAAAAAAAAAAAAAGACGTATAAAGAGTGACATGTAGACTTTTACTCTTCATTTATGAAAGGCTTCATCTATCAGCTGGGTTGCCTTAATGTGTCTCCTAACAAGGCTCCCCGCAACACACACACCCCCTTTCCTTTGGTTTCCTTCTTTGATACTGTCACATGTTCTTCATTTTCCAGCACGTTGCATTCATTCTTTGCCTTTAAACTCCAAGGATTAAAGCAACTGGGTAAAATAAATAAATAAATGAAATTAAAAGAGCTGACATTTCATGCTGTTGTTGGCAGCCTTTGATTTTCTTCCAGAACAAGATCATTACTTTTCTCTCCAGCTTTGAAAAAAGAGAGATGGACAGACTCCTCTTCTCATAAATTAATTTATCACTTGTGGGCTGTGGTAGGTGTGGGGAGAAGTTGAGGAAAGACAGATTTGTCCCTGCAGTATAGGGAACTGTGAATGACTGTAAGTTTAGAGCAAGATATACCCAATCTAGTTCTGGGCAGGAAATTTCTTTTGGCTGAGTTGTTTATAGAAGCCCCAGGACAACAACTTCATGGTCCAAGCTGAAGTGTAGAGGGTGCTACCGTATAGTAACAATGAAGACTGGGATCATCCTGACGAAGAGCAACCTCAGCTGTGAAGCTTTGAGTTCAAGACAAGAATTTCACAATCCTTTAGGAGGGGACGGGATGGCCACTCTGATCTTTGGCTCAACTCACTGTAACAAGCATGAAGCAGGAAGAGCTGATTTACAAAATCTGGCGCTGGATCTGAGTCTATTCAAGTTTAGAAGGCCTCAGGCCCAGGAGTTTTGCTGACAAAAGGTTATATGCATCCAGGAGCTTTTCCTAGGTTTGACGTTAAACTGAAGTTTGCTGAGTCTTTGCCTCTTCAGAGCAGACTGAGCTGCAGCTCCACACGCACAACTGCAGTCAGGATCAGCGAACCTGCCATGGACTGTTTGGGAACTCACTAGGGGCATGTTTCCCACCATGAAACTGGAGGATATGTGGCTGTTCAGATCCAGCCTTGTTTGGGCTCTGAGTGTATCATAAATCTCTGGCACTGGGTGATGCTTTGCTGTGCAAACCAAGTCCAAGGAGAGCCTGGAGCAAAGAAAACGTGTTTGCACTCTCAGTTCCAGCCTGACTGAATCACAGAGTGGCTATAAATAAGGAGAAGAAAGCTGCTGCAAGGAAGCTGATTACATGAAATTGTCCATTCCCTCCATTTCCTTTCTCCAGGATGGTTCAGTGTATCATCTGTATGTTTCTGACAGGACAATTTTGGTACATCCTAATGCAGAGCTTCTTACAGCTGTGGTCATACCATTGTTTTCTCAGCAATATTGCCCTACAGTTGCTATGCAGTGTTGCTGAGAGGCTTTTTTGAGCCGTCTCCTAACATAAAACCCTGTATTATGCTACTGGTAGTTTCTTGTTTGTCCTGGGCAGAAGGCAGCATCAGATGAGGCAAAATGGATGTCAAGATCTGCCCAAAGCTAACTAGTGCAAATGAGACATATAGGACACACCGACATGACTGTTGTACTTCATGCAAAAAGGCTCTGTGCATGTCCTACAAATGCTAATCACGTTACACAATGCATTACAGTCAACTGTTTCATATGCTCTTGGTCCTCTTCTTTTGAAGACAATGAAATTCCTCTTGTCAGGACTCTTATCTCAGCAAGTGTGTTGACATGGAAGGGGCTCCAAGCCCATGGCGTCTTACAACAGGAACCCAAAGACAAGGGATGTATTCAGGGTCACCTCCTGAAGGGCCAGAACCGAATGACGCAGTGCAGCTGCCTGGGTCTCCACCATGTGTTGCCTTTTCCAGCCCACAGGAGGACCAGCAAGGCCTACTTATCCATTTGCCATGCTGGGAGTCAACAGCACGTCACGTTCCCAGCCACACTGGCTGCACAGCTATACCAAAACAAATCTGGTTTCCCAGCAATTGTCCAAACCAAGTGTCCTCGTGGTCAGCTCAGTCACGACTACAGAAACAAATGTAGGACACGTCTCTTGGTTTCAGCCATCCCTGAATTCACAGGTACTGTGCAGCTGTTGCCTTAACCAGATACAGAGACTTAATTAGGTTAGAGCGACCTCTAAAAGTATAGCATTCAAGAGCAAAGTTGCAGAGCAAAGCATGCTGGGTACCATTCCGCAAATAACAATTTAGTCCCAATGTTCTGTATTGCTCTCAGGTTTTGCACGTTTTGGAGCTCTGTCACTCTTCCCCATCCTCTTTCCTCTTCCACCCCACAGAAGCTAAAGAATCAGCTTTTGTGTACTGGAAATAGTCAAGGGAAAGGATATTTTCAGAACTTATGCCTCCAAGCGAGCAGGTTAACCTGTGCTTCACTGCACCATTTTGTGGGGAAAGGATCAGAAAAAAATCCTTCTGCATGTTCATAGTTTCCCCTGTCACACCATCGCAAGCACTTGCCATTCCTCACTCTGTGGAACTTATCCCACGCAGCCACCACCCTCCACACGTTACCCTCATCGGCTCTCACTCCTGCTGCTGATCCTGGGAACTCCCTTACCTGAATTTAGCGACCCT
This sequence comes from Pampusana beccarii, assembly GCA_013399365.1. Taxonomy (NCBI): domain Eukaryota; kingdom Metazoa; phylum Chordata; class Aves; order Columbiformes; family Columbidae; genus Pampusana; species Pampusana beccarii. Next base: position 821,658 of record VWYH01005065.1, read on the forward strand.
CTGGGCCTGTCCTTGTGCATCTTCCCAGCACTGCGCCTGAGCACACCCAGCTGCACCTGCTCAGCCTGCTTGTATTGCTGCCATTCCGCCTTACCCCCACCTGCATTTGCTCTGCTACACGCGCTGCCCTCTCCCCTTCCCCAGTGTTTATTTCTGTGCACGGAAGATGGCCATCCCTGAGGGCTTGCTTCTGCATTTGCCTTTGCAGTGATCACAGGCAAAGTGAGGAGGATATGACAAACATTAACCTGCAGCTATTAAAATGAGCTGCTCCTACAAGGCTCTGCAGAGAGAGGTGGTTCTGACGTCCTCTCTGTCACCTTTCTCAAAAGCCCCACAAGGGAGACACACAGAGCCGTGAGTCATTTGCAGAGACCATGCTGCAGGAAAGAGGAGGGGGCTGCTGAGCTTTTGTTCAAATGTGAAAACTTCCTGGTCCACTCCCATACTGGAGATGCTGGGTAAGGGCTTGTGTTTGGAGCCACAGAGATTAAACCCAGCTAGCTCCCATCCCAGCTTATTCAGGCAACAGGACTGGCTGGGACATGGGCTTAAACAAGGAGAAAGGCTCTGAGAGAGGAACATCAGTTGTTCTTGTGTTTGACACCAAAATTGCCCTGAACTCATGGTAAGCGGAACAAATCTGATCTGCTCACTACCCCAGGATTATGACCTTCAATTGCATTTCCTTCTTCCTCTGGACCTAAGTGCAGTCTCCTCCCTCTCCCACACTGCTCTTCTGTTCCCAAAACTGGCCCATCAGAGCTCTGGGTTCAGTCACTGGCTGTGGAAGTGAGGAGATGTGCTGCTGACTCATTTGCTGACCAGAGCAGATGAAGCTTAATAGCCTCCAAGGCCAGAGAAGAAGCAGTGAAACACCAGGAAAGCAATAGAGCAATAAAGAGTAAGACAGATGTGCTGGTAGAGTGCTATAAATCGCTGACCTAAGGAGGAACCACAAGCAAACACAAGAATAAGATTCTTCTCTTGAATTCTTCTGGCTGTGGAAGCACAGTGAACTGTTGTCTTCCTGCAGCTTCTGCACTGAGGTTTGTGGTCTTTCTCATTTCCCCTGCTGTTGCAGGTCGGCTTCTGAGCACATACCACTTATTTCTTGAACTTCTGGCTGGATAAGAGATGAAGCATCAGTCCGAGGCAGCAGTGGCACATATAACTCCAAGTGGCTTGCTCAGCAATCCCCACATCACATTTAAATGTGTTTTATCCTGACCAGAAATAGATCAGCAATGCTGAAGACAGAGCTCATTTCATTATCCATGAAGACAGCAGCCAGCCAGCATCTTCCCTGTGCTACTCTCTGTGTAAACTACTTTGCTCTGACATGAGAAGAGGCTCCAGTCTCCATAGCTCATCTGACTACTGGCTTCCCCACTGAATCTGCCTATTTAGCAGGCTCCTGGGTCTTCAGGATGGGCACATCCCCGTTTAGGCACTGGCTCGCACTCCGGCTTATTTCCCCTGAGTTGGTGGGCAGATCTCACAAGGTCACTGGAATCTCAGCCATTCAGGGTTTAGACCACTGTAATTCTTCTCTGTTAGGGTACCTCTGGAGAGCTGGTACTTGTGTATATGGTGCCATAGGGGTGGTTCAGCTTCTTGGTAGCAGGGCAATTGCCTAGGTCAAACTGTGTGGATAAGGCTGACCGTCTGAAGCAGTTTTTGAAGTTAGACTTAGAGAGCAGGTGATGTGTTCTAAAACCTGATTTGTGCCTTTCAGCACAGAACGAGGTTCCTTCTCAGGACTGGTGATTATACTGCTATCCTGAGACCTGAGACATCTGAATTAATTTCAGTGCTCTTACAAGCATCCTATGTGAGCTGGGGCCTTGCTCAGATGCCCATCTGCCCAAGCATCTGAGACAGGCTCAGCCAAGGAAGGATTTATACCAGACCCTGGCTTCCTACACAGTCATCACAGAGAATTAGGTGTTTTCACTTAGGCCTTCTCATTTTCCTCTGGGGACAGCCTCTTTCTTCCAACTCAGTAAAGAATCGAGCTTTGCCAGCCTTTGATAAGAAGTAACCTCAGTCCCTTCCAGCTGGGATGGAGTAGGAAACGACTAAGCCTGGTGTGCACAGGCAGTAGGAGGCTGAGCACAGCCTCTTTGCTTTGCCACCCTGGAGCAGCCTCTTCGTACAGCGAGAGCTTTTCACGTCCCTCCAACGTGTTGCATGAGCATTAATTAATGATCCACTGTTCTGTAGTTTGCCAGTTTTACTTTCTCTCATTCAGGTGCGAAGTGCTACAAACCCGACCTGGCATTTGACGGACAGAGTAACGTCATGTTTGGGATGGGCGGCTTATGGCATGAGGCGCGGTCTTTCAGTGCGCGCTCCAAAAGTGAGAACCCCCCAGCTTTGCAAGCAGGGCCTGGGCAAATAGTTTTATCTCAGCAGGATGATAAAATCCATTGGCCCATGCCCGCAGACTCACTGGCAGCTCCATTTTAGTGTGTGCCGCTTTGTCTTTTTTCTCTTCAAAGACTGGGGACATTTGTTGTGGTAGGCTCTGGTGGGAGCAATGCTACTTGTGAGACTTGGTGCCTGGAGTCAGGGTAACGCGTGGGCTGATTCACTGGTGTCACCCTGTCCTCATGAGCCGATACTGACCCTCTAGCCCGGTGTTAAAGAAGCCTGAAATATTAGTTACAAATCTGATTTGTCAGGGCCGGGTTCTGCTGTTGTCACAGCGTGCAGCACCTGATAGCAGAGGGAGTTTTCAGTCAGAGGCGATGGTGGGAAGAATAAGGATATGAGAACAGCAGAGGAGTGTTAGAGCATTGTCACTCTGCGATAAGCAATTTGTTTGTAAGCGTCTTCAGATTTTCTTCCAGTGTTTTAGGGCTTGATAAGTGCTAACTAAAAAGAGACATTTTTAGGCCTCCAGCTGTTCTTTACAAAATGTTTGCTTCAGTGAATCATTACTTGCTCAGTATTTGCACTCTTTCATTGGTTAACTGAATATCACGCTAATTGTTGTCTCTCTCAACTGGATAACTAAAATATTGGTCAGATTTTTTTTTTTTTTAATTCAGTTGTTGGGATATTTTCTTCCATCTGAAATACTGATATGTCAAAATTTTACAGAAACGTGTTATTATATGCAGTGGTCTTTAGCTTTTCAGGCTCACTATTTAAATTTCTGGTCATAAAGCAAGAGCTAGACATGATGAAAATGGCCAGTAACTTAACAGATGGGGATCTTGTTTGATCTGTAGAAAACTCTGGCCAAACCTTTGTGTGGAAATCAGGCAGAGACTTGTACCTGTATTTTGCATACACCAAACAAATTAATGGCAAGACTGTTCTCTGCTCAGGAGTGGCTGTTTCTTGCAAAAAATAAAAAGTTTAAAAGACTGTAAGAAAACATGGGAACAAATACCAGAACTTCAAAATTTAGAATGGACTGGAATTTTTGTGGGGTTTTTTTTTGGGGGGTGGGGCTAGTTCTACGAATTACAAATAGCTTGCTGTCTGGTATGAACTAGCCTTCATGTTACAAAGCATGAAACCTTGGCAGTTCACAAATTTTCACCAAGACCCAGAAAGCTGTCGAATGGTCACAAGTAACAAGCGTCACAAGAGCATGAATCACAGCTATTCGAACTCAAGTTTTTTGTTTTTGAAACTGACAACAAATTTCTTTTACTGTTGTATTCACCTAATACTAGCAGATACAATATTATCCACCAAAAGAGAAGTAAAATAGGAGCCCTTGCCAACTGCAGTTACAAGATCTCAGAAACCTTCCAAAAAAGATGATGATGTCATAGTGATATTTGTCTTTTGCTTATATTCTCTTTGTGTCATGTCTTTCATACGTTTGGTTCTTAACCTCAGTCACCACTGTGCTGTTTGGCTGATGGTCACATTCTGCGGAAGAAGTGCCCGTGTATCAGTCATAGGTGAGGTGCATACATTACCAAAGACAACCAAACCAAACCAAAACCCAAACCCAAAACCACACCCACAAACCTAAAAAAAAAAGGTTTTTTAATGGCTAATTCTGGACAATCTCATGTTAAGTGTGGTTAAAAACTGCAACTTCAGATACTAGGAAATAATCTTTTGGGTCTTAAAAAAAAAAAGTGTTCGGACAGCTGTCCAGTTCTGGGAAATAAATGGGAACAATTTGATTTTAGCCATGACAATGCAAAAGCTGGCATTTTTTGAATCAGAAAAACTTGGAGTCTGGAAATTAAACTGTCAGTGCTAGAAAGTATGGGACTGTGAAGACCAAGAAGTGTTTAATCAGTGTGTTAGGCTTGTGCTCGAAAGGGGCAGGAAACAGATTGTCCTGGAAGGACAAAACTCTACGAAGTGTAATTGCAGTGTAAGGATGGAGAAAGGTGGGTGCATGAGAGACAAGAGCTGGACAGATAGATGGAGGGCAGTGGAGAAAAAAGAAAAAAATAAAGAGTTTACTTTCTCCACCCAGTAATATATGCAGGAGACAAAAGTCATGCCCCCCTGCTCCCCCCCGCCGCCCCCAATCCTTCCCGCAAAATTGTCCTTAAACTGAACCCATAACTTCAGGAATGGAACAGAAGCTGCCAATTCAGGCAATGTTAACAACATTGTGCCAGCACTGTAAATGCATAGTCCATAGTTCCTTGTGTGGACAAGGGAATCATGGAATCACGGAGTCAAATAATAGTTTGGGTTGTAAGGGACCTTCAAAGGTCATCTAGTCCAACCCCCTGCAATGAGCAGGGACATCTGAACTAGATCAGGTTGCTCAGAGCCCCGTCCAGCCTGGCCTGGAATGTCTCCAGGGATGGGGCATCCACCACCTCTCTGGGAAACCTGTGGCAGTGTTTTACCACCCTCAGTGTAAAAAATTTCTTCCTCATGTCCAGCCTGAACCTCCCCTCATTTAGTTTAAAACCATTACCACCTAAGTGAGAGCACCAACATGGGGGCCAAGGGCATCAGTGGCATTACACTGCTGCATTTCCTCACACACACAACCATCAGCTCTCTGTCTGTATTTCAGTACCAAGGTACACACCAACTCTGCCTTGTTACTGAACACAGAATTTGAGACCTTTACTTCATTGTTGTTGTCCCTGATCGCAGCAGTACCACTGCACAGGCTACTGTTGTATTGTTTGTCCAAGCTTTACTGCAGCACCATCTTGGACAGCGATGTTTGCTCCCGTCCCAGAGACAATGGTTGCATCCGCTGTCTAGTTTGATGTGCAACGTTTGCAATGAACTGAAATCAAGCAGGTTCTCTGCAGAGATGAGCTGTGGTTTGCCATTACAAACTGTGCGTGCTTATGAGGTTTTTCCTTCTCTATTCTTTCTGATCCTAAGCCTAATGTTTCCCTTCAGTCTTGCCTCAAGCAATATAGTAGAGCACAGATTAAGATACCTGTGCCCAAAATATTGTGTTGTTACAGGGTCTGAACGTGGAAGTGTTTTTCCCCTCATTTTCCCCGTTTTATATGATGCCTTTAAAGTTTGGTGAATTCGAGGTTACCAGGATGAATTGAAGGGGAGGGGGCCGAACCTGGGCTGCTTTCCCCATGGCTAGTTTACATACAAGTAAAACCGAGCGACGCCCGTGCTTTTTGCACGCTCAATTATGTGCTGCCTCCCTACAGCTTGTTAGCTGTCAGTTATGATCTGGAGGGAGTGTCACGAACCGGTCGCTCCCAAATGGTGCAAACTGCAAATCTGTGTGTGAATGCAGCTGCCCGCACGCGTGTCGGATCAGCGTCCGTAATTGATGTCAGGGAGATTGTTTATGGTGCTGGGATGAGGAGCCCCGGTTTCAGGTCTGAATGCACGACTCTGCTTGTGACTGCTTTCCACTCTCCTATTGTTTTTTTTTTATTATTATTTATTTGTAAAGCCCTTTTCCCTCATCCTCTCCATCCCTGTCTCTCTGTTTGTAGAGAAAATAGGCAGAACTGACATGTAAAGGTGCCCCCTGAGCCAATTTGCAGCAACTGGAAAAGATCAAGTTGTATCCATCTACGAATGCCTATCCATAGGGAGCTGCCTCTGAAGCTGAGTGTGGGAGAGTGTTTTAAAGAGGTAGCTAAAGCAGAAAAAGAACCTGTTTTTAAAGTACAGAGGGGCAGATCAATTTGGAAACAGCAAGGCTCTCTCAGCCCCTCACCCGAGCCTTTTCGGAGAGCTGAGAGTTTGATTAGTTTTTTTTTAATTTCCAAACAATTTTGCAGTCCTTGGTTTTAACTCGAAGAGTAGAAGCACTGAAGTCCTGCTCGACACACTGTATTAGCAGCTCCTTTGTAACCACAGAGAGGCGTGAACTGAAAGCTCTAGCCTGTACCTTTACAGGTCCAAATCCCTTGGCGTTTGAACCTCCTGTTTGCAGGTTAGTAGGTTGGCTCATTTTGGGTTTCTTTGGGTTTTTTTTGTTTTATCTGGTTGTGTGTGGGTTGATTTTTTTTTTTTTCCCCCACCTCTTTGTAAAGCTAAGATCTATCTGCAAGGTTTGGCTTGAGATTTTGGCCAAAAAATATTATTATTACTTTTGCCCTACCTACCTAGCCAAACTAATTTGGAGTTTTGTTTGTTATGCCAGCTGGAAAAAGGAATTGGCAGTGAAGTCAGGTTTCTTTGGCAAGGTCTGTTTGTTCACAAGAATGTATCAAGTCTTGCTTTCTGTTGTGCCACAGGGAGCACACAGTCAGAGCTGGTTTCTTTATCCCTTGCTCCAACTTGGTTGCAGCAGGCACCCCCCTGCAAGAAACCCTCTCCCTGGTCTCCCATCTGCTGGGTCTTCTTCATGGCTTGTCAGTGCTCCCCTCTTCGTTAGCTTCAGCATGCTGTCATGTTTTCTACCCTCGCTGTTTGGTTGCCATTTGCATATTCAGAAAGGTTTCCTTAGCAATTCCAAGCTCACGTTCACTCTAACTACTGCGATGAGAGTCGCAAGCAGCTTTTGCAGGAGTAGTTAAGCCTATGAGTTTCAGCCAGGTTTAACTCGTGTATCTCCAGCCTTTGGGGCAGTTTGGGTTCATGCTCTGGATCACCCCTGATGAGCATCAAGTCAAGCAAGGCATCTGCAGTCTTGTGGCTTTATGCTGGCAGGTGATGCAAGGCTCTGTCGGTTGCTTAGCAAGCAACGCGCACCTTCAAGTCATCTGTAAGGTTTTTATTGCGAAGAAAAATGGTCTGATTCTCTGTTCCTTCTGCAGTCTTGTTGTATCCCTCTCTCCCTCACCCCTTACGTATAAATGTTGTAAAGCTATCTTCAGCTGAGCTACTGGTTAATCCAGCATTAATCGACCTCTCTAATTGTACTTTGCTATTTTCTCTCCCTTTATCCTTAAATTGGTCTACTGGGCGGGGGGTCTGGAGGGCAAACACATTAATTATGTTACCAGCAAACAAGATACGAATCGCACTGCAGGGGACAAAATTAAATTTACAGTTTCGCTTGTAGATGTCATAAACTCTTGATTTAAAACACGGGGATGCAGCAGTAGGGCCAGCATATTGGCTACCGTGCACCATCGTCCTTGTGTTCTGCCAGGTGTGCTTGCTGCCAGTCCCTATGTGACTTGCTGGCAGGAGCGGCTGGTCCCCCCGGGGACATGCAGGGCAATGGAAAAGCAGAGGGAAAGGTTAAGTGTTGCTTGTTTGGTAGGTTCATGGGTGGCTTATTTAGGGCTGTTTTCTTGGCCCTAGGTCTTAAAGACCTCCCTTTGGCACCATTCTGTGGACGGGAACTGCATTCAAAACCTACCCACACATTGTCCACGCTCAGTTTTCCCTGCACATTTTAGGGCTTTTAGAAATGGCATCTTCAGATATTGTGAGTGCCACTCCAGCTCCGCCTAGGCTTCCTTTGCCATTTTGGACATGATATTTTGCCCCTGCTAAACCTCCTGCTTTTCTGTCGTATCATTATTTGCTTGTGGGAGGGATTGTTCTTCCCATACGTGTAAAGAATAGCATGATGGCCTCTTTAGGGAGCCCATGTGGGTAACACCGCTCCCAGTAACACGGGGAGGAAGGGATTCTAGACACTGCTTGTTGAGCTTGGTGTCGGTGCTTACCCTGTATGCTGTGCCGAAGAGAGGAGCTAATGGCTGGGAACTCCAACAAAGCAGAGTGCACTCAGCTACCGTGAGCCCTAGCAACGGGCCAGTTGCTAAAGCACAGCGTTTGGCTCCGTGCCCTCTTCTCTTTTCGTATCATCTCAACTAGGCTGGAAGAACTCCTGTGGTAGGAAGCCGGGAAGAGGCGTGTAGTCCATTCACACAAGAGAAAAGTCCTACTCATGGTCGTGGGTGTCGACAGCGGACCCCACGCTGTGTCCCCCCCACCGCTGCGGGGAATGGTTTGAATGGCAGGAGCAGGCATGGGGCCAAACATGAACTTGATGCTTGGTGAAACGTCGTCTATTACATGTTTAATGATGTTAGGGAAGAGTTTAGTCCCTCCTGTGCTGGCAGCCAGTTCTCATTACCAGTTAATTGGACCTAGATGCAGTGACTGTTGAAGTCTATTGTCAGGAGCAAGTTGTTGTATTAGTGTAGGTGTGTTGCTTATATCCCCAGCCTGCATGAAAGGGTCAAAGGTTGCAATTACATAAAACATTTTCCTCTTCCCATTCTTTTCTGTGAGCAGCTCTGGTTAAAGTGTACCCTGGCAAGACTAATATGGCTGCTGACAAGGGATAAAACCTGTGTTTTGTCCAGACAGCATGGAGGTTTCAGCACCTCTCTACACCAGAAATCTTGCCGCTGCTGTCTTGACAGCTGCCAGAGGAGTGGAAAGATCTGGGTGGAGAAGTCTTTCCTTGCCTACCTGTGCCTTCTCTGAGCTGCAGGGGATCTGTCTGGGTCCACATGGAGAAGAGATGTGAGATTCTGCATTGCATACTGCCTGCTATAGGATCTAGTCTAACAAGTGACCAAAGATAAGCGCTGGCTGCTGAGATCTGATGTGAAAAGCTGTGCAGAGGAAGCTGTTTGCAGTAAGGAACTTTTATTAGCTCCAGGATATTGAATACACACACTCAAGCACTGTCTTCTCTCATCTTATCTATCGCTTAACTGCGTGCCTACCCACTGACCCCTCTCTTCCAGCTCATTCCTTTAATCAGCTTGGGGATGTAGGAGAATATTTTGTCAGAGAATATTTCTGACTGCCAAACTCAGTTTGTTTGTGTCTCATTGCAAAACAGACCCCAAGAGGTGAAATGCTGTAATCACTTGCATTTCTGATTCCCCAGATCACTTGCCTCTAAATAACTATGATGTGCTTTGAGAACTGGGTACGAATTTAATGATGTTATCACAATTAACCTGCCATCTTTTTATTTTACTTTTTTTTTTTACAACTACAGAATTAGCTTTAATTTTGAGCCAAAGGCTTTGTTGTCAACAACTTTATCTGCTCTTTGCCAACTCACCACAGAATCCTTACTGGGACATAAAATGAGAAGCCGCAAGCCATTTAAAACTTGGAGATATCTTTATTTGCACAGTCTCTCCTGTTCATTTTCAGAATGGTCTCGTGCACTCTTTAACATCTGACTAAATCTAGCCACTGCTGCAGCAGCCTTGCCTGCCCCAGACCTCAGGAAGGGAGCATGTCAACTCCTCACATAGGGGGTCATGCAGTCGAAGGGGAGTGAGCTACTCCTGTGGGTGTGGAGATTCCTTTAGTGGGGATGTTCCAGAACAGGTTAGGAAAAGCTCTTCCCCAGGATGGTTTGTGCATAGTTGGTTCTGCTGTAGAGCTTACGGAGTGCATTCAGTAACATCCTACTGTCCTTTCCACTTCTGTTTTCTTGACTCTGTGAGAACCTGCCGTGCTCATTCTCCGTCCTTCCTTGGTACTCTGGATTTCCTAGGGCCAGAAAAAACTATCTGCCCAAATAAAACCCACCCAGGTGGGCTCCATATGCTCTGCTGCCTTGGAATACTTTTTTTTTAGAGGTGGCTAAGGACCATGTTAGGACTTGCACTCCTGTGTCTTCTCCCCATAGCGGATGTGAGCTTCTTTCAGTCCTTGGTGAAGCATTCAAGCCACAATGGTGGGTGCTTTTCAGCTCTGGGGTCCTCAGTCCCCAACCCAGTATATCAGCTAATATGGAGACTCTCACCTGCCTCTCGCCAGAAGACTCCAACCTAGAATCAAAGAATCATTGAATGGTTTGGGCTGGAAGGGACCTTAAAGATCATCTAGTTCCAACCCACAACTTGGTACAGTCGGCTTTGTAGCAGTCTCATTTCTATCACTCCTTCAACATTATTTATGTTTTGGTTTTGTTTTTTTTTTTTTCCTTTCAAAGGTAGTTTTACTTGCCATATTGAGAGGTTAAAGTGACTTTCCACCCACTGTGGGCAATTTAAGACTCTACCGTGAGACAACTAAGCTATGGTGCCATTAGTCACTCGATCTCTACTTTTCTCTTTCGTATGACACATCTTCCCCTCCTTCCTTGCCTGTTATTCAGCAAGGGATTTTTCTACCTTTCTCCTTCTCTGCATAAGCTCAAGTAAGAAGCAGAGCAGCTGTCTTCTCTCTGCCTGGCCCAGGGGTCTGAGCATCTGGATGGAAGTGCTGACTCCTCTTTTGTGCAGCACAGAAAATGTACCCTAATACCCTTTACTTTCAAGCAGAACTGGAGCTGGTCCAGCCCATGAAATCTGCCTAGAATCTCAATTTTCCTCTCCTTGCCTGCTGTCACCAGAGAAATCCCTACTACATCAAGTGCTTTTTCTGGTCCTTGGCTTGTTGAATTGCTGGGAAGGTGACTCAGGAGAATTTTGGGTCCCTGCCAGTCATTCACAAGCCAATAGCAGCAGAGGTAATTGTCACTCACAACACTTGTGCCAAAATGTGGGCACGGGCCCGGGAGCTTTCAGGAGCCCTTGAAATGTCATGCGACCTGGTTGTGCAGGGATTTTGGAGGGTCACCTGATCTCCTCTATCTGCCCCTATCAGCAGGTGTTCCCCAGGAGTTACTCTTTTTACTCAACATATGCATCTACAGTCTGACCTGACTGGAGATGATTGTAAATCACTTCCAAGAAGCATTTTTACTTTTCCTCCTCCTTCTCTACCATCTATCACTAAAGAGTGGGTGCCTGTGTGTGAGCCTGCACTTCTATCAGTGCCCTCCATCATGGCTGTTTGTTCTGCAGAGGACATTGTGTATAAAGGAATTACTACAACATATGGCCAACACTCCACACTTCATATGTTATTCATCACATTAGAGAGTCCGGCCACATGTCCCTCCTGCAGCCAGGGGAAAGTGCTGGCCCTGCTCTTGTCAAGTGGTCCTCCGAATCTGTCCCTCTGCGAGCAGCTTCATGGTCGTTTGCAGGCATTGCTGAGAGGTGAGGGTAGTGCCAAAATGTGGGCAAGGGATGAAATAATAAGGAAGCGACTTGTGGAAATCAGCTGGAAGAGGGGACAGTACAGACAAAATTAGAGAGGGAGGAGTTTGGGTTTGTGAATGGAAGAGAAAGGGAATAGAAGAGTGATGACTTGAAGGAAGAAATAAAGGACAGCTGTGTTTTGAAGGAGATGTAAAATCAACATTCTGGCCTTTCTCCGCTATTAGATATCTCTTCGAGTTTGTTTTAAATCCCAGATTGTTATCCCAGGAGTCAGGTCTAAATTCAGAATGGCTAATTGCAGCCTGGCCTACCTGTCAATCCCATTCTGGTGGCTTTAGGGTCTCACTTTCTGAACCAAATGGTATTGTATAGTTGCTATGATCTAACCTAGAAGTGTTGTTTTTTCCTCCCTGCTAAGTGAAACGGCTGTGACATAGGCCTCTGGGTCTGGGCACACCTGCCACGTTTTCTGCATGCCCATCCCAGTTCCTTCCCTGGAAAATCCTCTTCGTGTCAGAAAGGGGGGGATCCCTCCACATTTTGAGAACAACATGTACCTTCAGAGGTGTACAGAATTCCTCTGCTTGCATAAACAGACGTGTGCCCAGGATTTTCCAGCCCATCCACAACAACTTCCTTGGTGAGACTGTGGAGGAGGAGAAAGCAAGCAGCAGGGTGGAAAGAGCCAGCTCTGCTTGGGCTGCACATTGGCCCCCTACACACTCGGTGCTGCCAGGTGGTCGAACTCTGCCAAGAGGCTGTTGGGGACTGGTGTGGGGTGAATCTGCCATCGAGCCCTTCTGAATTCAGCTTTCAAACCACAGCAGTCCCATCCAGAATGAAAAACTACAACGTTCTCCTTGAACTCACGGAACAGTTTCAGTGGGAAAGGAGCTTTGGAGGTCTCTCATCCAACTCCCTGCTCAAAGTAGGGCTGACTTCAACGTTAGATAAGGTTGCTCAGAACCTTGCTCAGTCAAATTTTGGAAGTCTCCCAGGACAGTGATTCTTCAACCTGTTTTGGCACCTGTTCCAGTGCTGATCCACCCTCATTATAAAAATATTTTTCTTTTATGACCAACCAAACATTCTCCGAGCCTAAAATTGCTCCACACGCAGCCTCGGAAGTGCTGAGTAGAGGGGAATAATAATTTGTTTTGGCCTGCTGGCTACACTCTCGTCATTGCAGCCAGCTACACATTAGCCTTCCTTGCTGCAAGGGCATACTGGCAGAGTGATGTTCAACTTTTGCTTACGTGGAGTCTCTGGGATTCTTCTTCAGAGCTACTCTCCAACCAGTTAGTCCGCACCCCATAGTGTTGTATGGAGTAATTTCAACAGGTGGAAGACTTTGTATTTGTCCTTATTGAACTTCATGAGGCTCCTGTCATCCAGTTTCCGTGGGACCTTGAGGGCCTTTGAATGGCCGCCCTGCCCTTCAGCGGGTCAGCCGCCCCCTTAAATTTGGCTTCATTCCTGAAGCTGATGAAGGTGTCTTCTGTCCCATCGTTTAGGTTACTGATGATCAGGTATACCCTCCTTTCTGGTTGATTGTGCAGAAGAAGCAGAGAACTTCATGGTGCTTCTGTTACTGTAATTTACAGTGTGGAAAGTCAGAAGCCCCCTCCCCAGCCTCTGCGGTATGAAAACAGTGTGAAGCTCCTTCTGCCTTGATGAGGATACAAGTTAAATAGACAAGACAGAGAAAGGGCAGGGGAAAAGATAAAAAAAAAAGACCGAGGGATGTTTCAGCCTGCTTGAGCTGACATTTCAGGCAGTTTCAGTGCTGGGAGTAGAAGTGTGTTTGCTGAGTGTTAGGACAACATGACAAACATGCCCTGGGCTGCCCAGCTCGCTGTGCTAGGTTATTATCCAGCCTGCAGATAAGCTGAGGAGATGACTTTTCTCCCCCTCCCCTCACCTGGCTTTTTAAACCCAGAAAGAGCTATCCCCAAAAACGTGTGCTAGGGAAATGTCCGGGATGGAGGTTTGTCAACTCTGCTTCGTGGAGGGCATATGGGTGTTACTGCATGGTGTGGCATGGGGCTGGGAGCTGCCCCAAAGAGAGGCAGCCCTGAGGGCAGGACCCCATCCCGAGATGCTCCTCACCCCAACCCGCCAGCCCCATCCTCGGTGAGCTCAGGGTTTCAGCCGTTAGAGAAATCGAGGAAGTAGTAAAATCTGCTAATGCGATAACAGTAATTAATAACAATAATGGGTGCTTTTAATGTATTTTGGCATGATTTATTAGGCAGGGAGTGCTGTTGGAGAGCAGAGCACTTTGCAGGGGAGAATAAAAACGCAAGGTGACTGGGCCCTAAAGTGCACATCTGGGCACGATTTGGAGAGGCGATTTATCGACACCATAAATGACGGCTTTTTCAAGCAGCTTGTTTTGGTGCCTATGCGGGAAGATGTAACTCCTGATTTAGGGCTTTGTTCAGCAGTGCTGACTCTCCAGGTGGGACTCCTGGGGACTCCCTCATGGCAGAGGAGAGGCTGGGCAGTTCTGCACGGTGTCCCCTGGCTTGCCAGCCCCTGTGTACTCCTTGTGCCTATGCCACTGAAGGTGTGTGGTGCCCACACACCGGACAACAACAAGGGAAGCGTCTCCCCTGCTTCAGTGCTGCGTGCTGGGGCTGGTGCCCTTCAAAGGCAGCTGCTGGGCTCCTCAGCCCCCCATCCCTCCTACCCCAGCAACATGATGGTGTGCAGCCCAGGCTCACATCTGGCCGAAGCTGTCAAACCACCAGGGAGGGTTACTTCTGCTCCTAGAAACGAGCTGTTTCTGCAGGAGTGAAATGTGGAAGGCAAGGGAGAAGAGTGTCCTTTGCAGCACTTAGTTGACATTCCCATTGATCTCAGTGATTTTGTGTCAGCACAGTGGTAGGAGCTGGCCTCCGCACTAGAGCCTTGCCTCGGTGAGCAGACATCTCTCAATGGGTTTTATTAATATTATTATTATAGGGCCTGAGGCATATTAAGAGCCTGCCAGGATGCAGCACTCCCTTTCTCAAGGCTTCAGTTGTGACAGGGGAGACATTGGGGAGCGAGTATGGTGCTGCGGGCGGTAGCAGCAAAAAGCAGAGGTGTGAGTGCCAAGGACTCAGCAGCATCACGTTGGCAAGGGCAGGGGACGGTTTGCTCCTCATTAGGGATGCCCCCCACAAGGCCTGCACAGGATCGGTGAGCTTCAAACTGGGCAGCAGGAAAACTCTTGAGGAGAAAGATGACAGCGAATACTAGGCTGAAGGGCAAAATAAATTAAAGCAAACAAACCAGAAAAACAGTCCTCAAAAGCACTGGACTCAGCTTGGACGTCACCGCTGCCTTGGCGTGCAAGGGAGATGTAGGAGCATGGTGGAGAAAGCGGATGGGGAGGATGCCCAGCCATGCAGCAGGGTGTGGGCTTTTATTAGGGCTCATCAAGCACCTTTTAATGAACAGTTGAATTACCGAGGGTCAGATGAAACAGCAGCCAAGGTATAAATGAGAAGGAGGCTGGGAGGAGCAAGAGGAGTGGTGAGGGGGCTGTGACCATGCAGTGCCAGGAGCAGAATGAGGGGAACCGCAGGTGGGGGACGCAGTTAAAGAGCTGAGCCAAAGCCAATGGGCTGCATCTCCAGCTCGTGCCGAGCTGCTTGCAGAGTCCCCATCCCAGGTGCTGAGCATCCCTCTGGGATTTTTAATTCACAAAGGCAGAAGGATGCAGCCCATGGGCTGGGACAGGCTCACGCGGCTCCTCTGCCCAAGCAGGGTTGTCCTCGCCAGGCGATGTGCTGTGAGGCTCACTGAGCTTTCACTGACAAGGGCAAAACCTCCTGGGTACGGGCCCTCACTTCGAAGGGTCCATATGCGCTGGTCATAAGGCAAAGTGTTCTAAAATTGGGGAGTGAGGGATGCATCTATGTGAGGAGGCAGTTCTTAACTGCAAATGGCTGATGCTCCAGTACCTCAGAGCGGCAACTCTTCCGGCCTCATATGCTCATCTCTGTGCGGGTTTTTGCTGACGGGTATGATATATGCATACAAAGTATTTTGTTATTGTTATTATTACCCAAAGTTATGGATCAGCTTGAGAAACTCAAATGCAGTAAATCACTGGGACTGGGGTAGCATTAGTCTCAGGGCTCTGAAGTAAATAATGCATGAAATATACTGACAGCAGTGTCTGACGGATCCTTATAAACAGCATCTCTCTAACGAGTGCAGAGCTGCTAATAGCAGGGCTGGATTCAGGGAGAAAAACACTGAAATTTCTCTGCTTTCAGGTGAAATGATGCAGATGGGCAAACATCAGCCCTTCCTCACCCCTGAGGACTGGTAACTGATTTTAGGAGAGGGGTAACAGTTGAGAGGGTCAAAAACAGAATGGCAGCTCCATATCCAGCTGTGACGTGGACTTCATGGTCAAGTTGCTCTCCCTTCTCCTTCCCCACTTGCACAGTGAAGGTGGTGAAGGGCTGTCCCCAGCCGGCTCTGCCTTCACCCTGGTGCGGAGTGCTTTGAGATCTTCAGAGAGGGAGGGCTTCAGGCATGCTAAGTACTATTATTATTTTTTTAATAATCGAAAGACATCCTGGGAATTACAGATCTATGAGCTCTCTTTCAGTTCCAGCCAAACTGATTGTGAAGCTAATTAAAGACAGGCTAGTACAATGTTAGGGTAAGTATAACATGACAGGGTCAATCCAGTATGGCTTCTGGAAAAGAAAATTGTGCCTTTTTGAGCTGCAAGTTTTTTTGGTTTGTTTGTTTTGTTTGGGTTTTTTTTAAGTTTAATAAAATAAGATAAAGGTGATCTCCAGCAGACGTAATATACTTTGATTTTCATAAAGCCTTTGATAAGGCCTTTCACACAAAATTGTGAAGGGAAATAAAGAGCCATGGGAGAAGGGGAAAAGTCTTCTCACGGATTAAAACCCAGTCAAGTGTTAGTAGGCAAAGAACAGTTGCTTCTTTGTGTGGAGAGAAGTTAATAGTGGGAGTCAGTACACACTGTGGAGGTGTTTAGTCTGCCCTGTGTTATGTGGCTGGCATGTTGGTACTTTGGTGATGACTCAAGAGGATGGGACCAGACTCCTTTCAGTGGTGCCCAATGATAGAACGAGGGGCAACGGGCACAGACTGAAGCACGGGAGGTTCCGTCTGAATATGAGGAAAAACGTCTTTACTTTGAGGGTGCCAGAGCGCTGGAACAGGCTGCCCAGAGAGGCTGTGGAGTCTCCTTCTCTGGAGACATTCAAACCTACCTGGACACATTCCTGTGTGATCTGCTCTGGGTGAACCTGCTTTAGCAGGTGGGTTGGACTAGATGGTGTCCAGAGGTCCCTTCCAACCCCATCCGTTCAGTGATTCTGTGACTCCTGGTTTGACTAGTGGGAAATACAGCAGGGCTGTCAAAAGCCATAGGAGATGCTGAGAGCGGGCCCACCCCATCACGTCTTCTGCAGGCTCACTGCACGGGCTGTGGAGAGGCAGCAGGACCTGCTCCCAGGGCTTGGCCTGGCTGCTCCAGGGCCTTCTCCCTGGGGCTGGTCCTCCCCCTGCTCCTCGCCTCTGTGGGAGCTTCCCCCCATCTTCTCAACCAAAGGCGGGCACGGGCTGCTGCCCCCGTGAGTCAGCAGGATTTAGAGGCACCGTGGGGACAGGGCAGCAGGATGACGGATGAGCTATAATGTGGATGAGCGTATGGTAATGCAGGCTGCAAAAATAGTCTCCACTTCAGCTGTACAGTGATGAGCGCTGAGCTCCCGGGGCTCCTTGGAGGGAAGAGATTGGGAGTCATGGTGAGTAACTCGATAAAAGCTTCTTCAGTGGGTAGCGTCAATTCCAAAAGCGTAGAGGATGCTTGGTTGCCTTTAAGGGACAGGAAAACAATAGGGAATATGTTATAAAAAATGACATTATCTTGAACACTGGCTACACCCTCATTTAAGACAGCATGTAGAATTACCAGAGGGCCGTGAAGCATGGTTAGTAATCTTGCAAGATGTACCTACACGGGGGCAGTCAGTGGGACTGAACGGAGTTTTCCTTTTTCACTGTAGCGAGCTCGCGAAAAACGTGCAAGCGCCATTTCTCTCCCGTAGCTTCTCCCGTCTCCTGCCTTGCCGCCGTGCCCTCTGCCGTCCCTGCGCACGCAGCGCCTCCGCTGGCTCCCGGCACCTCGCAAGGGAGACGGCAAGCACCAGCCGTCCGCAGCCTCCCCAAAGAGGCGCGCTAAAGGCTTGTAATTGAGTTATTTGCACTAATGAAGGGTGCAGTGAAAACCGATCGGACCCTCCTTTTTCTGCCCTTCTGTAACGCTGGAACAAGAGGTCGCTTGGAGATGCTAATGGTGGCTTAATTTAGATCGCATGAAAGGAGACACTTTTTCACACAGCAGGTAGTCCGTCTGTGAAATCCACACTGCCTCTGGAGGTCAGAGAGTCAAACGCTGCAGAAGGATTTATCAGGTTCCTGGGTAATGTTTTAAACAGTAATACCTACTAGTGCTGAGGATGCAGAAGCACACCGGGGACTCCAGTCAGGAGGGACCCACCGTGCATAGCATGGTGCCTGCCCAAAGCAGGAGCAAGTGCTGGCCCCAGTTGCTTTAGTCTCAGGAGCCAAAGAAAGGTGGCGTTGGTTTGGTTAGATACTGGAGGGATGATGGCGGAAAAGCTGCACCCAAGCTCAAGGCCTCTGTTTTGCACTTTTTCTTCTCCTGCAGCAGCTCTGTAGCCTCAGCTCACAGTAGTGGTTCCCCTCCCTTGGTGTCAGGACAGCTCTGCTTTCCAGCCGTAAATCAGAGCCGTTCACTCTGATTTTAAAAGGGGGAAGGAGGGAGGGACAGAAAGCCCACGGCTGCCTTTATTCTGGAAGAGTCTTCCTGTGATACGCAGTGCTCTGGGTGAAGCTTTGGTGAGCTGTCTCAGGGTACAGCCTCACCTGCACTTCTGACCCTTTTCCCGGGTCTCTTCAACACGATGCCTCTGGTCTGGTGGCTTCGTCACTCCTACAGTCAGTTCTTGGCACGCTCCTGCTCTTCCCATGCATTGCCTGTGGCATTGTAAGCTACTTAGCAAATCCGACTGGACGTGAGTATTGGTGGATTTTCCCTGTGGGCAGCATAGGCCTGTGGATTATGATAGTGTTGAAGAGTGATAAACACGTAAAGGTGTTTAAATTTACCAGCAAGAACAAAGCATAACAGAGCAGGGAAAAACACTTTCAAAGCCATTCCTGTCTCTGTACCCGTGTTTGCCTGACCTGCAGTCCTAGAAAGGCCTATAGCCCCAGAATGTTTGGGACTCAGTCTGTTGTTAGTATTATTCTTATGATAAAACCAGCTCAAGCCCTTTCGTCTCTCCGTTCACACTTTGACAACTGGGGCTGTCTAGACTCAGTGTGGAGAGCTTTGCAGGGGTTTGAGCCAGGACGACAGCACTTCTTGCATTGTCTTTTGAGTCTTTGCTGCAAAGTGGCTGTAAGGAATTGGCTTTCGAGTGCGTCTCCATGTAGGTAGCTGAAGAATCAACTCAGTAGGTGTATGGTAAAAGTGATCGTAATCCACTTGAGGGATGGTCTTCAGAAACCCTCACAGGCATTTCTAATTCTAGCATCATCGCAGCAGCTCTCCAACTATCTCACCTGCTTTTCCCCTTCTCGCTGTTTGTTACTGCTTCGGTAGTTGGCTGTGTTTAAATATGTCAACCTGAGGTTTTTTTCGCTCTTCTTGTTTCTTGTGTTCCTCTAACAAGCAGCTTCCAACAGAACAAACAAGCAAGGCAGGAACGCTCCAGGCAAAAGTGGTGTTTTGTGTTTGATTTGAATACATACATATTTTTCTTGGTTAAAACTTGTGATACTCATCGAACACATACAGGAAGGCTGTGAATAAGACCTTTCTCTTTCTTCCTCTCTGACACACACCCTGTCTCATGCGAGCACCTTCTCATTTTCACTCTCACTGTCTGATTCTCTGTGAAGCACAGTCTCTCTCATATCCTTGCACACATGTTCGATAGTCTCATCCTCACTCCTGTTCTGTCATCTGCACAGAGCCACCTTCTCACCTCAGCAGACCCCGGCTCCTGTGCACTCTTGCAGATGACATATGCACGCATACACAGCCACCTACATGCTTGCAAAGGCTTTATTACGAGAGGAAAATGTCTGTCAAACATATGGGACTGGATATAACTACAGCAGTGATGGGGAGAGAGAGGCGAGCAAGACAGGGCTGGGAATTTATATAGTCTCGTCGCCCTTCGGAGACATGAAGCGCTACTCAGGTGGAGGGGAAATCATGGCCCCAGAGCCTTAATCCCTTCTGCTGTGCACAGACAGGCACTGAGTGTCACTCACTCGCACCCCCTCACGTGCAGACTCTTACTGCTCTCCCTTAAAGTTTCCCCGTTGCCCTTTTTCGTGCATCCTTCCCTCTCCTTTTTGTCTGTCAGGTCCTGATCACATCACTGTCACGGCTGCTATGATATCAGCGTTTTCTGACAAGTGTATATGCTTCTGTCACTCCCAGCAAAGCTCTTTAGCACCCAGTCTGCCTCCGGATCTGAGCCAAGGTAGTACTACTGGAAAGCACGATCAACAGAATCTAATATTTCTGCATGCAGGAGATTACATTCTTGCTAGGGCTGACTGCATGTTTTCAGGATATCCCACTTTCAAATACGACCTTAAAAACGGTGTTTTGTCTTTATGAAGACTGAACGTTCTGTGTTTCTGTGAAGTTCGCTGCTGTTCAGAAAAGGGAAGAATACTCCGGGCATCTCTCTCATGAATGCCCAAAGGTCTTCTCCCTCTTCCTTTGAGTCAGGCTCTGTATCTGACCTCCTGGAGCGGGCTACTGCACAGAGGGTGGTCATTTAAAAAAAAAAAATTATACCATTTTCTGCCACCTTCAAGCTTCCAGTGCAGCCTGAGATGTTGAACACTTTGTTCCCAGCTGCACGGCGGGGATGGCCATGTGGCGTCTCCTGACAAGGGGGTAATGAAAACGTATCGGCTGCCATGATGTGGGCCATAGACGTGCTTCAGAGAAAGCCAGTTTAGGCCCTTTGTCTGGGAAATGGCCACGTGCCTCCGTAGGGACTGTGAGCGGCTTGGAGCGTGCACAATTCGGAAGAAATTTCAGATTTTCCAATTACTGTAGCAGTGGCTGGTAACCTTCCAGCAAAGAGATGCTGGAGCACAGTGTTCCCGTGGCTCCTGCTGGGCTCAGCCGGTGCTTGTGTTTGAACTGGCACCAGGAAAGCTAGGAAGCAAAGAGATTATTAATAGGGAATGCAAGGAAGAGGAAAGGTGTTTAAACAGTTCCTGCTTTGCATGTCTAATTCAGGATCTACCCTTCTGTAGTTTCCCAAACCAGTGCCCAAATCCACTGGCAAGCTTCTCAGAAGCATAACTCGTTAAGCTTTTGTACACCGTAAGATAAGGACCTTCCTTGCCTAGGCCATCAAGCACTGATATTGACTCTCCAGGACATTTTAAGGCTATTTATATCACAATAAAGCCATTTTATTAGCATCATCCATCAAGAGAGACCGCATTTTGGCCTGGAAATGATTCTGCTTGAGTTTCTGCAAAGGAGAAGGGTGAGTAATTATGGGATGCATTATCTTCAATCTCATCGAAATCTCCTAATTGAAACCATATATGAGTGTAGTTTATTGCTTACAAAATAGATGGCAGGGGCATTGCTAATGTACCTATGGCAAGTACAACCTTTTAGTTAATGGCA
The DNA here is from genome assembly GCA_013399365.1 of Pampusana beccarii. NCBI lineage: Eukaryota > Metazoa > Chordata > Aves > Columbiformes > Columbidae > Pampusana > Pampusana beccarii. The sequence goes on from VWYH01005065.1 coordinate 842,766, forward strand.
AGGTAAAGACTGGTTTTTCAGTAGGTAACATGGCTGTGGCAGAAGCTGCCCTTGTCCACATCTGGGCGAGCAGCTGGTTCCTGGCACCTGCTCTTACCTGAAGCTTCTGTCCCACGCTGAGCTGAGCTCAAGGTACTCAGTGTCTGCAGCTCATCTTGTCTGGAAGCATCTGCCATCGGGTACCAGCCGATCCCGTTGGCAGCATCGTGTGTTTCGACAGCGTGTATCTGCTCCCCATAGCGGGGCTGTGGTCTCCGTGCGGGGGGCTGAGAGCTGGTGGCTGAGGCTTGGTCAAGCGGCACGGCAAAACCTCCTAGCTCAGGGCTTGCATGTAGCTGTAGTCACAAAACAGGCGGGGGTGGGAGGGGGTGTTTGCAGCTCTCCTCCTCCAGGATTTGGCTGACCCCCTTGCTGCTTTTCTACTGTCAGCTCAGCGCAAGGGAGCAGACCTGCAGGAGCAGCAGTTACTCAGGTAGGGAGAGTGTAGTTTAACATTGCCTGTGGGTGCCTCTGAGACTGAGTAATGGCAGGGCTTGAAAGCTGTTACAGATATTTGATAATTAATTGGCTGGGAAATCAGTTTATTTTAACGACTGCGGTTAAATAAAGAAGAGAGATAAAAGGACCGCGTGTTCCTGCAGTGCTAAACTACTTTCGGGGACAGAGAAAGCCTATTACATGGCTGCTTTTATGCCAACAGGGGCTTTTAGTTCTTGTGAAGGCTCTTCTGAAAAGTGGCTGAAATCTTTATCTTCCCTGAATCCCAGCAGTTTGGGTTTAAGACAAGGAAGGCTGAGGGGTGGTTTATTACCAAGGATCCATCATGGGGAGGAGGACAGGGGAGCGGAGCTGCTGCTGTAACCTCACGGTTCACCTCTGGCCGGATACTTACTGCAGAGCGGTTCCAGTTGTGGTTTATCACCATTTTATACTGCTCTAGTGGGAGCAATGCATGTAGCTCGGTTAACCTCACTTGTCTTTGCAAGTACTGGCTGCTCACACACACACACAAGGTAGCATCATTGAGGGAAGACCTGTGACAGTCTGGTATGAACAAATAATTTTGTGTGCTCTCCCTACCCCTCAGTGGCTGTCTGGGACTGACCCTCTTTTCCCAGCCTAGAGAAGCACCACTAAGTGTAGAGTCAGCGAAAAGCTGGTGTCAGGTCCAATTGAGTTAGGAGTCTCTTATTTTCCAGCTTATTGGATGTATCGTTGTTCAGTGGGCAGATCTGTCCCTTGAGGAAAAACAACACGCACTCTGGTCGTGGCCAAAGAAAGAGGGCATGACTGGGAGCTCAGGACAAACGTTTTGGAGAGTCCCGTTGTTTTGACTTTTTTATGTGTCTATAGGAAGATGCTTTGTGTGTGTCTGTGCATATTAGAGACCTCAGCAGCAATGCTGAAAGAGAACAGGATCCATTCCTTGCTGGAGACTGTGCTTTGGATGTGAACTTTCATCTCAGACTAGTGTATCTCTTCCTGAGGGTTGTACAGCAAGTGTGGATATGTGAACAGCATTTCCAGTGCAGTCATATTTGTCAGAGTCTGGAAAGAGCCTGAAACACCATCTGTTTTAGTGAGTGGAGAAGGGATTAAACTGCAGGAATCACGAGATCTGTACAATACATGAGAGCAGGCCAGACGATCACAGCACAGCTTCTTTTTTCGTAAGCTAAGAATAACTTAAACATCCTCTCATTTAGGGTTTAATGTCAAAATTAACTAACATTTCACTCCCGTCTCACAAATCCCAAACTGCTCTCACTGCCCCCAGTACTGGTGCTTACCATTCTGCAGATTTGAATTCAGTGCAGACCCCCACCACAGCAAATGAAAATTTAAAAGAATTAGAAAACAAAAAGAAGCCCTTCAGTCTGATGGAGGTACAGCAGGAACCTCTCTTCTGTCACCCTGGAGTACTCCAAATTGAACATCTTCACAGGAGAATTTAGGTCTAAGTTGTCCCCCAAGGGCTGTGAGGTCTTGTGTGAATGTCATGCCATGCCCAGACGCTGGGGATGCACAGACACCCATCAGGAGGCCATGATGTCACCTCCCCGGCATGGCTGATGAGAGCCTACCTCTAGCCAAGTGTAAACTCAGAGCAGGCTACAAATCCTCATCTTTTAAACATTCCCTGGATCTAAAACCTCCTGCCAGCTGGAGCTGCTTTTAGCTGAGCAGACTGAAGTGCTGTATTTAATGAATTCATTTAGAGTCTGGTGCAAGGAAGCAGGGCTGATCCTCATCTAGTGTAAATCTCAGCTTCCCCATTTACTTTAGTGGTGCCTTGTTGACCCTTGATTTATGCCAGCTGTAAGGCCCAGTTCGGCATCTCTCCATACAGCCCTGGCCTTCTGGAAATTATTTAGAGCAAGTGACCTGCCAGAAGAACACAAGTAGGAATCCAGCCCCAGACCAGCCAGGGCCTACGTGAGCAGCCTTAGACCCAACGGTGTCAGAATCTAAACTACGCATTAGACATCTGTACAGGAGGGAGCTCTGTGGGGAAATGGTTTGCCTGTACTGAGGATAAGCTGCCCACAAAGGAGAAGTTTCGTTTCACAGCAGGCTCTTGGGAGAACATGCGGGTTTGTCAGTGGATCCAGGTAAGAGATCGCTGGGTAAATGCTTCCAGTAGGATTAAGCAACATTGTCTTAGCTAAGAAATTAAAAGGGTTTACATTCTGTGTTGCAGCCATTAGAGCAATCTCTGTGGTTATACCTGCACTGTCATAGGGACCCAGGCTGGAGTTCAGGCTCCAGGGCACAGGGCCGAGTGACCCAAGCCAGTTGCCTTCAAACCATGGGGAGGAGTTGTTTATGCTTCAGCCAGTCCTTTCTGCTCTGGTTGCATGTCCCTGGGCAGATCCCAATTACAGAGAGACGAAAGCATGCTCTCTTTCGCAGCAGTGCTAAGACAGGCATGCCCAGTAGTGGCACCTGGGTTTGTGAAGGCTGTTTTGAAGCCATCACTGCCCCCTCTCGCTACCCCCACACAACCAATACACACCAAACAAAGTTTCATATGAGACAGGTCAGGTTTTAGTTTCAGCTGTAAGGTTGTTTCATCTTATGACTTTGCTCAACCTATTATTTTCCTTCTCCAGTGCTTCCCTGTGTATAAAATAGGCGCTGTAATACTTCTCCTCCACAAAGCACAAGAACCCCAGTTCCACAGCGCTCAGTCTCTTTGACAATAACGCTCCTTGATGTTCAGTATGTGCTGAGTTACCTTGCAAGACCAAGTCCTGCGAGGGTCTCAGAGGAAGCTCAGCGCACTATATGATTATGATTAGTAGGATGGCAAGGAGATCCAGCTATGGGAATTATTTCTGATCCCCTTTCTCAATCAGTTATAACTTTATCCCATTCTTTTTTCCAAACATGGGGTTTTAAGCCAGCTCCTGGCTTTCACGCCAACAGCAGAAACCCCATCAAATAGGTCTTGACATTCCTTTTTTTTTCCACTCTTCCTCTCTCCTCTGCTATTTATTTATTTATAAACATGTCCTCCTCTGCAAGGCGTATTGTGCATGTGGGGGTGAAGGTAAGCTCAGATCAAAGATCTTGGGAGTTCTCCCTCCTAGCAGCTTCTCTGCCTTCCCTGCAAGTCTTTTTCAGATGCCTCCTTACACAAGGCCTGACAGTGGACAAAAGTGGCGTGTTAGGGAGAGGCAAAATTTAGCAAAGCTGCAAGTAAAGGCGAGTAAGTGGCGTTGAGCGTTGCCTAGCTGTTACAGCTTTGCTGTGGTTTCCATTTAAAGGAATCTTTCAACACACAAGGTAAATACAGCATGCAAGTCTGAAGTTTGCATCACTTTGTTCTATGATTGTAGGTCACTCATGGGACAGATTTTCGAAAGTATGTCATTTTAGGCAGCAAGAGAAGGGGCTATATTGGTAAAGGAGCTCACTGTGCCAAATGCTATTTTGAAAATGTTTTGTGTTACTTTGCGAGCTGGTAGGCCCAAAAGCAGTTTGGCAAATCTGGTCCTAATTTCAATGTTAAGCACTTTGGAAAATCAAATTTCACTTTTTACTTCTAAGTGCCTGACAACTTTATTCACAGCGCATTTGGGAATACAACCATATGTCAGTGGCTTTTGGAAATAATAACACTTTTAGTCTTTGCATCAGCAGTTTTTAACCTGTCCATGGATAACTTCTAACAGATCTGGTTTATGAAAACAGAACCATACCTGTGCCAGTTAACACTAGCACAGTACATAGAGGCCTCCAGTCTTGCTAAGGAATATTTAGCTGTATGGGAAGTGAAAATAGCTAAAAAACATCACTCCATCTGAAAGAAACTTGCAAGAGGAGTTGTATTCTCCTGACATATTGCTGAACTCTGCCAGGTAGGTGTTAAAAGTAGTGAGACCAGGTCATTGTGGTTTGTCCTCCCTGCAGGCACTGTGAAGCTGTTCCTTGCACAGCTTATACATCCTCTGGTCCTCAGCCCAACTTTGCTTTAAACATCTGAAACAACAGAGGCTTCCTTGCTTTCCTTGGGAGACTCTTCACAAGACTAGCACTTGCAGATGACAAAAAGTTTTTCCTCAAGTTTGAACAGACTTATTTCTGTTTTTCTGACCCATCACTCCTTTCTAGACCCCTACGCATCTTACTAAATAATTCCTCTCTTCCCTCAGTGCTTTCAGCTTTCAAAGAGGTATAGCTTGTCAACATGTCCCTTTTAAGTCCTCTCTTAGTCAAGTTATACATATTTAATGTTTTTAAGCTTCCCTCAGATGCTGATCCCTTACCAGCCCTTGATGGATTTTGTTGTTGCTTGTCTCTGAATTCCTTCCAATTTCCCAATATCATTCTGGTAACAAGGTGCCTGGGATTGACTGCACCAGTCCAGGTGTGCTCGGTATTTGGTGGCAGTTGGTTTTGGGTGGAATTAAAAAGAGAAGCAGCAGAATCTCTCAAAGGAAATCTGCTTCTTGGTCTCCTCTGTGAGAGCATTATTTCACGATGGTATTTTGGGACTGGCTTTAGATATGGAAATGAGAGCATGTGTCTTGTTCAGAAGCTGTTCTCGGCTTTCAAGTGGGAGAGAGATGGAAAAGGGGAAGAGGGGTTAAGCTCCTCAAAGACTTTGTCTACATTAGGCTTTTTTCTTCGTATTTCCCACTGTTGCTCGCACGGGTGCAGCTCAATCCGCAGTGGCACTGCTGACAGCTCTGGCACAGGCAGGGAAGCTAACATGTTTCGCTACACATCGTCTCCGCAATCTCTACAAGCCCTGACTCCACCAGCGACGCTGCAGCAGCGGGAGCTGGAGAGGGAAAAGGTCAGCTGTAAATAATAACTAGAGTGTTTGCACATCAAGGAGGTGTCCCTTGTTGAAATGCAGCAGCTGGGAGCGAGCAGGCAAGATGAGCACACTTTCTCATTCATCCCGAAATGCCACCCTTCACAGTCAGCTGCTGGCGGCCCGAGGACAACGCTTGGAAGGGGGGATGATAACTTAGTTGACCCACCCCTGGTGCTCTCATGACCTCAGAAAATAAGGCGAAGTTAAGTCTTATTTTCCCTAGTGTTGCTCCTATTCGTCATCTGATTTGCCTCTCCAACGAGTTTCAGGACTGATTTCTCCTTGGTGTGGGTCCTTCCATCTGCCCAGGACAAAGGCTAATGCTTCACATGTGGTATTCTGTTTTCTCTTTTGGAGAAGGAGCAGTATGAGATGAAATGGACATTAGGATCCACAAAATAGAAAGTGCATTCCCGTGTCTCAGGTTGCGTGCTCCTCATGTATTTGAAGGAACTATTTCATGTAGTACAAAACAGACGAGACACCTGCCATTTTCACGTAACACTTAAATATGATATTCTTTCACAGCCTTATACCAATTAATGGTTAACTGACAAAATTCTCAGCTAGAAAGTATCACCAAGATGAAGATGCTAATGAGTTTAAAAAAAGAAAAAGGGGGCAGGGGGTTGAGAAATGCCTTGGGATAAGAAAGGCAGAGTACAAACTTACAAGGTGGAATGCAAGCTGTCATTTGGAGGGGAGGCGAACTTACATTTGATTAATAGATTAATAGGCTTTTATAGGTGGGAAAGATCATGAAGGTACGTAGATGGTGATTTATGTAGTCTTTTAAGGAGGTGTTCCACCTCTCTTTGAAGCATCTGCCACTAATCACGGGACAGTGGTCACTGGACCAGGTGGTCCAGTGCTCAGCCCTTGTGATACCCATTCGCTGCTGCTGTCATTCCCATTTGCTTCCTCGAGCGTTCAGGTGTGGACATCTGGTCACTTAGTTCCTCCTGCCGCCATGGAGAGGTGCTGCCACTGCAGGTCCATTGGTCACGGCCAGTACCTCGGTCACTGCCCCAGCAGGCGTTGGGGCTGGTGGCCAGCATGAGTCCCCAGTGAGCCTTTGGCACTAATGTGACTGTCTGTCTGGCTGTATTTCCCACGTCAGAAACGTTCCCAGAGGCAGTTCATGGCTTTGGGCCACTGGCAGTCATCTCTTCCTGACCTGTCAAGGGCCGCTGCCAGTCCTGTGGACATGCCCCATGTTTGCAGCAGCCCCGGGGACACATGATGACGCTGTCACATGGCCATGTGGGACAGCATGTATGGCGCTTTGCCTTTTGGAACTGGGCCACAGCACCACGGCATGGACTGTTTTGTAGGCTTGCACATGACTCTGCATGTGCGATTGTGGGAGGGAGAGTCAATGAACCCCCTTGTCACCTCTCTTCCATACAAAATACATGAGGTGATGCCCCAAAGCTCTGGTTTTAATTGTTTTGATCTGAAGCTTTGTAGTCCCCTCCCCTGAGCAAACCACTGGAATCCACAAGCTGGGAGGTGTTATATGCATCGTCATGTCTCTCTTCAGCTGCAAGAGGTTGATTTGCAAATCCTCCCCTTGCTCTGTGACAGCCTCTGATGATACCGCCTGCATTTTCGGCCTGTGACTGGGGTGGGAGGAAGGGACCTGAGACCATACAAAATGCTTTGAAGCTCCCTCTAGCATCATTCTCCCATTCCCTCTTGTGTTCTTGCTGTCCCTCACCTGCACCCACTCTCTCCTGGCCTGCCCTCAGTCCATTTCTCTCTCTTGTTTCCCTTTCTTTAAGAGCTGCCCTTTGCATTACTAATTTGTGGCTTTATCTCATTCCCTAGTAGCTGTGCCAGCTGCCTTGATGTTTCTCACCAGCTTTTGCCTCTCTCCCTCTTCTTTCTCTCCCCTCCTCGCCACCCCGTGATGTAGCATTGCCTTTCCCCATCTGCCCGATTGTCTCTCCCCTTTTTATCTGGGTGCTGGAGCTCCAGGTGCTGTCATTCTCCGCGACAGCACGGAACGTTTCAGATTGCCTCTGCGGCTGGATAATTACCAGATACAGAGTCACGTGGACTTCCCAGCCAAACCCTCCCTCCTCTCCTGTCAGAGGAGGAGATCACATCTCTGAAATGCACTTTTTCTTTTCTTTTTTTTTTTAGTACAAGGGAAAACTTTGGAGGTAGCTTTTCTGGAGTTATCTAGTGGTGACCACATAAAAGTTACCTACAAAGCACTGAGAGTTCAGGTAGAAGAAACAGGTGATTTCCAGTACTGAAGCTTGTGAAGGGAGATAAAGGGGATTATAGTCTGTATGGGCACCTTATTATTGCTCCCATTCCTATACTCGATGTATCCCTCAGCCAGAAAAAAAGTCGTAATGATGCAGAGACTCATCAGTAGCTATTTGGTTTCTGGTTCAGTCACAAATTTGGCATAAAAGCCAATGTCCTGTTAACATAAGCAACTAATTACTATTGTCTTTCAGTGAACTTAATTCCTAAGTGACCACAGGTACTTTTAAAATGTCAGCCCGTGCCTTAGTGACGGCGAAAGTACAGGGTCCTTATTGTGAGCACAGCGCAGCCAAAACGCAAATGATCTGGCAATGTTCTCCACTGCTGTTCTGCATCATCTCTGCTGTTCCCTGTTTTCCCCTTTTGATGCTGCAGGAGCCCCTTGATGCTGTGGGAAGCTGCCGACAGCTGAGCGAGGCATACGCTCCTGGTTGGACAGTGCACCAAGGCTGTGTGATCAGCAGCTGATTAGCATCACCTAATCATGCTGGCTCAGGATCAAAGCCAGGATTCTGGCTGGACTGAAAAGGGACACTGATGAGTCCCCGGGTAACCCAAAAGTGAAAGAGGGAGCTCAGGGTCTGTCTCCTCAGCAGTCTCATCCTCTTGACAGATCGCAGTGCAAGACACTGATCCAAGCTGTCAGAGCATTTGGCATTTCTGCAAGCCTCAGCCAGAGAGCGGTTCTGCCCCTCTGCACATATGGGGAGCAGGTCTCCTCTGGCAGGAGCCCTGTGACTGGAGACAGTCACTCAGATATGCACCTCGGAGTGGGTAAAGAGCCAGCCAAGGGTTTCCCGACTACACTGTAAAGTAATTGAAGGTTTTTCCTAGGTCTGGTGGGGTATAGGAGAACCTGGTACTGCGGTGGTAAAACTCAGTCTGAGGCTTTTTCTGTATTTTCAAGTTTTAAAGTGTACCAGGGTCTGGCTGGGATGGAGTTAACTTTTTTCATAGCAGCTCGTATTGTTACTATAAAGAAGGCATCTCTTCTTGAATGGATGTGGACTGGAGTTTTTTGTGCAGGCATACTGGTCCCCAGAAGACGGGAGGAACAATAAATCTTGACAGTCTAAGTTCTCTTATTTTGATATAGTTACATCAACCCCAGGAGATCACTGGCATAACAATTACTGTAATTTTGGGCTTGATTTCTGGTTGTTGGGTTTTTTTGTTGTGTGTGGGTTTTTTGTTTTGTTTTGTTTTTTCTCTACAAATGGAAACCTACACTGTTAAATGGTAATTTTAACAGAAAGAAAACCCGTGTGAGACCAGCTGTGTGTCTGCCAGTGGGAGCCCATGCAGCTAGCTGTCTTTCTAGGCTGGTATATTTTTGGTGAATTCCCTTGGGTTTCATTTTTCACACATATCACATGGACTGAGAGACAAGGATGCTCACAGCACATGAGCAGTTCTGCACTGATAGGCATACTCACTGGTTGTAATTCTTTTTGCTTTCATTAAAAGGAGTTGATGGAAGAGAGAGAGATAGGAGTGTTTCTGTACAAGGCACTGGGGAGTCCTCATCTAGAAAGCTGGGTATTAATTCAGGTCACGAAAGAGGAATTCAGACTGGAGCAGGTGCTGAGAAGAGCTACTGGGATGTTTAGGGCAATGGAGAGTCTGTCATACAAGAAGAAACTAGGAGAGTTTGGCTTGTTGAGTCCAGCAAAATGAAGGCTGAGAGAGAATATGATTGCTCTCTGTGACCACGCTGGAAGATAAGCACCTGGGAGAGAGAAGAGCTGTTTAAGCTATAGGATGGTGTTGGCATGATAGGGAGTGGATAAAAACCAGCCATGAATAAATCTAGACTTAGAAAAAAAGTTTCTGATCAGCAGAGCAGAAAGATGTTGAACAGCCTGCCTTACAAAGTGGGGGTAGGGTACCCCTCACCAAAGGCACTAGGCTTAAGTAGGAATGAAGTATGTCTCTGAAAAAGATGGTAAGGTACAGCTGGCCGTGCTGGCGGAGGCCAGGGCTCCCTGACCCACGAAGCCCACCCTAGCCTCACGCTCCCAAAGTGGCAATTTACCGAAGAGGATGAGCAGAAGTGCAGGCATCCTATCAGCCCTGCAGCGCCTCAACGGGGGGATGGCCTGAAATTGTCACCCGAGTGCTGAGATACCCAGGGAGCTGCAGACAGGTGTGACAACCAAGGTCACAGCATAATGTGGCTGAAAGAAAGTGTGGGATGAACAGATGTGGCACTTCCCCCCTCCTGCCAGTTTTCCTGTGCAGGGCTGGCTTTAAGCAGCAGTTTTATAAATCCCTCCGAGGACCTGTGTTATCATGCTAGCTGTGGTGGCTCAGGAGCTATTTATGCCACATTTTGGGAATCCATCCTGCTTTGGCACAGCATTCGCTCTCAAACAGTGACCCCGCTGTGGGTTGTGGTGAATCAGGAGAGGAGCAGCAGCTGGACCAGTCTGGGGAAAGAGAGGAGCAGTGGCAGCAGGGAGAAGAAGGAGAAGTTTGAGCAGCACCTCAGGCCCATGGGTATTCAAATTCAGTAAAATGTGCCTTTTGATGCTTGGCTGAAAGGAGGTTTCAGATGCCCAGTTGATGTAGTCTCCCACTGACATCCACTTAGGGTGCCCCTGATTTTGCAGAGATGAAAATGCGTTCCAGCCGTAGCTGTCTTCTGTAGCATCTGCTGCTAAGGAGAGCCTGATCCTGAGCACTGGAAACCACCCAGGACCAACAGCTCCTACATTACTCCTCTGGACAGTGTGCTCCTATGTGCTCCACCAGTGTCCTCCTCTGGCGGGGACTGTACCCCAGGGAAAGGGAGCTGGCTGCAGCAGCAGCGGTGCTGCGTTGCTCTTGCAGTGCTGGCAGGGTCTGTCACTGCGGTGGCGTTGTGGGGCCTGGCTGGACTCTTCCTCTGAGCACCCTGCCCAGGAGGGCCATAGAATCTTAGAATGTCCTGAGTTGGAAGGGACCCACAAGGATCACCAAGTCCAACTGCTGTCCCTGCACAGGACAACCCCAAAATTCACCTCTTGTGTCTGAGGGTGTTGTCCAATTGCTTCTTGAATTCTGACAGACTTGGGGCCATGCCTGCCTCCCTGAGGAGCCTGTTCCAGTGCTCCACCACCCTCTGGGTGAAGAACCTTTTCCTGATGTCCAACCTAAACCTCCCCTGGCACATCTTCCTGACATTCCCTCGCATCAGGGGTGGCATGCCCGTCATCTCTCCTTAGCCCTTTCTGTCCGTGTGCCTGCTGGGACACAGCAGAGGGGCTGGGCTCCCACTGTCCCCCTGGTTGACCATTGCTGTGTTCAGGGCCTTGCTTGCCATGCAGGGAAGGGCTGAAGAGCAGGAGAAGATGAAACAACGCAAGTATGATTTGCACTTGAGCCTTCCTCACAAGGCTGCAAGTGGTATTGTGTTTAACCACCACATTAGCTTTCCGGGATCATACTTTGCAGCTCAACGGAGAATTTGTCTTGCACTTTCAGAGCTGGCAGCCAGGAGCCGATGTTGCTTTGTGCCGAACAAGCCGTGTTTGATCCCTCTCTGTTTTTCCCTCTTGCCATTTTGCTGTCAGGGATAGAGGTCAGCGGGGGAAGTTGTTGGCTGGATCCTGCAAGTGTGTGTGAAGTTAGAAGATTAGAGCAGGCTCATCACAGAGCCGAGAGGGGAAGGCAGGAGATCTGATCCAGGGCGAGCTGTGACATCCTCTGGCAAAAGGGGGTTCCTCGGTGAGTGCAATGGGGTGGGTTTCAGGTGCTTATTTGTGTGTGCAGTAGGCCGCTGAGTTTTGGCCTGCTGCACAGATATTCTCTTACAGAAGAGATGATCAAAGGGTGAACAGAGAAAAGATGATTAAAGAGGAGTGTGGGAATTATGACACAGAGGTGTTGCCACAACGTGCTTTGGAGAAAAAGGGCAGAAAATGCAGTCTGAAACCACACTATTTATTTATTTTTTTCTGCCAAGTGAGGTAAGAGAGGTGGCCTGCTGGTGAAGCAGCATGCTGTGTTTCATTAATCCTAGTAGCTCACCTCTTCTCAGTATCAGGGCTCTGGCAGAGAACTGTGGTATTGAGTCTGCTTTAAAACAATTTATTTATTTGGAATTACAACGATAATTTTAAAAAGTTATCCCAAGTTCAAGGCGACCCAATACATCATTGATAATGCTGTAAAATCCCCACCGTGTTAATCATTTAAACAGCGGCTTCACCAGGTCCTACAGGGCTTCCTTCCTGCCTCTTCATATCTGTAGGCTCTAAATATCATCCACCTCTTGCAGTCATCATTGAACTTACCCTGAAAAGGCCCCTCCGAAGGCAATAAAATACCCCTACTCCATCTCCGTAGCCCAGGGCTGTAGCTGCCATGCTGCTTTCCTGAGGCAGAACAGGCAACACTCTGGTGAGCCCCCAGCTCTCGTGCATCCTCCTGCTCCTCCTCGCCCCTTGTAGCCCCCACCCTGGCAGTGTCACATCCAGCCTGGAGAGCCCATGGTAGGGCTTTCTGACCACATGCCGCCTCTCAGCAGCGTGCCCGTCTGTTTGCCAGAGGGAAGGGAAGGTGGAAGGCTTGGGGCTGAGAGCTGCTGGAGTGACAGTCACAGCACCAACTGCGACGAGTGTTACAGCTACATGCTGGGAAATCAATGCGTGGCGTGGCGGTGCCTTGTCGGGAGGAGGAGCAGGAGTCACTGGGGTTGGGAATCAAGCACCAAGACCTGAGCGAGGCAAAGTGAGCGGTGAAACCTCCAGCCTTGGTGTTCGCCAACAGAGGAGGTGTGGATGCCTCAGCCTGCCTCTCCTCTTTGCTCGCTTTCTCACCTATCAATTGGAATAAGCCTAAGTCTTTTGAAGAAGGGGAGGAAAAAGACGTCTCCCCTGCTGAGATGGAGCTTGCCTTGGAGCCCAGGAAGGCAAGTTTGCAGGAGTGCAGCTGTTGCCCAGCGCTGCGCATTGGGCCAGCAGGCGTGGGAGGAGAGGGACCGAGCAGTGGGGCCAGCTCCTGGCTCCTGCCCTCCTCCTGCCTGCGTGCTGCCAGATGTCCCCTCCTAGCCTGAAATCCAGGGGCCAGGAACAGCAGTGGGCAGCCCTCCCTCCAGTTTGAGGTGATCATTGCTGCTGAAGGGCCCAAGCATTCTCCTGCTGCCAAAGCGTTACCCCTTTGCTTCCCTGCTGCGGCATGGCTCAGCCCCATCGTCTGCCTTTTGCATGTGGGGAAACCGAGGCTGAGGGAGGTGTGCGAGGATGGACCAGGGTCCTTTCTCCACATCCCGTTTCTGTCCATCCTCCTGGCTTGTTGTTAGGCAGTTGTTAGCTACTCTGTGAGAACTGGAAACACATCTGTAGCGGCTAAAAATGGTGCCATCACTAAAAACCTCAGGTGACAAACTTTTTTATGTTTGTTTACGAGACAGCAAGGAAGGCTAAAGAGGCATGGCAGTAAGATTTTTTGTCCTTCTGTATCTGTGGTTTGAATTGGTGCTAAGATCAATAGTTCCTTAGTCTCTGCAGTGATTGTGCAAGACGTGACCACCACCACTAGCTGGTCCTCTCGTTAGCCGCATCAGCAGATGTCAAAAAATTAAACCTGAAACTGTAAGGAAAGGCAAAATGGATGGATCGCAAATCGTTTATTAGCGTTCACTGATGCTGATGGTAGTGCTTTCAATAAGCCTAATGAAAAGCGTTTGACTGTCTCTGTGAACTCGATTATTGATTATTAGTGAACGATAAGAGTAATTTGATATCTTGCTGATGCCATGCTCCTATTGCATTGCAGTTAAAATGTCAGTTAACACGCCATTTAATATTCTATTAGTATTGAATTAGCACTTATTACACTGTGAAAATCATCACCATAAATCCTTATTAAAGCATGATCCATACAGCTGGGTGGCATCTCTGGCAGACTAAGAGGGTGTGTGTGTGCAGACAGACATACTGAGATGCATCATCCATGTGGAATGCATGTGTGGAGTGTGCCAGGACTTGGAATTTCCACGTTCATACATGGATTTTTCCCTGACAGTTTGTGAGGAACAGGTGTGCTGTACAGAGCAGCTCAAATCCGTTTCACTTACTCTTCCCATTTTCCTCCTTTCCCTCTCCTTCCCTCTCCTCTTTGCTGGGAAAGCAGCCTGGCAGGGCTAGTGCAGTGCGCTGGATGTGCTGGTGCCCACCAGCACTGACAGGTGTGCCAGTGGGTTTTCAGAAGTGACTGGGAAACTTCATCTCCCACTGACTTCAGCTGTTGATCTGCTTAGCCCCTCACCGTCATCCCCCTCGAGATTTTCACAAATCCAGAATGAGCAGGGGAGGGGTTATGAACGCCTTTGAAATGGACCTAACCCCCGATTCTCGGTGCCTTTATGACTCTATGCAGAAATGTTTGTGCAAGAAGGCTGGTGACCCTAAGGCAGCTGGCTCTGGAAACAGTCTGGGTGTCCGTGCAGGGCCTCTGCCCCCAGCCCTGGGGCACAGTGCGCTCTCTGTGTCCTCGCTTCCAGCTCCCTGGGCTGGTGATTACAGCCCGGGGCAGCAAACCGAACTGAGGCACCACCACGTCGCAGTGGTGGTCATTTCTACATGTAAGTGGCTGCTCGTGGATTCGCCTGCCTCCTTCTTTTTTACAAAGAGCAGCTTTTTAAAAACAATACAGATTGCAGCTGAGAGCTCACCTCAGGGCAAGTGCCTGCCTGGCCTCAGGGGCAAACCCTCGCTCCCCTCCCTTGGCTGGATGCCGGTGGTGCTGGACGGGGTCTGTTGGGCTGCTCTCTAAAGCGTATGTTTTTTCAGATCAGACAGAGCTGCTGCCAGCTTGGCCAGTGGTGCGGCATGCCTCCTGTCAACACCCATGTAGCCTGGCTTTCCTCCTGCCCACAAGTAACCCCAGAACAACTTGGAGAGCATCCACGGGTGTGCGAGAAGGGAGGGTGTGAGAGGTGCCGCCCATGAGGGTAGGGTCACATTGCAAGGGACGGCAGCATGAATGAAATGCATTCAAACAGAGGAACTTGGAAAATGCCTGACCCGTGCTAAGAGGCTGTATGAAAGCCTACTGTCAAATATTTGTCTTATCTTCAAGCAATAATCTTTATCCTCTCTCTTTCAAATACAACATATGCGCGAACAGTGGTGGGGAGAGGTGCTGGGTTATTTGGATGCCGGGAGGCTGTGGGCAGAGCTCTGAGGGGTGAAGGGGTGACAGCTCTGGAGACTGAGCTTCCCTATTATCCGCAGAGCAAACATGGTATGAGCTGCCACAGGGCAAACCCTCCCAGCCTGTCTGAGCCCAGCCCTGGTGGGTACGGCTGCCAGGGTGAAAGAGGAATTATGTCCCCGTGTCTTCTATAGCCCTGGGCCTCTTATATGAGACACAGCTGAGAGCAAGCAGGACGTGCCTCCTCAGTGGCATCTCCTCATGTCTTCTGTGCAAGCCACCTTCTGGAGGTGCGAAGTGGTCCTGAGAGCAGGTGCCTAGGCCAAAGATGCATTTGTCTTCACAGCACCTTCTCCATTCTCTGTCAAGGAGCAATACTCTTGTCATGCAGTTGTAACAGGATTAGTCTGTCCTCTGCCTTGCAATCGCTGGCGATCACAGCTGTGGCAATTGCTGGTCCTGCTGCTGCTCCTCTGCCTACCGCCCCTAGCTGTCATTCTTTCTCTCCTGTCTCAAATGGGATGTTCACTGGACATGCTGTGCATCACAGGGATGGCAGTGACACCCCCACAGATGATTCTTTTCAGCCTCAAATCTGCACTTGCCTGCACAAGCGGGCAAGTGTGAATCAACAAGGACCTTTGTGTGTGTGTGTGTGTGTTAGGATGACAGTGTTTGAGGAGTGAATCCTTCTTTCCACAAAGCCATTTTTTCTCAGAGGGGTGGAGAGGGGAGATACATAAAGCTTCCCCCCCTTGTGCTGCTGAAACTGAGGGATGGAGCAGCTGTGCCCTGAGCTGCTGGAGCCCTGAACCTTTGCTCTCCAGGCTGGCGGGTGGCGGGGGGCTGCGAATGTAACTCTCTTGTATACTTAACTTTTGAAAGTGAGGGAGAGCATGGGAAGAACTCCTCCTGACATTTCCCATTGGCAGGCTTAGAAGGGATTTGGTGACCAGGATCTCTCGTGGCATTCCAAAGTCATTTTTGGTAAAGATGCATGCCACAGACAAAAGGAAGAGAGAACAGGAGGCATGGCCACCCCAAATCCTATGGTTTCATGAACCAAAGGTTTCTGAAACTCTTCAAAAAGTCATTGTGAAATACATGGCCATGGGGCAGCGATGGTTCACTGGCAAGGCAGGAGTGTGCTGTAGAGCTTCTGAGCAAAGTAGTAAAGGGAAGGAACAAGATGGAGATGATGGAGAGGTTTGTTAATCTCTCCCTCACCTTTCTCACTCTCTGCAGGTGTTATGTAGAAGACAAAAGCTCCAAGGTGGCCTGGTTAAACCGTTCCGGCATCATTTTTGCTGGAGAGGACAAGTGGTCCCTGGACCCTCGAGTAGAGCTGGAGAAGAGAAACCCCCTGGAATACAGCCTGCGGATCCAGAAAGTGGATGTCTACGATGAGGGGTCCTATACGTGTTCAGTGCAGACGCAGCATCACCCCAAGACTTCCCAGGTTTACTTGATCGTGCAAGGTAAGGAACATGCCTGAGCAGAGAGCTAAGAGCAAAAGACTCAGTGGGTGGAGGGATCTGTAATTTAGAGAAACCCCAGGGTCAGTAGCCTGCGTGTCCCTTAGGTTTACAACAGAAGCCAGCAGAACTGTCGTGTTCCACTGCAGCGTGGCAGGACTTCGCTCTGCTGTCAGTCTGTCCTTACGAAAGTGGTGGCAGAGCAGGGGACACCAGTGATGCCAAGACATATTCTAGTATAATGCAAACCTGGCTCCTGGCTGTGGTTGTTCTGGCGCTGAGGGGAAAGCATTTGTTTATAATGACACTTGTCAGAACAACGTGCTTGCCTCATCTCTTTCCAAACAGCCCTTTGGTTTCTTCGCCTCCTCCTTTCTCAGATTTCCTTTATTTTTTCTCATGTCAACAAGCTACTGTGTTGTGGTTTGTGGCTCTCTGTTGTCAACTCTTTGCAAGGCTGAAGAATTAATTTTGCTAGGTGTTTTTCTGTGCTGGGTCACTGGTTTGCAGGGTGCACTGTCGCTAGGCATGTGAGAAACCTGGTACCTGAGGTAGTTGCCGTATGCCTTATGTTACCCTCTCCTTTTTTAGCTTATCTCCTCCAGTGTGTGTTATAGGAAACTGGCATTCTGAACCAGCATTCCCCTAGTTGTCTACTTGCATTCATGGTGTAAGAGAGAGTAAACATATTAAGGAGTTCACCAATTACTGGTAAAGGTATTATGGAGTTTACTTGTTCCATTTTGTCCAGACCAGAATACCAAACAAGTGAGTTTATTCAGTTTTGTTTTGGTTTGCTTTTAATCTTCACACCATTCTGTTTATCTGTCGATTTATCTAAAATATTTATAGAGCAGCTTAGATAGATGGGTATGTATGGATGTGTTCGATACATACTACAGATATGTTTGGCTTCTACATTATCATTCAGACAGGAGTTTGTTATTTCTCCTGATTTGTCTAGGAACCTGAAGGGCTGCAGATTTTATTTTCCCCAGCAAGTGTTTGAATCGCTCTGGCTATAAATGCATGCATGAAGGGACTCCTCCTCTTGCTGGTGTTTCTTAGCAAGCTCGGGACTAGCTAGCGTATCGGGTGTTTATCTGCCAGGTGAAGTCCAGACGTATGGTCAGAGGTGATGCTTCACATGTGCGTGTAGCGAGACAGAAAGCTCCTGCTTTCTCTTCTGGAGCAAAATCCTCCCCCAGCAACGTGAAGAGCGGCAGCACACGGAGCAGCTCTCCTGGCTTGTCTGGGTGTTTGCTGGAGCGCACTCGGTGTGAAATGCGCTTGCCAACGCTGGAGGTGCACCCTGCCTGCTCGCTCGCCGCAGCGCTGCATAGCTAACCAGCTGTGTGTGGTTTGTGGCTGGTGAAATCTAACAGCAGTCATTTTCCGTTTACCTGTCAAGAAAAACATAGGTACAAATGAATTTTAGAGCAACACACTTGTATTATTAATTTTATTTGTGCCTATTAGATATGGGCCTAAGGAGGAAAATGGAATTCTCTAGCTTAGCTTTTGCCTAAATGTGCGGGTGTCTGGTTCTGAACTACTGCCACCTTCCTAAAGATGAGAAAATCCAGGTTTTGGCACGCCTAAACTCTGGATGCCTGTAAACAAGGTATCTGTGGATAATCTTTGTTTAATGCCTGCCGCAGATCTAGCAAAAGACTCATTATGATATCATGCTTACTTTTAAAGCTTCAAGTCATGTAATCCTGTAATTAGGGGAAACTCATAGCTTTGATCTTTCTAAAACTAAATTTCATCTTGTAAGAAAAATCTATGCAAAATATAAATACAAAATCCTTTACAATTTGGAAGAGTTAGACTCAACATTTCAAACCATGTTTTTATTATTTTAAAATTAATAAATAATTAATTTTAAATAATCTTATCTAATAAAACTAATTCATTAGAAAATAATATAGGTTAGAAAATATCCTTTTTCTCTCTGAGTATCATTTTCTCCTATTGATTATTATTCTTAGATTTGCAGGTTGTCTGCCTGAAAAATACTCTCCCACTAGCACAAATTAGTTTGGATATTGAGTCATGATAAGCTTTTTAGTTATATTTATTTAATGTAGTTTATTTACTTCTCTTGGTTTTGTGTTCATAAATTAAAAAAATGTCGTCTATGTGAAGCTCTGGGCATCCCAAACACAAAAATAAATAAATAACAGGAAATGTGGATCCTGAAAAAATAAATAACAGGATGGTCAACTGATCTCCATGGTAGTCTGGCAGGATTTCTGGAATGATGATCAGTGATTCCCTTCAAAAAAGCCCAGGGAAACTGAGACAAGCCAGGGTTGGAGACTCCTTGCCAGCTTTGCACACACCAGTAATGCTTGGATCTGTCAGTGCAAGATCCCACATCCATAGTCGCTCATGCCCTGGAAGCATTTTTGCTGCCCACTGCTCTATATGCCAAAGATGGGTCCTTAATCTCCCCCCGTTCAACTCCCTCATCTATGTAGCCACTGTGAAGCCCCAGCCCTTCTCACCCCTAGAAACAAATGGGGTAGATATATCAGAGACTAACAGGTAGGCAGATACTAGAGGGGTGCTGGGAGCCCTTGTAGCTAGAGAAGACCGCTTCCATTTCTGCAGTGCCAGCTGAAATACATGGGCTTTGGTGTATCCTAAGGATTCACTGTGTTTAGATCACTGCAGGCTAATGCAATTGCATTCTAGGAGCAGGTCCCTTCCTCCCTCAAGAAAATCAGCTTTCCCTGGGGTGAACTCTGCTGCATGAACTCTGCTATCCGGATCTGCAGGGGTACCTACAGAATGAGGGACATTAGCTCTCTAACATGTGTGCCCCTGTCCTTTAGCACTTCCAAGGGAAAAGCCAATTCTTTCTCATCAGCCAGCACCAGTCTCTGCGTAGATAGCCTACTTGGTCTGCGGCTTTGCTCTCTGGCTTAAGTGTATGCGTCCACTGGTGGGATTGCTCTCATCTGGGACATACTGCAAAGGTCTAAAAGAGGGGGAATGAAACAACACTTAAGAAAAAAAAAATCACAACTTGACAGCTAAAAGTAGAAAAAAGAGGGCTTTTGTAAGTCTTTCCTCCTTTTCAAACTCAAAGCCAGCTTTGCTGGTAGAAGTAGGTGTTCACCACCAAAAGATTCATTAGTATAACCATGGCCATCTCTTCTGTGTTTCTGACCCAGGTGGCCGCACCGCTTGCAGGGTGGGTTGAGCTGAATGCAGCTGTCTCTGCCCAGCTCCAGGTGCCACCAGATGCTGATACTGCACTCTCTGCACTGGGGTGAATGCATGAAGAGGCTCCTCTGAGCTACCACCTCACTCAAAGCATTTCATGTTGCCTCAGTTGGGGTGTAATGGCTACTAGCGACTCTTTCCATTTACTACCCCAGGTTTTTCTGCTGGGGTTTGATCAGAGGAGCAAAGAGCTGGAAGGACCCCACCAGAAAGGATCTGGTCCTTCTGCATGCAGTGAGACAAGATCAGCTATACTGTGACTGTCCCTAACAGGTATTTTTTGAAGACGCCCTGTGCCTGCATAGCCAGTACATGGTCATTATTTCACTCTCCTTGTGCTTGGAAAGCTTTTATTAACATATGATCCAAATTGATTTTGCTGCCAATTATTTCTGGTCCTTCTAAGACACATGGTGGTAATTTCTTCTCCTCTTCCTCAAAACTACCTTTTGCTTGCTAGAAACCCATTAACCCCTGTATCTCAGACCTTTCTAGTCCAGCTTAACAGACTCCCTATTTCTCACAAGTCATATTTTCCAACCCTTATATCATATGTATTTCACTGTCTGTTTCCTTAAGTGTACTGTGCAAAACCAAAGCAAGAGTTCCAGTTTAGGACTCAGTTGTGCAGATAAAAGTACCAGCCATGTTTTGCATATCATGCTTCACTTGTCTAAGCCCACAATAAGATGAGATTTACCTTTTTTTGTAAGAGTGCCTCATTGCTTTCTCTTATTTAGTCTCCCAGCTGCTCTCTGTTACTGGTCTGCGGCACAGTCTGCGGCTCACTCCTCACTTCTGTATTTAAGCATTAGTTGTTTTCTCACCCCTTGTGCAGCATAGTGCTTTGTGCTCGCTGTTGTTGGATGCCGTCTGGATGGTTTCTCCATGGAGACCACTTCTTCGGTTTACGTATGACCCTGGTCTCCAAAGCACTTGTAACTGCCCCCAACTTGGTGTCATTGACAAAAGTCAGGTGCCTTCTTTCTGTTCCATCATGAAGGTGTTAATTAAAGTATCGAAGATATCAGGGTACAAGAGCCGACTGTGGTAGCAACCCACTAAAACCTCAATCCCTGGCGGATAGTGATGCATTGATTGCAGCTCTTTGAAGCATCCTGATGGTGATTTAACATCTACCATATTCTCTTAGCTTGTTCAAGAGACTGTCAAGCCTCCTGAAGTCAAAATATATCACATCATCACATATAGTTTTCCTGCATTATCTGCTATGCCAGAAATCCTGCCAAAGAAGGAAATGAGGCTGGAGTGACATGATATGTGCTTGCCAAAAGTACATTGATTATATTTTCCTTCATTGTATTTTTATCCTCTAGGTGTTTATAAATGAGATGCTTAATCATTCATTCCAGTATGTTGACTAACTTGTTCCAGGAGAATGAGTCGTAATGGGGACACGATGGCTGCCCTTTTCCCAGTGTTACCTTGGGTCCTCGTTCTTTTATCCTCAAGCCCTTCCCAGGCGTTAAATATTAGTGGAGAAATCCCTATAGTCCTTAATTGTCTCATCAGGGTCACAGGCACAAAGGCACAGAGATCTTAACAGGCATGGGGTTTAAAAGTTCTCTCAATAAAGACTTAGGCCTATTTAAGTCCAGCTAATGTAATAACTAGGAGCAAACAATGGTTGCTGTATTTGCTGTCCAGAGCCTTTACAACAAGGCATCATTGCGAGCGGAGACAGCTGGGAACTTTTCAGTGAAACTAGAAGACTTCACTGGTTTTGGCTTTGATTAAAATTTCATCAGGAAGGTTTTACAGGTCTGAGGTGCTTTTTCTGGTCAAAACTGGGAAGAGAAGAAGGCATAGCATTGCCACGGCCTGTCTAAAAGCTGAAGCATTGAAGTGGGGTATGGAGAACTCACATTCGCATTTTTGCTCAAAGCCTGGGACTCCTACAGGCTCACTAACATTTCTTGTGATTCCCAGTTATTGGCTGTTCCAAGGATGTGGGCTCTCCCTTAGTTTAATGTTTATTTTGTGAAAAAAAAAAAAATCAAAAGGGCTTTGTCATTTTGGCAAAAAAAAAACCCAAACAAATTTGGAAACATCAGCAGCAAATTCTCACAAAGAGGAATTCTTATTTACTGCCCAGCCCTAATCACAAACTCAAAGTCAGATGTATAGCGGCTAAAAGCCAAAGCCTACAGTTTTCTTTCAAACTGATAGGCATTAATGTGTGAAAAGAACCACAGGGTGTAGCCTTTCTCCATTATACGTTGCCTTTGTAGAGCTCCTTGCCTGCAAAGGTCCAGAGTGACCATTCATTGTTTCGAAGCGATATAAAGATGTGTTTGTTGTTGCTGGGATTTAACCGTAGAAAATCTACTATTAACTCTATGCGGTAGATTAGCTGTGCCCCCTCGTAGTCCACTCCTCTGAAATAAAAGGGCTGTGTGTGGGTGACTGGTAAAGCACCACAGAGCGAAATCCTTTACCCAGAGAGGCAGCTGAAGCCGGCCAGGCTGCCCCGGTGTAAGCTCTGCTCAGACAGCGAGCCCCTTGCTGGGAGCCGAGTGTAGGCCTGAGGAGGGAAGGTGGTGTCCACCATCCCCTCAGCCCTTGCCCTCATTGCTAGGGACAGCGATAGGGAAAGAACGTGCTTTAGACTTTGGGGCTGTGAGAAGGGTTTCTGAACAGAAGTGGAGCAAGGCACACAAGTGTGTTTTATAGGAGCCTGAAGTCGGAGATCAGGCGGAGGTAACTTCTGCTGGTCATCAGCCTTGGGCCTGAGCCGATGAACCATGGTGGGATTTGTCTGGCCAAACACAGTCGTTACTACCGGCGTGGGTCCCTTTGGACTCCCTTTGCCATTAGTGAGGAGAAGCAGGCTCTTCTCAGACACCATCCAGTTCATCCTAAAGTAGCCATCCAAAATTCATCAGAGGGATTGACCAGTGGAAACATCAGCTTCCCTCCATGGCTGTAGAGGGGAGTCCAGACTGAGCAGTCCGTATGGTGCCATGCGTCCTTTCAGTCTTTCCAGACCCTTTTAGGTCATCCTCTTTATTCAGTTTATTCCCTGCCAGAACACAGAGTCGGTGACTGTCAGTTTTTGCGACGGGTCACTGGGAGGCCAGAACCGGGCTGGTTTTGAGCTCAGCAGAGCGGCGGTGTGAGCCCATTGTCCCTTGGCACATCTGGCCTTCCCGCTCTTTCAGCCAGCACTGGAAGCAGAGCGGTTTGAGGAGAGCTGAAGCTATTTCGCCTTTGCTAGCCAGACACTAAGGATGCTGGAGTCAGATGCCGTTTTCTGAGATATGTGTGCTTTCCCTCTTTGTGGGCGCGGAGCCCAGAATTCGGAGGGATCTTTCTGAGTGCTAACACTGTAGCGTTTTCAATTCCAGGGAGCCTGCAGTAGGTAGGAATGAGCACAGACCGCTTTGTCTTTTTCAGGACATAGCCCCAGTGGGAAAATGACAGCAAATTTGGCATGCTGTTGCAAAGAATAATGAGATAACATGGGAGTATGAATTTTCTGGGAGGAAGAAAAAAGATCATTTTTCTGGGAGCAGTGGGGGAGAAGAAAAGATTGGAGGGAGGAGATAAATTCAGATTACTACAGGGACTGGGAGAGACAGAACCAGTATGCTTGGAAGGAAGTGACAGCGGATCAGTTTGATGGGGAAAATAAGCTGAGAGAGCAGGGAATCATCTTGGGGAACTGACACACAGTAGATCTTGCTTCCCCCTTCTGCTGTTACCATGGACCGTCATTTCCTACTGGCGAAATAATTCTAGAATTTCGGGCACACAGTAGTATTGATGGCAATCTTGCTAGGTTTTGTGTGCTGGTTTGTTTTGCCCAAACTCATAAATTGCAGGAAACTGCACCTGGTGTTTCATAGGTTACCAAGGAACTTCCTGCCGCTCGCCGTCTAGTATGTTTATGGCTTCCCCATAGTGTCCTGATGCCTCTTAACTTCTGTTTTCTTATCTCCAGGCATGGCTGGAGTGTTACCATGCAGCATAGGGTTCGGCTCTGTTATATAGGTTGGATCTCAGCACTTTTCAGTGCACAAATCAGGAGGTTTTTCTGGAAATATTTTGGTGCTTGCTTTGCAGGTGCAGGCAGGAGACAAAAACAGAATACTTCAGAAAACGCTTACTCATTTTGGAGAAAGAAGTATTGCACGAAATACATGGAATGCTTTCCTGTGGCTGGGAGGAAGGATCTTGATATGATAATGCAACTTCTTAGCGATAAAAATCAGCTTAGCTTGAGTGGTCTCTTTGCAGCAGTATCAGCTGATTTTTTGTGATTTGTCTGATCAGCTGATTCTTGATTCAATCCCGAGCTCTAAAAGATCTTGCCTTGTTATTTCTCTGGTTGTCTCAGTCTACTGTCCGGAGTCTTAGCCTTCAATATATGACAGTGGAGTAGGGACAATATTTTGCTCTTAACTCCAAATACAATAAGAACCTAGTCTCGCCACAAAGTCTGCTAACCCCTGAGAGAGAACAGATAATCATAAATCCAAGTGTGTTTCTGCTCCCACTGCTGAAAAAGGAATGGCCTTGGTAGCACAACAGAGTTGCCTTGACCTGTTGCGAGCCTTGAAATTTGACTGAATTTGCCTGCAACAGCATATAGACCCTTGGGCATCCTAAGTCATATATTGCCATTGCTTGTTCCCTCCATGATGGCTGGTGTCTTGCCAACAGTGAGTGTACATTTTTTTTCCCACATCATCTTGAGATCTTTTTGCAGAGAATATTAATAACCAGGAATAAATATCTTACTGATTGTACATTGCAGTGCTGTAACAGTTTAGTAGCTTGAAAATGAGAAAAAAGGTTTTTTAGAAAAATTCTCAAAAATATCTGATCTGAAGCTTCGTATTTCTTGTCCAAAATAAAGAGAAAAGATATGTAGCTAATCTCCACTAGAAACTTGTCCTTTTACATGCAATATGGATGAAAGCTAAGTTTAACCATGCCTCACGTTTTTCTATCTCAGATCAACCTTTTCTCTAGCTTTATGGTCCATTTTATTTTCTTCTTTTCTTTTCCTTGAAAGAAATACTGCCAGGTTGAGGTGAGCCACATCTGCGGTTCGCTCATTTGAGCTTTTATTACATACAAACCCTAGAGATGCTGGGAGTAGCTTGGCTTCCTAAGGAAACAAAGCGTGTATGGGTTTATCTGCAGGGTTATGCTGTTTGCCTGTCCTCCTGCTTGGCAGTCCTCTGCTCAGCTGACCCCAGCACCCCTCGTACCTGCTGTGACCTTGCCCCAACAAGAGCTCCTGCCCCTCAGATTCTCACTAGGTCTCCTCCTGCATCCTGTATCCGATGGGACATGTAAAAGGCTGTCGGGTTGCAGGCTGGTTTGGAGCCAGGTGCGTGCCAGCTGGCAGGTGCCACCTTGACTGAACCTGGTCAAGAGCTTTGAAGGTTTTCCAAAGTATGAGGCACCAGGACCTAGGACGTGTAGCTGTGGTAAATCAGGCCTTGCTAATTCTAGCATTTGTGGAACAGAGTGTTCCTTTTGTCTGTTTTTCTTATTTCACTGGTGCCAGTGGAGTTGATACTGCAACTCTGCCATGCTCAAAAACTCCATATGGGATGAAATTCCAGATTCCTGGGGTCCACCAGCTCATGTTCTGTGTTTTTGGCTGCTGTGTTACTGTCTACACTCATTGTAGCTGTGTGTTAGTGGATGAGAACCTGGACCAAAATCTTGATTCCACTGAAATTAAAGGGAATTTTGCTTCCTTGGAACCAAGATTTCATCTGAAACTGGAATTGGCTAGAAACAGATTGTAAAATAAACCTAAATTGAGCCAGCAGTTCAAAACCAACAAGACTTGTAGAAAGAAGCGAATTTATTTCCTAATTTAAAAGCTTTCCATTTTACTACTTCATATGGATTAATTACAGAAAGAAAGAAAGAAGTTGCCACTTCAAGAAAAGGAGCAAGGAGACAGCGTTTCTGAAATGAGACTGTCCTTTTAAAAGTGACTCGAGGACTTGAAGGGTGGGGAGAGGCAGGTAGGCATGGTCTCTGTGCTGTGCCTTCCTACCACCACCTGCGTCCATCCGCACAGTGGGTACTGACCCCAGCTGACCCGTGGTCACCGCCTGCTCCTGCCATTTGTCTCTATCCACTTGCAGGCCCTCATCGCTCCTGAGCGGACGCATAGTCTGTCTTGTTGGTGTGAATGCACGTCCTACCTTGTAGGATAAGCCTCCAGCTGCTTCCCACAAAAAAAAAAAAACACCCACGAATGATAAATTGTATTAAGTAATAGCTTTTCAGGGTTTGGATTTTGATGGCTTTTCTCACAGCTCCAGCTCTTCTTTTATATCTTTAGAAACATTGGAATTGCTACCCCGGTAGCAGCTCCTTACTCACCAGAAAGCGGAGAAACATTCTGAGAAAATAATGACTTAATATCACATTTCCTGTATAGCCACTTAAATGTCAGTAGTCGGTTGCTTGGGAAAAAAAAAAACAAAAAACAACCCTCCAAAATAACAGAATAGCAGATTGGTTTAATAAAGCCTGAGATGTGATAGTTAAGGGGAAAAAATAACTTGCCAAATGTGCACACAACAAAATAGATGAAAAAGAAACAGATACTTAGACATATGGCTTCCATTTACAGAGTATTCAGGCAGGGAGCACTTTCTCAAAACCCAACCACAGCTTTTGAAAATGCCTTTAAAAAAAACCCAAATATGAGGTTTAAAAGTGTTAGTCTCCAACAGGAAACAGGAGAAAGGTTGTTCCTGGGAAGGAAACAAAGGTTGACGTGGGTGATCTGAGGGAGGGGGACCACGTAGCCACACTTGGTGGCAGTGCTGGGTCTCTGCCTGTCACATCTCAGGCTGTCAGCGGGCAGACCTGTGGTAGGAGCAACCAGGCTCAAGGAACCAAGGAGTCAAGGAGTTGTGGTGGTGTGTGAAAGGCTGAGAACACACGCAAGAGATTGGTTTGTTTCCCAAAGAAACATCAGGAGTGCCATCGTTTCTCTGCCTGGCTTTTTCTGAGGGACCCTTTGGAGATGCCCAAATGGGGGTTGTGAGCATTCTCAGTTCTGATATAGAATAGAATCACAGAATCATTTCGGTTGGAAGAAACCCTCCGGATCATTGAGTCCAACCATAACCTAGCTCTGGCACTAAACCATGTCCCTAAGAACCTCGTCTAAATGCCTTTTAAACCCTTCCAGCGATGGTGACTCCACCACTTCCCTGGGTGGCGTGTTCCAATATCAAAAGGCTGAGGCTGCTGAGGCTTAGACAACATTACTTTTAAAATTCCCTCTTTCTTCATATATCAGATATCCCTTGTATCGTCTGTTTGATGGCATGATCTTGTACTTCTCTGGCCTTCCATAGAATCTTCTAGGAACATCCTAATTTATTATGAGGATACATATTGGAATGAGGAACAGTTCTTAAAAAACAAAACTTTCATGTCTTCTCAAAGAGAAAAGTAGACTACAACATTTTTTCTTCCCATTCCATTAAGGTTACCTTTAAAAAAAAATCCACGAAGAAAAAAAAATTGATAACTAGGGAGGTCCTCTCTAATGAAATGAGAATTGGATTTTGGTGATAAGTTTTAATTTAGGGCAAATAATTTAATTGGAATGACTCATTAATTTTGGGGTGCGTAAATTGGGCCTCTGGCAGCCTATTATCTTCTTTATTTCTTTCTGGGTCTTCTCTGTCAGCAGTATAAGAAAAGCCTTTTGCCTTTAATAAGGTAAGGAGACACTCCCTTTGAATGTGTGGGGAAAGGACTCTCACGATGCAGTGATTTTAACATAATGGCATCTCACCTTTTGGGTGCCCTCAGCTTATAAACCACTCAGCCTGCAAGACCAGTGGGTTTTCACATCTTCCTGGCATATAGATGCTCAGATATGCACAGGGTATGGGTGATGTGGTGGGCCTGCGACATCTGACCATGGCTGACTTGGACACAGAGAGGTTAGCAGCGTTCTGCTGGGAAGGGCGGTCATGGGTGTGCTAGTGGATGCAGGAGGCCAGAACCGTGTCATCAGAAGAAATTGTATCTTCTCTGAGTTAGTGGGTGAGTGGGACATCTGCTCGCGTTTTATTAACTGGGAGGTTCATCTCCCAACTTCGGTGCGCAGCAAGTATATCCACTAATATGTTGAGTGCAGGAAGGCAAAGTAAAACACAGAGAGTAAAGAGCCTTTCAAAGGGAGAGAAGCCAAGAAGCAAGATCCTAGAGCTGAATTCCGCATGGCCCTCACGCAGGTGCCGCAGCAGCTGCTGTAGTCTGGAGAGTCTCTTCAAATTGATTGTCCCCTTGTTAGACTGATGGGAATGTCACTTTGGGTAATGTTCCTGTTTTGAATTCCAGCAACAACAAAAAAATTTCTTTGAGAAGAAGTAGGATAAATCTCCCCAAATGACCATAGAACAGACTTCACAAAGTAGAAGCCTTATGACCTTAACAAATCCAACGATGATCTTGGGGATTATGAATTTATAGAGCTCCCAATTGATGATTTTACCTGAAAGATTAATCCACTTACTGACCTACAGCCAAGAGGTTAAGAACAAAAGTTCATAGGGAGACCACCCTCATTAACCTGTTTGAGAGGAGCGTTAACAGCGTGGCAACAATTGCTTTTCCTACTGTGTTTTTCACTATTCTGAATGTGTGTCATGTAATTCGTGGCATGACTGTGTTCCAGTAGAAAATTTACAGCTATTCAAAGCCTGTGGACCATCTTTGCAAATGAGTTGGACACCTTGGTTATGCCTATACTTCCTCTGTGGATAGTATCAGAGAAAGCCCTGGACACCAGGCCAGGTGACATGGACTGGCTTGTGTTTGTGCTACTTGATGGTGCTACCTTTTGGAATGGGTAGATCACATCCACGCTGCACTGGGCACTGGTGGGGAGCCTGGTCGCTTCCATTCTCCCTGTGATGCCCCTGTGGCTCTGAAGTATGCTTCTTTTTCAGCTGATTGATTCGTTATGTTTTCTGATTAAAAGTGCCTGAAATAATGAGAAGGCTGGGACACAGCCCAGCAGGTTGGTGTCTTTATAACCTGGTGCCAAGAGTCTGTGTTACACGACACAGGAATGCATGGAAGCATTTGAAAGCCCGGGGCCTGTGGAGTTGGTGTTGGAGGACTTTTGCAGGTTGAGGAAGCCAAACTTGGCATTGTCTGCATGTCCGGAGGGGGCTGTCCATGTCAGCTGTGCCTGCTCCTCCTCTGAGAGGGGATGCACTAGTTCATTCTGGAAAAGAGCTTGGGAGTGAACCCATGTTTGTGTGCATGGCTGTCCGAAGGACTGGAGCAAAACTCAGAAACCGTGCTTTGCTCTCTGGAGCAAAAGACAATAAAACCCATGGACAGCACAGACGTAGCTGTACAAGGCTGTAAAATGTTCACCACATTATAACAACTCCAGAGTACGTACATCATCCTGCTAGACAAATTGCACAGGTGTCCTATCAGAGGCAGGACTAAAATCCAAGTCCAGAGGTATGCATCTCTGTCACTCAGCCTTTTAAGTGTAACTCTCCTAAGGTGGTGTATCTCTTGTATGTATGGACACTTAGTCATGCAAACAGAAGTAGTATACTGCAGGTAAGATTCATCACACTTAAACTTAGACATCTTAGTGTTAGTAGCACAAATTGAAGCTAGTCATCTGGCCCTCAGCTGTAGTCTGTTGGGAGAAGCTGACATCTTACTTTTCCTGCTGTCTGCCTCAAGATAATGGTATAGATCATCCTCTGAAAGTTCCTGTTTCTCTTTTGGACAACAGGAGAAATGTGAATGACTAACTCAAATTTACACAGCAAAGCTTTCATGTCTAAAATTTGGTGACATTAATCCACCTTGGATGTCTATGCAGGAAAGAGAAAACTGTTTTAAGAGGCTAGTTTTAGAGACTCGAGCATTACTGACAATCTAACACTGTCTCCTCGGCAGCATTGTCTGGTCTTGACTCTTCCTCTTGCCATAACCTGGACTTTGTGACTTTACATGGCATAACAATATTTAGTCTTTTAGTCTGTAATCTGTTCTACCCTGGATAATGCTTTCAGTTATAATCCCTGATACATTTACTTGTCCTTGCAATGGGTAGCCGCATTCCCCTTCAAATCTCTTACTTTAGGCCTGACATAAATTCGTGCAAGCTCTCCCAGTGGAAGGTTGCCATCTCCTTGTTCGGACACTCTTGCCTGCTATTTCCCACTGAGCCAGAGGGTAAGGGACCCCCCTGAAGAGATTTCTGCGCTTCCTGCTCCCAGAGCCACCAGCCCAGCAAAGCCCTGAGGCACAGGCTAAATTTTTCACTGGATGAGTAATGCTGTTCTAGCCCAAACTATTCCAGGGCACTCCATTTTTCTTCTGGATTTCATTCTATCCCTGTCTCTCTGGTCCTTGAACTCCTTTGAGACATCACTGGTGTTAGACCCAAGTGCTTCTTCCTCTCTTCTTTCTTCAAAGGGAGAACTATGTAATATTTCAAAAAGAAACTCCAGATACTTAATCACTTGCATCTGCAGTTCTCAGGAGCTGTAGTGACTGTTGTGTATCAGCCCTGGGTGCTGCTATGCTTGTTTCCATCTCTGGTGCTGCAAAGGTCCATTATTCCCTATGGATTTCACAGTATTACCCTCTTCATTCTGGGGCTCAAGAGCACACTGCTGACCGGTCTCTCTGCCAGCCCCTTCCACTCCCAAAACCAAAACAAAACAAAAAACCCACCCCAGAAACAAACAAACAAAAAGAAAAAAAAAATTACATCTCGCTTTTTCTAATCCTGTTGGTTTTGTGGGCGCATTTCTACCAGCAGTTGCAGAAACTCCCAAGTCTGCACCTGAACCAGAGAAACTCTCCTCTTTTTGGCTCCCAGATCAAATCAAATTGCTGTTTATTTCATTTCCCTGATAAATTTTTTATTAACTGTATTAGAAGTCTGTGAGGAGGAGAGAGGAGGAAAAGAAACGAAAAAGCTGTTCAGGAATGCAGACTGGGCAAAGTGCCCATGATTAATGGGGTAGCAGTGACCAGCGGGTATTTGAAAATTCGCCAGTGCCAACTGCCAGGAGGTTTTTGCTGCCTGTGACAGCTGGTCATCATTACTGGACGACTGCTTCTGTGTACATCTTAGATCTGTGTCTTTGTGTGTCTCTTACCAAGTCACTCTCAGTTTCTGTTTTGCAGGGACATACTGAAGCAATTAGGGCATGTTGGATGATTGCAGGGTTGAATGAACAGTGTTGGGCAAAATACAAAAAATATAATTTCTCTTCTACTCAAGCCGTAATTCTCCTATCTCAAGATAAGCTTAAACCCATGGGCCAGAGATAGGCCTCCCTCAGCATTGTATGAATTTGAATTGCAGTTTTGCAGCTCTACTCAACCACTTAGTTATTCCTTATTCATCGCTGCTACAGGGCACCTGGCCTCTTCAAAGATCATTACAGCCCATTCTGACTGATAGCCCTCTTTAAGGAAGCAAATCCCGTCTCTGACACACCATATATGTTGCTACGTGTCTGCTGGCCCACTAGTGAAGTAGTGGTGAAAGGTTGCATGTTCAGATGGTTTCTACAGCATAGTTACATCTGACGAGAACACACCGAGACTGGTGACTGTGCCACCAAACCTGAGGGAAAGGATCTTTAAGGGTAAATACGTTGAATGTATCTGCCAAAAGCCCATCTAAGAGACAATATGTCTCCTTGGGAATGAAGTAAATCCGGCAGATAGGCCGAAGCAGAATAATGGATGTAGAGACCTCAGAACAGAAGGGTTAAGTACGGTGCAGGCACATTCAGGTGGGAGTGAAGTGGTGATAGTGTTCATGTCTGTGGAGAAGTCAGAGGAGATAAAAGGCTTGTGTCCATTCTCATTGAAATTTTAGATGTGGAGCTCCCCTGCGAGGGGCAATTGTTTGGCTACACATAAGCTTTAGGTGCATGAAGACTTCTTTAGGAGCTAGAGGGGACTCAGAGACAAGATGCACCCATGGTGCCTGATGTGAAGGGAACATGTGAAATAGGAAATTGTCATGGATGCTAATCCTCCCATTTTTTTGTAATTTCTGTTCCCCTGTGGTCTGGTACACTCAGCCATTGGCTCATCCTGGAAGGGGAAGCTCAGACCACTGCTGGAAAGAGCTGTCCTGAGCTCTTACGAGATGCATGGTCTTGCCTTCTCAGGAGCTTTCCTACCCGATACTACAGAGCTAACAGCAAAGTGACCTGATTTTTTTAGAAAGGCATAACTAGGACGTACTTGATACCATGCAGAGAGAGAAGGAATGTAGCGTATTTTTGATGAATAGCTTTTTCTTTTCATGGCAACCTCAGAAGCCTTGAATGGGAAGAAATTGTGATTCTTGGGATGGATCTGCCATTCAGTTGGAGAGGAGGCTGAAGTGGAATCTTGAGGAACATAGTTCAGCCAGAGTTGTTGAGCTTGGGAAGTAAAGAGGCTAATGAGTTCTCCAGACTAAAGTTTCTGCGGGACACAGCACTTCAGCAGAGGAACACAGTAACGGCATTGTTTGCTTTCTGTAAGTATGAACAGGTATCCGTGCTGTGAATATTTTTAGGTTTTTTACTTCCACATCTCTGTGATAAAATGTAGTAAAAAATACTGTGCCAAACCCCAAATACAGAGGTATTGCAGACTGTGTCATTGTGAGACAGCCTGTGAACCTCATGAGGCACTAGCTGGCAGAAGGTTGGAGGAACTCTCCATTAGGTTCCAGAATGTTGTAAATCAGTGGGAAAATGCTTCTCATAACTTGAGTGGTATTTTAGTTTATCTTCAATTAAGATTGCCTCTTACCGGGTCTCAAAGTATGTCACAGTTCTGGTTCTTGAGTGAATTTGTTCATTAGAGGACCAATCACCGAGTTGGCTGCCATGGTAAAGCAGATATTCTTGTCATACATCAGTTTTCTTCTCCTTCCCTTTCACTGCTAGTCAGTTCTTGCCATCCCCATCGTGTCTTCATTTCACTTGTTCACGGTGACACGAAATGTCTCCTGCCTGAGGTCAATCTCCCCATGATAAAAGTCTCACGCAGAATTACTCAGGCTGGAAGACAGGCAGATATCAAAAATGTAAGCCTTCGGAAAACGGTGGCAGGCTGTCACTTCCCATTAGCTAATGCTACCTGGGCAGCCTGCTGACTCCTTGCCATTGTAGGTGGGAGAGATGAGTTTTAATGAGCAGCAGAGGGAGTGGAGAGGGGAGAAAAAAAAAGGAAAGTAGCACAGACTAGAGGTAATACTTTTGGTAGGAGATGACATACATATGTGTGTGAGTGCATGTGTCCATGCTAGCGTACAGAAGCATCGAAATGAAGTGAGCAATAACTGTGTGGCTTGCCAGGACTATCCAGAAGATTTCTTATGTGAGTGGTTGCATCCTGCCCTTTCTTTCCTCATTCGCTTCTTTCTGTCCGTTCTCCAGCAACATCAATCACTGCAAGTAGAATTGTAGCAAACTGCAAAGACAAATATGCTAAAATTTAAAAGAAAGAGACCTGTGAGTCCTGGTTAAATGATAATGCAGTGGCAGATGTAGTGTTTGAGAGTTGGTTTACATCAATGCAACTTCACTAACTTCACAGAAGTTGCTTCTGATGTATTCCAGGCTAGTGCTGGGGTATGCTGGATTTGATCTAGATGCAAAACAACCTTGCAAACAACTATCAGACTCACCAAATATTTAAAGAAGTTGCATCCTTCTCTATGGAGGTCATAGCTAGGACTAACAAGGGCAGATCAGGAATGGGATGTATTCAGCTGTGAAATAGCCTCCCCATGGCAAAGGTAGAAGAGTCATTTCTCAGAAACTTTAAAGACTAGTTGGCCAAAACACTATTAGATATGCAGCAGAGAACAAACCTGCCTTTCCAAATGCCCCCAGCTCTGGAAGACAGAATAAGTGTGCAAATGATTCTTCTGTCTCTAGAGGACGTGAACATCTGAGATCTGAATTGCTGGAGGTCCCATTCTTCTCCCTGGCATTCGACCTACATTTAAATTCTAATTGACTTAGAGTGAAGACTCGTAAAGCTTTCTCTTTTTCACCCGGTTCCTGAATCCTCAATGAAACTATAAACTGTGTCATTAGATGTTAGGTGGATGTTGAGCATAAAGGAGCTGGCTTAAGCTGAAAATTGTACAGCTTATTCCAATTAGTCATTCTGTGTATAAAATGCTTGCAGTAACTCTAACTCTGCTTTTAGTCATGAAAGACATTAGTATAACTAAGTACATCCCCACTGGATATTTTTATTAACACAAAAGTTGATGCTGGGTTGGTGTTGGAGATGTCAGGTGCCCCATTTAGTTTTCTGGACAGCTCCATTATCTTCCTCCCTACTGGGAGCTGCTTTTACTTCTTCAGGAAACACATTGCCTGCCAGGGCCCCAAGCACACTAATTAGACCTTGACCGGTCTCCCAAGAGGTATCCACCTACCCTCTGACCAGCGTCTCCATGTAAGCTCAGGCCTGGATCTGTGTGTTAGGCGTCCTAACAGGTCTCCAGCTGTATCTCTTGTACCATCTCTTGGATGGACCTTNACTGGTGAGGGCACTGCTATGATCACCCTGAGCATGGTGTCAGTGCAAGCTGTGTGACTGTGCAAATTATGTGTGAGATTTACCTCACTGAACTGGATCCTTCTAATAGGTATCTAACCTCAGGTAGTCTTGGAAATGCCTGGAATGAATGGACCTCTCAGAATCTCTCTCTCTCTTCATTGACTGTAGGGTTAGATTAAAAAATTCATTTACATTAAGTATATTATTTTAGGAGAGTGAATTAACTGAGGTGAATTACCACCACCACGCTTACCAGCTTAAACTTGATGTGTAACTGGTACTCCAGTTTGTTTTCTTAAGAAAATTGTGTTTATACTTCTACCAACAGCCTGATTCTGATTGTCTCTAGGGGAGCAAATGGGGTTATGTTTGTGTAAGCGGGAGGAGAACTGGATCAGCATTTAAGTTTCCCAATAACCTGAGACAACACAGCTGCTTCTTCATTAGTCTATCACTAACGAGGTGCTTGTGGGCCTTACAGTCCTTCTTTGACTGAACACTGAAAACATCTATTCCGGTTTATCCATCAGATGGAAGCCTGTGTAGACGTGCAGCTTCCATCATGCATTATAAGTTATTATTAGAAGCGTTTTCCTGTTTTTCTGTCTATCCCCAAGAGTTTCCCCACTCTTCCACCACACATTCACCACAAGGAAGGGAGTCTAGCATACTGTTGGGACTTGGCTCAGTGTTTGGCCATTATATTGCTGAAGTCCAGGCTGGAAATTAGGACTGTAATCCTGTCTTTGGAGTTTAAAAGGGTTTGGGCTCTTCAGATAAGAAGAATCCCCTTGCTTGAGCCAATAGAGCTCTCAGCAGCTCCTGGCCAAAATAAGATGCATCTCAAACATTCAGCTGAACGCTTAACTGGAGCCCCCTACGTACAGTAGTGTAGTCTCAGCTGTAAGACTCAGGAGCATCCAGGAAGATAGCTCCTCAAGCAGCTCCTACAGTGCGCTTCCACTTCCCTAGGAGGTTTGTCTTCTGTAAGGTGAGATCTTCTGAGGTTTTACAATACGAGGTTCGCAGTTCTGTTTCCGTATTCTTTGGAGCTGGACTGCTTGAGAGTCTTGACTTCTTCCTTGTTTGGGGTGCAAAGGGCACACACATATTTGGGTTTGCTCTCATGGCCATTGCAGACTGACAGCCGATGCAAGGAGGAGAAGGAAGTAAACCTCTCATTGTGTTAGGGTTGCCTTAACCTGTCTAGGCCCCCAAGAAGACTGTTACAAACCTCCACATTACTGTTGACTGTTGTGGAAGACAGTCAAATAGTGTGACAGATAGATGATTCAAAGCCTTCAAATAGGATAAAAAATAGATTGCACCTCATCCACTGGGAAAGAAAAAAAGAAAGTTGACTTCTCCCTGTTCCTCCAGAGCAAGCAGCTAGTTGCTGGTAGAGTTTCTGTGCATGACAGCATCACAATGGTACGTGTGTCATAATGGCTGGATACCGCCTGCTGCGAGCTGTGGGATTTGGGGCAGAGCAACCCGGACTGGCCAGGAGAGCAGCATGCACATCTGGCTCCCAGCTGCCATTGTCTTCCTCTTACCTGGCGCTGCCTTCTCACCGAGTGTGAAGGTGAAGTATGGCTCCTCTGATAGCCGGGATGTCCCTGGCTCATCCCGCCACGCCAGCTGTGGGCCAGCTTCGCCTCGTCACTTTTGTGTCTGACAGGCAGCGTGCAAACAGGCAGCACTTTTCCTGCTAAAATACTCAGCCAGGGTCTGCAGTGGCCACTCCTGGGACAAGACAGTGGAAAAGCCAAGGCAGGCCTGACCAAGCAGTGTGGAAGAGGTGAGAGGGAATGGAGGCTTTGCTGTTCTTTGGAATAGAAAGAAAGTGTGCTCCAATGTTTGATACCTACTGGAGGTACCCAGGTCCAATCCTGTGCTGTGCATCAGGCTTCCCAAGTAGCTTTGAGGGTGTTTTCTCTGACCCACAACTCTTAAGACTGCATGCAGAAGGCTTGTAGACTCTAGGCATGGGACTGGCAGAGCCTTTTGATCCCATGTTATCACAGGCAACTCTAATGAACATACCAAGCTCCATTACACAAGCAAGTGGGGTTTTCTGGTCTAACTGGAGGGTTGTAGCAGAAACCAAGGGTTCTGATGGCTAATCTCCTCCTGATTTCGGCCTAAGTAGCACCCTCTTGTTCTTGACCCATCCCATCATTTATGTCCAGAGAGAATTGCATGGGAGGCATTTCCCAGGGAAGCAGTGCTAGTGGTACTATGGGTGTTAACTTGGACGGTGGGGACAGGGAAGGAGAGGCTGTGTGATGCTGTAGCTAAGGAAGGCAGTGGGGGGGGCATAGTCTGCTTTGTGCACCAGGCTTCTTTTCCCAGAGTCCCTGTCATGGGGAGGGTGCAGGGGCAAGAGGCGGAAGAATCACCTTGAAGTGCTGCAGGGCAGAGGAGGAAACCTCTGCGTTTCACAGAATTTAATTAAGCAGCAGGGGCATTACGTAAGCAGTCCTGTGATGTCACTGCTGTGCTGTAACGCTGGAGAGACTGAGGAGAAGTGAGCAGTTTGGGGGAGTGCTTCTTCCTCTGCTGCTGATGCAAACACTCCCTAGAAGACTCCTGGCTATGCAAGAATCTGCTTTTGTGGAGGAGGTTAACAAGGAGAAGCTCAGCTCTTTACCTCGCTCTGTTTCTTTTAATGAATTGGGGTCTTCCTCCACCATATACCCAGACAGAGAAACAAGGGAGCATATGCAATCAGTTCTCACTCATCTGGCCAACGAGATGTGAAATAGGTTCCAGGGTGGATGATAGCCTTGAACAAAGTCACACTGACCTGTTTGCTGTGATTATCTATGGACATTCCTACCCTTAAAGTCTCCCGTGTAATTGAGCCCTGGCACCTGGTAACTGGTAGTGAGTGAGTAAATTGTTGCTTCCTAATGGAGGTTAAATGCTGGAAACCTTGTCCACAGCATCCGATCCAACTGTCCCAAGTGCTCACCTTGCCAATGGGAACCTGCCCTTCAGGGAAGCTGTGAGGCGTGCAAATGTCAGAGGGATTCCTGCCTCCTCTACAGGCATCCCAAATGCAAAATGTTTTCTACAGTGGAAGTCATGGTATGCCACTCTGGCTATTTCCCAGTTAGTTTGGGGCGTTTTTGCTCTGCAGCTCAGGCTATTACTTTCATTTCTTGCTTGACATGCACCGAAGCAGCCCCTTTTTTCCCTGACAGCTTTCCTCACTCTGTGCTCTCACCTTCTCTGTCTTGTGTTTATTTCTTCCATTTCCTTCTCTCTCTTCTTGTTGTCTTTTTTTTTTCTTCTTTTCCTTTTTTTGCCTTTCTGCTGGAGTACAACCCTTGAGGGGCTGCTGCTGGGTACCCTTCCTAGCGTGTCACTCATTCATATTGCCCATGGTAAGTCACTTCCCCTACCCTACCTCATTAATGCCTCTATTTCTCCATGGATATATTTAGGATGATAATTAGGTGTTTCACTAGTGCAGGAATTAGAGGGCTTGAACAGATGATGTTTGCAGCATGCTTTGAGGTCCTTGATACACACTGATAATGAAGCCTGTGCAGTCAGGCTGTGGGAGGACACGCAGTAGAATAAAGGCTGCCCCTGGCACAGGCTAAAACAAACCCCGTTCTCAGTTCCCTTTCATGATGGACTTCATAGACTTTGGTAGTCATGGTGTCCCAGTAGATAATGTAAGGGGGAGGAACAAACCCCAGACTTTTCCTCACCTTACTGTTCTTCGAGCAACCACAGAAAGCTTCCTCTTGTCGGTATCGACTGGCTCTTGGAGACCAGGCTGGGCAAAACTGTCTAGACTCAGGAAATTACTTAATTTATTGCCAGTTAATACAAACTTTTAATTAGTTATTTGGCTGTTGAGAAACAAAGAAGAGAAACAATGAAACAAACAGCAAGGGAAACCCTTTTCCAACCCTTTCCCCAGGCTCACCCTCACCAACATCTGTCTTCCTTGAGTCCCCTCTCCCCCTCTTTGGACCACGCATTAGGCCCAGTCCCTGCCAGTCCCTTGGGTGAGGCAATGGGTAGCACAGGAGGTGGAGTTGGTACATGATGGTTTCTTGCTGCTAGTCCTGGTTCCTTACTCTTTTCCTCCCCTGCTTCTTCCTTCTCACTTGTTTCCTGCTCCAGCCTTGGTCCTCCATAGGCAGCAGTCCCTTCAAGGGTGTCTTTGCTTCAGTGTGGGTCCCCCACAGCCACAGTCCCTCCGGGGTATCCTCCAGGATGGTGTGCCTCCCTCCAAGAGCCATCCCCAGTCCTGTCCTCAGCCATGTCCCCTTCCACGTGCATCCTCCTGTGTCTACTTCTCTGTTAGTGTCTACTTCTCCCCTCATGTGTCTCCTTTTGTGTATCCTCACACCTCCTCCCAGGTATCCTCTTGTTTCTCTTCTCACATTTCCCTACATGGCCACTCTGGAGCTCCCCGCCCCAGCAGTGCCACCCTCACCTACCCCTGCCAGGGCAGTGGGGCTGGAGCCCCTCTGTCCGACCGTGGTGTTGGGGTGCTCTAGGTCAGTGCCAGCTGTTGCAGAGCTGACAGAACCGCCTGGGGCCAGCACAGAGAAGCCCCTGACTTCTTCCACACAGGGCACCCTGTACCCTCCCTGCAACAAAAATCTGACAGTTATGCCCAAAAAGGGGTCTACAGCAAAAAGAGGGGCAATCCTACAAGGGGCCAGGCTAGCACTGCCCCTGCGATGGTGCAGATGCTTGTGTGTGCCATGCAGCTGTTGGGCAAGTAAAGCAAATCCAGGCAGGTCACTGGATAATTGCTGGGGTTTATGATTCTCTTCTTCCCATGTGCTTTCTGTCTCATTAGAGGATCAAAACCAGGGTGCTTTTGCACCAGTTTGCTGGCCTGAGAGCTGTTTGCCTGGTGTCTTCCAAGGAGTCACCCCTCTGGGGTAGGGATATCAGGTTTTATTTTCCCCTCTTGCTGCCACCATGATCAGTGCTTTGTTAGAGGGCTGGAGTTTCTCAGCTGGCAGGTGCTTGCATGAAGGGGATAGTTTTGCAGAGGTTCTATGCAGATGTTTATGCGTCACTCCTTCTCTTAATTCGAAGTGTCGTGTCTGTCAAAGTTGGGCAGAGAATGTTCCCTGGGAAGGTGTGGGAGCAAATCTGCTAAAGTCAGCTGAGCTATGCCAAAGCAGAAACAGAGCAAGTGAACTGAGGATGAGACTCGCCATGACCAGGCAGAGATACTAAGCACTAGATGGGAGGTAGGGGCTTCATTTTTCACCCTGTTGCTGACAGGCTTACCTTCTTCTCTATCATCCCTATAATAGATGTTGACCTCTTCACTCCAGCAATGGAGTTTCAGTTGACAAATCCTGCCTCCCTCTCCTTCCCAGGCAGTCTTTTAGAGCAAAACAAGGCTGTTTCATCAACTTTTGGCTTGTTGTTTCAAAGGAAATTAGTATTTTGTGGTCATGGTGACTGTCAGTCCTCTGAACCCAGAAGCCTGTTGGCTAATTTCCACCACAACTGGTGGAGGAGTGAAAACCTCAAGGCTATTAGGGCTCCCACGTGTTTTGTGCACAGCATGACCCAAAAGTAAAAAAAAAGCTCTTTTATTACCTTCATGGAGCAAAAACATGAAAGAATGAGCTCAACCCTTTTACAGACATCAGCAAATCAATACAGCAACTGCACCTTTCACAGGAAAGCTGTGGGAAACCAGAAATATGCTCAGAGAAACTTACGTTATGCTCTTCATCTTCACCTTTGCTTCTACGTATGTGAGCAGATATAACTCCAAATAGCTCCTTTCCAAATTGCACAGAGCCCTGGTGTAGCCAAGGTGTGCTGCCAGCACAGTCGCAGCACCTCTTGCGCTGCAGAACCCGCGCTGACTGCGGCAGCAGCCGCTCCTGGTGGGAACATCGCGTTGGGGGATTTCAGCTGGGGAATTGCTTATGCGGGCTGGATTTGGGTGTGAGCACGTACCTCCATATTGCTGCAGTGCCAGTAGATGGAGGGTTTACTTTTTTCCTGAAGAAGAAAGAGCTGGGTAGGAGAAAAAGAGATTTTCCCACCAGCGGACAAGTTAGACTTTATTAAGCAGTCATTCTGGTGTGCACCCAGTCCTAGCCAGGCTGAAATTGTCAGCTCCCTGACCTGCTAGTATCAGGGGTGGTAAAAAATTAACTGCATCCAGTCACTGGCTGCAAAGCAGCCCTGAGGAAGGTTGTGACTGTTGGTTATTGCGTTTGCTTATGTCCTACTATCTCCCTTCTGTCCCATGCTCCTAACCAGTACTTTTCATATAATTCTGCCTGTCTGGAGGAAAGACTCATTATATCTGTAAGGCTTTAAATATAGAATATTTCCAGAGCAATCTGACACCGTGCTGGAATGAAGTGAGGGGAGAAAGGTAATTTTCTTTTCCTCTTATGCCTTTCTTTTATCTCTGAGACCTCTAATCATAACCAAAGCAGCTGCAGACTTGCAAACTGCAAGAACATGGTAGAATACACTTTAGGGTTCCCCATGGGAGCTCTGGCTTTATTGCCTCTGTGCTGGTGAGGACCAGGACCTCTGTGGAATGCCTGTAAATGAAAGGGGCGTCCTCGTAGCATGGTTAAGTGGGTGGAACATGTGTGACTTTTCAGTGGGAATGCTCTGAGACAGCCAAATCCCTCCCCTTTACTCCAAGTTCCTTCCAACTATTCCAGCCCTGCACAAACATCTTCTCCTTCTCATCCTTCCTCTCACTTGTTCCAGCATCCCAAGCTAGGGCCTTTGAGCTCTGCCCTTCCATCTAATCTGTGCTTCCCTGTCTAATGACATGCGCTAATATGTGCTAACAGATGTCTGAGCGAAAATTAGCTGTGGTGTCCAAATCAATTAGACTGGAGAGGCTATGCAGGAACAATTGCTCAATAGGCTGTGCAGGTTGCTTTTTTTTCCCCACCCCTTTCCCTTTCCTTTCTTTACAAGAGGTGAAATTTTGCAGCCAAGCCTTTGCCTGCCTCCCTGCCTTGCAAACTCCACTTCCAGGCAGTCTACCTCTGTGCTTAATGGGTTCTGATCTGGTCTCCAGATGGAGCTGGCTCCACCAGCTGCAGGCAAACAGCAGCTGCTCTCCGAAAGCAGAGGTACACGCTTCTCCAGAACCTCGCAGCATGTGTACAGCCGGCATGTCAGAGGCAGCTAAACGATCCTGGCGTTTTTCATGTGTTTGCCTGCTTTGCAGGAAAAGCAAATTAGTTTTACAGGACCAACCACTTGTGGAGCAGCATCTTGCAGAGAGTTCAAAACAGGCTATGGCACACATAGATATGTTGGCTCAGAAGTGCTTGAAACCGTGGCTAAGATATACCCAGTGTAGGAAAGGTTGTCAGAGAGGCTGGGAAGCGGAGGACATGAATCCTGAAATGTGGTTCTCATACTTTTTGGGCAGCAGATCTGCTGCTGAGAGGCATGCTTCTTTGTAGCTTTATCGTGTCCTGTGATAGAAGTCTTTGTTTTCAAGCACCTCACAGTAAAGCTTGTGATAAGGTTATTATGGAGAATACAAGTTTTACCTTTGTTTTTAATTAAGCAGGTTTCTCATGTTGCTTGTTAAAGAAATTCAGAGTCACAGGCCCAAAATCAGCAATGTTGTTTGCAAGTGAAATACTGAGGTACTCACAGAGATTAGTTTAGGGGTGTGTAGGGATGTCTGCTGGTCTTTCCCAGCATTCACTGTCGCATCTGGACTGCCTTCCCATTATCTATTGCTGAACTGGTCTACCGTGGGTGCTGGCCACGGTTTTGAAGGCCAGATCTAGCCACAATGTGTAGAGGTGGCCAGGAAAGTCTAATTTCCAAAAGGGTTAAATCTTCTGGGCATAATTTTGTAATTCCACAAGACTGAAAAAGAGAATGTGTCCGGGGGCGGGGGGAAAAAAAAAGCTATTTGTATTCATTTGAAGGCAGTTCAGCAGCAGTGTATATATTCTTGCACTGCTCCAAAGACTGTGGGATATTCCAGCTGCTGCTGTGTGCTCCTGAAGGCTAAGCTGCATTTATGAGGATGCCCAGCAGTCTCCTTCCAGGCTGAACTTACCTCATGCATGAAGTGAAAATGCATTACTTGCAATCATCTATATAAATAAATAGTGGACTCTGGTTCTTTACTTTAGGCGATTTTTCTCAAAGCACATTCTAAAAGAATAATTATTTACCTAACAACAACTTCACATAAGTCCTTCTGAGCTTGTGTGTAGTTTCAGTCACTTTTCCTTTAGCTGCACCCACT
Organism: Pampusana beccarii; assembly: GCA_013399365.1. NCBI lineage: Eukaryota > Metazoa > Chordata > Aves > Columbiformes > Columbidae > Pampusana > Pampusana beccarii. The sequence goes on from VWYH01005065.1 coordinate 885,094, forward strand.
TTTCCAGAACAGATAGTCCTTACGGGCCCGCAGCAAAACACGCCATCATTGGCCTGCTAGTTTTGGCACAGGTATTAATAATTCTTCATCTCAGTTGCTGGTACTTCTCCAGTGCATTTCTGTTTGCTCCTACCTCTAGCTTTTCGATATGTTTCTTGTAAGATGGTGCTGCATGAGGTTGCCAACCAGTGAACCACAGAATCATTTAAGTAAGCAAGTACATCGACCAAAGGAAGTGGCTTCAAATCATTTGTGTGCTTTGCTGAACTGTGGCGTCGGTGCGTTTAGTCCCACTGGAGACACTTTTTCATTTCTCTGCAAGCTTGTGTCTGACTTCCTACCTTCTGTCGCCTTTAATTCCATTTTGCTATCACAGTTTCCTGGCTTCTCCTTCTCTTCCCCCCTGCTCCGCAGTTACATGTGTTTCAGATGATGTTTCACTAGTCATTCTAGCTTGCTTTTTCCAACCTGCATCTTGCTCTTGTTTTCCTCTTCCCGTTTGTGTCTTGCTAAGCCCATTTTACTCTCAAGTGAGTCCTGCAGCCCCACATCTTTCCTGTTCAACAGACCCCCCCTGTGTCTGTTCTCCCTGCTGCCTGGCTCACCCCCACCCGACGCTGCGCCCACCTCTCGCCCCCTTCTGTGTGCGCAGCGATGGGCTGTGAACACACACGAGCATTGCGCTTGGTTCTGTCAGCCAGGCTTCCCAGCCACATTTATCAAAATTATCCCACAGTTCCTTGCAGAGTCGAATATTAATAGGATTCATTTAAAACCGAGAGTGTTGCTAATGCTTTTTTTCCTATGCGCTAAATGGGAGGAAACGAGAATTACCCAAACAAGCACGCACGCAGGAAGTGGAGCTGTTGGGAATAGTTAATAAGGTGAGTGAAACTGTTGGCAGAGAGGACATAGAAAAGAAGCAGGGGGGCACACGTGTGCCAGGTGCCTCAGTCGTCTCCCCCAGACCTGGTGGCCAGGCCGGCAGAGTGGCTCTCCGGTGCCAAGGCTGCATGTTTCTTCTCATCCAATGCAGCTCTGCTTCAAAGCCAGGGCAAACCTGGTGCTCCCTTTGCTATAAAGGTTGAGGGGAGAAAACTGGAGCTGAACTCGAGATGGCAATGGGAAGGGAAGCTGGAAGGTTCATTAGGCAGGGTGTGAGAGCAAAAGGTTGCCCCTGTGCCGTTCACCTCGTTGTCAGAAGGTCTCTCTTTATTCAGAGCTATTACAACCTTTTGCCATCCCCTGTTCACAAGTCCAGCCACGAAGGTGCTGAAATTCTCCTCCTTTTCTGGTTGGAAGTTCTCATGTGTTGGACCCTGCATGTTACTGTTCATCCCCCTAGCCCAGCAGGCAGAACAGGCTCTTCCCAAACTCCCCAGCTCAGTTCACTTGCCCAAATGGAGAGAGAGAAGAAAGAGCTGCACTTCCATGGCAATACGGAGAATTGCCCACTGTAAGAATTTGGTTTCAGCAACTCAGCTCGCTTGAGCCTCCACTATGGTTGGCCAAACTCAGCTACAGCAGCCCCAATGATTTGAAGAAGCAGCATCATCTCCTGTGGCTTCTAGGAGGCATCCACTTCTCACATGCCCTCCCAACACAGGAAGACACATATCTTTGTGTCCTAGATATACCTCCTAGTTTGAGAAACAGCCCTTTGGTGCCCTTATCTTCTTCAAGGAAGCTGGTGTCAGACACCCTGTTTTTTGTCTCTTACCTTCCCTTGTCCAGGGATCGACAGTGCTCAACCAGTTCATAAAGCAATCCCCTACTGTTCCTTTGGTTCATCTCCAAATGCAGCACCTGAGCATTTATTTAGTATTGCAATATGCAGCAGTCAGGGGATTTAACTCTGTTCATGCTGAGATGGATAAGAGCAGAGTTCGACCTCCTGCCTTTAGAGAATGGCCCGGTCGCTGTGCTGGAGAGACATCCTGTGATGCTCTGCAAATCCTTCGTGCTGAGCTCTTGCCTCCCTTTTTTCCAAGCTGTCGTGCTTGAAACACCCCAAGGTGCTTTGTGGTTCTCACATGGAGATCTCCAGAGAGAGGCAACTTATGCCAGCTGCTTTACCGAGGTTTTTCCTCGTTCTGTTCTGCCTAGCCTGGGGAGCCATCCCTGGCTTGGGGAAGTGGAGGATCAGAAGGAACATCTCAAGTACATAAAAGCACGATGATCGGTACCTCTGTGCAATTGAAAAGGCTGGTCCAGCCTTTTGATACTATGCTTTATAGTGGCTCTAGCAGCAATTAAGTAATAAAAAAGCTGGTGTAATTGGCATCGGTGCAGGCCAGATCCATCCTGGAAAAAAGTCTTCATTCCTAGGGAAGGATAGTAGCACTTCTGTTATCTTCAGCCTTTTGCATATTCAGTGATAGGAAAGGGATCAGGGACTTAGGAAATGCCAAGGAAGCCTAGAGAAAAGTGTTTGCATTTAATTAACAATTGTGAGGCAGCCAGGGCTTATGAGAGGTTGTCCAGTCCCATGAAACCAGGAATGTCAGACTGTTATGTGCTAGCAGGTAGTTCTAGGAATGAATGAAAGGTTTGGTGTGAGTAGTCCAGGGAAAGATGGTATTTTTCTTGGTGGGGGTATTGGGGGGGGGGTGGAACAAGAGGAAGAGAAGGGAAGCATGAAGATTAGGCTTCACAAGGGGAAACAGCAAAAGTGGTCATTTATTACTGATATGAAGGTTTCTGGGAATGTGTATGTGGAGGAGGAGTGGGATGAGAAGAAAGAAACAAAAAGCCTTGTGACTTCTGGAGCTTTATGGAGCAAAACCAGATCCCGAGCGGAGTTATTTAAAATTGCAGTTTTGTAGCTGTTAATGTGATTCATGGGGAAAAAAAGAGAAGAGTGTTAGCAGCAGTGACAATAAAGTAAATCACTTAAATGGGAGCAATCGTGCTCCTCAGTCTTCCTGCCCATCAGTTGTTTTGGCTGCCAGTGTTTGTAAAAAGAAGGATGTGATGATTTTGATGCTGCTTGTTTCAGGCTTTCCCAACACAAAACTCTTTGCGTCTCCTTCCAAGCCACCTTCATGTAAATCTCCATCTACTCCATGATTATATCAGATTTATACCTCTACAGCTAAGACTTAGTGGCCTCCTGTGCTCCTGCTTCCTCTTGCCTGTCGAGATGAGTGTTTTCAGTACATAAAGCTATGGCTTTTAAACTCCTTTTCGTATAAGACTGTTTCCAGACAAATTTACTCTTGTTTGGGCTTCTACTAGTATTTCCAAAGGCTGTTTTTTACCAACTAGAACTTAGGGGTGGAAAAACAAACAAAACAAAACACAAGACCTTTCCTGCACAGTCGCTTTGCAAGAGGACAAAATTTAATTGCAAAGTGAATTGGGGAGTTCAGAGCAGCAGTGGCTGCAGGCAGTGAAGGGGAAGTTCGGTGCTAATAAATGAAATGTCCCTGATCCAAGGGGAGAAAATAATCAGCACAGTTATAGGACAAACTTGGGACATGACACACCAGGCAGCAGCACCTGTCAAATTAATAACACCGCTTTAATTTTGTCCAGCTATCCTGTTAAGCCTTTTTCATGTAGCTGGGTGCTGTAAGCATGTTGACTCAGGATAAGGAGCAGAGCTAGGACGAAAGAAGGAGCTCAGAGATGAGGTTCCCACCGTGCAGAACATTTTGAGGATCTCCTTATTGACCTGTGTGCCAGGAGGAGACACTGCAGGTATTCAGCCAGCCTTGGAGCTGATGCTGGATGCTGGGACGCAAGTATTTGAGAGTCCTCTGTCAGGAAACTCTGCAGTCCCACTGCCTCAAGGAGGGAGTGCTCCCCAGCTGCTTCTGCTGTGGTTTTGCTGTCAGAGATCTGTGGTTGCACTGCTTCTTGGGAAACCAGGTAATGCCCATTGCTCTTCTCCAGATCAGTTGCAGACAGGAAAATGTGGACTTTCTGAATGACAGCATCATTCCCATTTTCTTCCCCCCAGTTCCCTGTGGCTGATGGAAGCTGAACTCCTTATGCTGGAGACATGGCCATGCTCCTGTTGGCTATGGAGTCCAGCTCAGTGCTTCCAGCCCTCTGCCTGCTCATGCACAGTCCATCTGATGTGCTTCTGGAGCAGCTGTAATATTGGTGGCAGGTGCTTGTCCTCTAGGGTGGGATCTCCAGAGGCTGTGCTCGTTGTCTGTGGAGACATGAGAGCCTTTTCCTGAGATACTGAGAGCTGAGACAGCTTTCTCCCGTGGGCTGTGCCTACCCGGGTGGAACAAAACCACGCAAATAGCAGTACACGCTTTTTCCTTCTTCTGTCCCCAAACCCCAGCTCTCCATCTTGTTATCCAGCACAGAAAGGCTCGGAACTCCAGCTTCAGTTACCTGAGCAGGAGAAAGAAAGAACTGGAAGATTTTTTTCAAGCTTCGCATAAGGCACCAGTAGCTTCCAGCACACCTGGGCCGTGAGTGGGGGCACAGGGGCAGCGGTGGGAAGGCGGGAGAGGAACAGACAGAGGGAGGCTGGGCGCCGCAAGCGTAATTGCTGGCCTGCCTTTAGGTGAAGAGAGTGCTGCTGCCATTCCCACCGGGGCCAATTTGTTGTTGCTGCTTTAATCTCTGATGTTCATCAGGCTGCAGCTACAAACCTCCTTTGTACAGGAAGTCATCTGAACCCTGTCTTGCCTCCTCCCACCCCCGGCTGGTGATGGAAAAGGGGACAATACACGTTTGCCTGTCAGGACAAGGAGAGCTGTTCTGCTAAATTGGAAATCTAGCTTGAGAAGGAGAAGGAAACCTTAGGCATCAAAACTAGCAGTCCACCTCTTGCAGCTGGGTGCCCTATGGAGTTCTATGTACCTGAAATCAGGCCTCTCAAGTTAGGTTCTGAATTTGTTATTGGGTATTCTGTGTGTGTGTGTGTGTGTGTGTGTTAAAGCACTCAGTTCACAGCATCACGCTTTTAATGTGCAAAAAGTACATCTTCTCAGACCCCGTGACCCTGGGATCTAAGCCCAAAATTGGAAATATGAGGCCTCCTGACAAAAGCACTCATGTCCTTTGTTGTTTTCAGCAAGCCCCTTAAATTCTCTGGGCCCCATTGCTTCTCCCCTCTTCACCTTATCACCTTTAAAAAGGATCTACACTAACCTACCTCAAATAATGCTATTTTAAGCATCCTGCTTATCATTTTCTGAAGGAAAAAATACATCTCAGGCTGAGTCGCCATGTTTTATTGAAGCCTAGTTGCAATTTTTTTTAGTAAGGGTTTAATATTTAATTTTGCCATTTTGCAATGAACACCATACAGAATTAAAACCACACTTTTGCAAGTGAACTAATACTTCGAATTCCTTATTTAGCTCTTAGCCAACTGAAAAACAGACTTCTGTTTAACTTTACATTTGGCATTTGTACGGTACAGACTAAGGAACGTAATTTCATTTTGTTTGTTCCAATTAAAACTAGTGTGCTGTCCAGAGGCTCTAGTAAGTCCTTATAAGGTAAGGTTCTGAACAAAGGCTGAGAAACAGTCTCTGCCCTGCAAGGTCTACAGTTAAAATGGGCCAGATATAAAAGGAGTGGTACAAAAAAAAGCGTTGCTACTCCCAGTGAGCTGAGGCATATGGGAACTTGCCCAAAATAAGAGCAAATGAGTGGCAGGGCCTGGCTCTGAACTGCTGTAATCAGTAGAATATTCTATTTTTGATAACCTCCTTGTCTTCTCTGTCCCTTGACACCCCCATCCATTCAGAATTTTTTAGCATACATAAGCATACATTTTTTCGCCTACATACATTTTCTGCTTCTTTTTGCCTGGTTAAGTTTTAAATACCCAAAATTAAGGAGTTGTAATAGGCACAAATGGACCGCAGGTGATGGGAAGAAGGGATAGACAAAATTAATTACTTCTATTCATTCCTGAGAAGTTATTCTCTTCAGATTGCTTATCCTGTTTTGTCTTTCCTTAAAAAATGTTTGAAAATACAAGTACTAAATGTAAGGGACCGCAGCTGCAATAGTGGATAAAGTAGTCTTAAGTATCATAGTCTTGTAACAGGAATGCAAAATTGCAAGGATTCACAGTCATAAAACAGTTAACACTTGTAAATGCAGTCCTATGGCCTTCTGCGTGTACAGAAAGGAGGGCCAATGCTGGCCAAGTTTTCAGGAGCACAAGGGAGACACTTCAGCACTGGATTAGTTGGGGGACTAGATATCAAGCTCTTCTCTGGTTAACAGCAAGTGGTATAGATCAGTCTCAGAGGAAGGCTTAGCCATATTGTGGAATACTGTGGAACGAGCATTGCTCTGTTCTGGTCTTCATGTTCAAGTGAGATGATGTGCAGGAGCTGTTGTATTGTCCTCTTTTACATTTAGATTTAGCAATCCAAGGAATCCCTCTCCTGATTTTTTCCACATCTTTTGTGTGCTGCAGCAGACCTAAATGACTTGTTCAATTGAATGTGTAATGTTAGTGGCACTAAGGAGCACCATTCTTCCACCACGTGGTGCCAGCATAGTTTGTCTGAGACTTTACTGCCCTGACGTGTAATTTACCTAGGTCCTAGGGAGTTTGCTGTCACCTTTTACTTCTTCAGCATTAGTGTTAAGCGTATTGGATGGATGAATTTCAGTCTTCTACTTCCCTCTTCTTCAGTGTGGTTTATTGGGCCTCAAATGAGGGAAGCATTATACTTGAAGCATTATTTAAGTTGATATACTTTAACCCATCTATGAAGACAGATATGGGCTGGTGTGCCAGCCCCAGTACAGATTGGGCCTTAGATGGCATTTCCATCTAGTTAATAGTGGGCCAACCTGCTTTACTGTTTACTCTTGTCTTGACTTCAGACAACCCACAGTTTTACATTCTTAAGTGCTTTGAGAAATCTGATCCGAAGTTGCACACCCATTCTGTCTGAAAAGATGTGCAGGTCTCTTCACCTGCCGTGATCTTGCTTAACCATGAGCTGACTTTTTCTCCAGTAGAGCTAATGAGCTTGTTCCATTCTTTTCTTTCTGCCCATATGCCTAATTCCTGCATATCCCTTTATGTTTATCTGCTCTGATGGATGTTTGCAGCTCCTCCCAGTTGAGCATCACCCACCACTTTTATTAGTAAGCCACTTCTTCAGGCTCATTAATGAAGATGTTAAATGAAAGCAGACCTCACACAGATTCCTGCAGCACCTCACTTACACACCTGCTTACAACTTTGCTCTTACATGCCCCTTGTCATTATCCCTTGTTTATGGTTCTTCAGGCAATTTCCAGTCCGTGACAGTGCTCCTAACCCAAGACAGATTGAATTAAATTTGCTAGCAGGAGTTCATGAAGCACTGTATTAAACATTGCATCCTCTGAATTCCTTTCAACCATGAATTTTAAAAACAGTCTAAAAATAGCATCATAGGCCATGCATAGAACATATTGGACCCTCACAAGTTATAGAGTTGGGGTCTGAGCACAGATGATAAATACTTTTACCATGATGAATCTGGACAACTGCCTTGGCTCAGGTCTCATCATCTCCAGAATTGACATTGCTTGTGTCGTAATGTCAGGCCTGAGCTACCTGATTTGGAAGTCTCATCTGGTTTATAAGCCACACTGTTTTTCTCCTTTGAATTAGTAACTTAATCTCTGGTATAAGTAGTAAGTTAAACATGTGCTTAGCACTTATCCTTGCTCCAAAAAGTGAATTCCAAACTCAGTGCTACAGTGTAGGGTGAGAATTGCACCACCGAGGTTCCCATTCCAATCTCGTTCAGGGAAAAATCACACTTTGGTACTAATCTTTCCCTGGCGATCAATTAATTCATCATTACTATTTATTTATTTCCTGTATTTTCAATAATCTGCTGATTCTCCGAGGGCATGACTTTGAAAGAGTCCCAAAGGGTCTATATATGAGAAGAGTAAGCCTAAGAGGAGAGAAGAGCTAGTCGATATTCCTATGACTATTTCCTACGTGATGCAAACCAAAATGGAAGTGGTCAGGAATATATTCTTGTGAATGATGATTCAAAAGAAAATTGTGAAAGCAGTGCTCAGAAAATGTGAGATGAGTTCCTATTGGAAGATCAGTTCTGTTGGCGTCAAAGTGTTTTGCAGGAGCGCGGTGATGCAACAAATTTTTTTGACAGACAAGTGTCACAACAAATCATTTTAACTTTTTAGTTCCATTTCACTGATGTCAAAATGTTTAACTGCAATGAGGCAAAAAGGTTTCATTTTGACTGTACCATTACATTTAATTTTGTTTAGATTGGCATGTTAATTTTGATACCATATATTTATACCTAATGTTGCAAATTGTTACAAAGCAGTGGGAAATATCCCCCCCCATTTCCATGTTTTTCATATGCAGACTTAAAAAATTTCAAGAGTGAAGTTTTAATCAGCAATGGCAACATTTTCTCACTGGGGGAAGTGTCCTACCCCACAGTGGCAAGAGGCAGCCTTCAAATATTTCCACCAGTGCTGCTTTCCTCTGAGCTTCATACACTTTCGGAGTTCTGTGTGCCTTGTCACATATAATTAGCAACTGTTGAGTGAATTGATCAGTTAATTTCCATCTCACACTCAGATGCATTTAATCCATTAGCTGATGATTTGCAGAGATTTTTCTCCTGAACGTTTCCTCACCTGTGTTTTATCAATAGTTAAATTGATTGGGTCACCATTACTCACTCCTTGTCCAAGCCCTGTTTCTTTGTTTGCCTCCTTCCAAACCATGTGGTATTTTAACAAGCAGTTGGCACCTTAGTCATTTAAATGTCATCATGAATGCCACCTCTTTTCATTTATTTATTAATCGGTATACCTACTATTGAATGGTCTTTCAAATGAAAGTCATTTTTCCCTTCTGTAGCCTCTAGCATGATCCCATCACTGCTTTACAATGCTTTTATCTTTTCCTTGGCTAGACACAGATAAAGGCAAGCCACCTTCGAGGTGTCCTGGGCTCCTCAGCAGTTCCAGGAGAAAAGATTAGTCATGGTTGGTTTTAAATGGCTTTTTGAGGAAAGGAGTTTTTCTGACGAATTCTGTTTCTTCTGCAAGCTACCATGTCTACAAAATACATTTTCTAAGAGTAGGCATAGAATACCGGACAGGTCTTCGCAAAAGCACAACCCTGGTCAAAATGCTGGGCAGTATGTCTGACATCCTGGGCTGCTGCGTTTGTATTGTGGCAATAACCAAAAAGCTCAAGTGAGACCCTGGCTACTGGTGTGTACTCACAGGCACACAGAGCTGGGTCAGTCCTTGCTCAAAAGACTTGGAAAAGAAGGGACAGGAGAGGGAGAAAGGGAGGGTAAAGAGGATTGAAACAAGTGTTTCAGAGCCACATGATGCCCATGGCAGTGAGAAGCTAGCCCTCCTCACCACCAACCCGGTGTCCCACTGATGGACCGCACAGCCATCTGCCTCAGCTGTGGTCCCCTCTGTTCCCTTGGGTAAGTCACATTGCCTCTAAGGTGCTTCATGTTCCTTTCCTGTGACACAGGGATCATGACACCAGCCCTTCTCATGAACTTTCAGTGTGTGACAGAGTATCCCATATTTCCTGAGGAAGAAACACTCTGGGCACAGTCCTGAGGTCAGTGCTTCCTCAGCCTGGTGGGCTTGAGTAGAAGTTGTAATGTGTGTACCTTCCATACACATGTACCTCCTCAGCTGGGCAGAGAGGCTGTCTGAAGTGAAATTTTCCTGCTTGCTTCCCAACTTGGCTCTATCCCAAAGCCCTGCTTAGCTAGCAAGTGACACAGCCCTCTCACAGCCCTGAGCACTGCCGCCAGGGCCAATGCCCAGGTGCCAGCACACTGCTAATGTCCTGTTGTACCCACTCTGGCATCCTGGCATTCAGGAATTTACATGTGCATCCCAATGCCTCTCTTTTGTGGGAGAGAGCTAGTGCTAGGCACTGCAAAGGGTCAGTGGGGTGCCTTCAGGGGTAATGGTGCTCATTAGGGCATGCATGTGGTTAGAAGTGACTTTTTGCTGTGGGGCAAGACATGCCCAGTAACCTTTCAAGGAGATGGGGATGCTTAAGTCTACCACAAGCCCCTACACATGGCACAAGACCCCCATGCTTGCTGCTTCGTGTTTCTACTCCTGTTGCTAAGTGGCCAATAATCAACTCAATACCCCAGCAGAAGACCAAGAACTGTGATACTTTTTCCTTTCTTCCCCATAGTAAGTGAAAACCCATCAGACCACCACAGGGACATCTGAGCTCCAAAGGTTGCTGGCAGTGAGACAGCCTATGTGGGCATGCATTTGCAGGTTTGTGCCTCTTCTGTGGCCCTCCTCACCTGTGCCCCTCTTTCTGTGTTTTTCAAGAACATCCTTTCAAGATCAATTACACAATTCCTTCTCATTCACCTCTTTGGTTCTGCCTTCCCCATGCCTTGTCCCCTCTGCCAGCCTCCAGTATCTTCCGCAGCTGTCATTACCTGTTTCTTCATCAGATAGTCCTTATTCCTGTCATTTCGCTGTCAAATCTGTGTGTACAACTCTGACATGTAATGGCAAGTACTGATTCCTGGGAATTCCTCAATTTCCAGCCTTTTCTTTAGGTAAGCAGATCTGCTCAAAGCTTTCTGTGTCCTTCAGCTAAGATAGTGCTGCACTGTGCAGCTTGGATTGCTGGGTGTGACAGAGCACAGTGCAGCTTACCATCAGATTTTATGGCTTCTCTTAGCTTATCCCAGTAGCAACTTTTTTGTCTGTAAGCAGCCTTGCTCCCCAAACCACCCTTCTGGTTCCTCATTCTCTCTGGCTGCCAGCGGCATTCTGGCAGGAACCTAACTTGAGCTTTCTCTTTTTCCCAAACCCTCTCTGCTTCAAAAAAAAAAAAAACCCCAAATGAAAACAACCAAGAAAACCCCACTCGCCTTTGTGGGGAAACCTGAAGAGCAGAAGACATGGCCTGGCAGGTACCATCAGGACAGAGAAAAAGAAACTAAAATGTCAGGTGTCTGGTAGAATAGAACAGAATAGACTATTTCAGTTGGAAGGGACCTACAGTGATAATCTAGTCCAACTGCCTGACCACATCAGGGCTGACCAAAATTTAAAGCATCTTATTAAGGACATTGTCCAAATGCCTATTTAACACTGACAGGCTTGGGGCACTGACCACCTCTCTATGAAGCCTGTTCCAGTGTCTGACCACCCTCTTGAAATGCTTCCTCACGTCCAGTCTGAACTGCCTCTGTCACAGCTTTGAATGATTCCCACATGTCCTGTCACTAGATACCGAGGACAAGAGCCCAGCACCTCCCTCTCCACTTCCCCTCCTCAGGAAGCTGTATAGGACTATGAGGTTGCCTCTCAGCCTCGTTTTCTTCAAACTAGGCAAACCCAATGTCCTCAGCCACTCCTTATACGACATTCCTTCCAGCCCTTTCACCAGCTCTGTTAGACTCCTCTGGAGACACTCAAGGACCTTCACATCTGTCTTACATTGTGGGGCCCAGAACTGCACACGGCGCTCAAGGTCAGGCCTCACCAACACTGAATACAGCGGGATAATCGCCTCTTTTGACTGGCTGTTCATGCTGTATTTGGTTTGCAGTGGTGAAGATGTGGTATTTCCCTGGAGGGAGTGTGATGGATGTGGGTGGGCATCGAGGCCTCTCGGAGCTGGGCTGCAGGCTGCGTGCAGGCTCAGCTGAGCACCAGGCTACCTTCTCACTCCTAGTTCCTTCACTGAGTCATCTTCCCCCTTCAGGAAAACCAAACCTATTGTTAGGAGAGTTAAATTCACTATACGGTGCGTGTACCTTCACTGGGAAATTACAAGGTGCCCTTAGAGTGAGAAAGGCTGGAAGCCACCAGTTTATGTCATTTAAACTCAGTTGCACAAACCCGAAGATCACAACTCCTGGAAAAGAAATGCCCACTGTACTCGAATGAGGGGGCACACCAGTAATTTCCCAGTAGGCCAAGCACGGCTTCCACTGTGCAAATGGTGAAGCGGATTAAAGCTGCCCTCAACTTCAATAACAGTGCTACAGCCTGAGGGCACTACAGCTGATCTGATTTGGGGACCAGTCAGATCAAAATAGAGCTCGGCTCAGCGAGATCCCCACTCTCATTTGATATGAAATTGGAGGCAGCCAACAGAGCTCTACCGCACAGCTCAGGGGACCCCAGTCAGGGCAGCTTTGTCACGGCTGTTTGGCAGCTTACAAACCACCAGCCACATGAGACCTCTCGAAGAGGCCAGGAGCTTCAGGAGCAAATGGCAGTACGTGTGCATGTGTGCATATGAGTATGTATCTATACATATATACACATTCTGAGTATGTATATATTTTATAGGTGTATACACACACAGAGACATCCATATGTGATAGTTTTACACCTTATGTATTATTTCTCTGCATGGAGTTGTCAAATGCTATGCATGTGCACACACACTTCTACCCAAACTCTCCAAATACCCTGGACTGTTTTAAGCCTTCAGTGTTTCACTCAAGCTGAAAAAAGTAGCTTCTCCACTTGTGTGGCTGAGTCAGAATTTTTCCCTGTTTGAAGGAAATAACCTCTGATACTTCTGTTGGAGGGAGGAATCTGAGTTTTTTTCTTCCTCCTTCCTTCCCTGCCCTCTGTCCAAGCCTAGGCATCAGTGGAGCATGCAGCAGAAGAGGCCATGTGTGCTGGTTTGACTGAAAATGGGCTAATTTTCTTTTTCGTAGCTAGCACAGTCATTATTTGGATTTAGATTGAGAACAAGAGATAACACCCCGGGACAGAGTTAATGTTTTTAATTGCTCTGGTCTGAGAGCCAAGGCCTCTCAGTGCTCTGCCCACACGTGTGAGGCAGCTGGGAAGGGGGGCATGGATGGGGCAGAGCTTGACTGACATCCAGATTGATCGATAAGAATGTTCCATGCCATTAGCGCCCTGCTTCATATTTAAGGAGAGGAGGATCTTCCGGCTAGTCCGGGAGCGGTTTGTAGTCAGGACAGAGACCTATTTGGGGGAGTTCTGTTTAGGAGTTTCTTTAATTTGGCCTTTTGCCATCCTGCCATTTTGCAGAGGTCTCTGGGCCTTTCTGCCTTTTTCTCTCTTCTCTCTCTGGGATCAGCTGTTCGAGACCAGGGGCTGCGTCCTGGGACTGGCTGCTCGGTGCAGATGGAGTTTGTGGGGAATTGCGCTGAGTATCTTTTTATTTTATATGCTATTTCCATTTTATAAATATTATTAGTAATACAGGAATGTTACTTTGTTATTTTATTAAACTGTGTTTGTCTCAATCCACAAATTTCTCCCTTCCCTTTCGATTCTCTCCCCTATTCCGGGGTGGGCTGGGGGGCGAGGGAGTGAGTGAGCGGCTATCATGGTTATATTGCTTGCTTGGGTTAAACCACAACAGCATGGGAGGAACGAATCTTGGAGCAGGTGGTGTCCTTCTCTTTCTTGGTGTGATGCCCAGTGGTTGGTTGAGATCAGCTCATGGCAAGGAAGGGTCAGTGGACATGTCTCATCACATGAATGTTTAATCTTTGGATGGCTACAAATGAGGTCGCAGGGAGTCTCAGGTTGCTTTGGAAATCAACCTCTGCAACTCCTATGCTCTGTGGCTGATAGGAGAGAGTTTTTGGTGGGTGCTGGCCGTCTTCCATGAGCGCGGGGGTTGCACAAGCTCCTGTGTGGGGAATGGTGAGCTAGGGGAAAGAAGGGAAGGGAGTGATAAGGTAGATGCATTTCTCAAACAGCTGGGGCACATGCTGTTCAGTTTTGGAAGTTTTAATAGTAGGGGGAGAGAAAGAGTATATTTACCCCTTGTCTGGGTGGCTCCAGGCTCTGTGTTCTACTGCCTGGGAAGCGGGTGAGGGCATCATACCATTAGCTTTCCCTTTCCTCAGTCACATCCAACAGACTTCTCTGGAGTTCTGGGGGGTGGCAGTGGCCCGTGAGCTCCTCTTGTAAGAAATGCATAAGATCCTTTACCAAGTTAGTGACAGTCTCCTTAGCTCTGCAGGAAAGCACCTTGGCGCAGTGCTTTCCTGATGCAGCCAGCCAAAGCCGTCTGCATCTCAGTGCCTGCTTCCAGCTTCAAAGTCAGCAGAGGGCTTTATCTCCTTCCCAGCTTTCCATCACAGCACTCCTCTGTGCCAGAGCTGCAGTTTCCACCTCTGCTTTCCTTCACGTTCCCTCAGCCCTGCGATGCTGACCATGCTCCATGGCCTTTGCCTCCTGTCGCACTTGGGGTATTTGGCTACTTGTTCTCAACATCTTCCCTCAACATGTCAAGGGATGGCCCGAGGCACGGAGCACTATGCAACAGCATGTGTCTGCCCTTTTCCCCTTGGGCCCTGGCAAGCCTCTGCTCTGCGTTTTTCCTTCTTGAACCAGGTGTCTGTTGATCTTTTTACATTCTGCAGCACGACTGGGTGGACAGCTTGAATCCAAAATGAGCTTTCCTGCCCAGCATGATGGGGAAGCACCTCTTCTTCCCTGTTGTCACTACTTCCCTCCCGAGGTAACTAATAAATTGCTCTGAGTCTTTAAATGGGGCTGTTATTTCTTCCGTCCATCAGCACTCTCTCACTCTTGACTCGCAGTGCAGCTTCAGCTTCAATGAATTTATTGGCATGACAAGGTACACAGGTGATGCCAAAGTTGACAACTTAATTCATCAAGTGCTACTGTCTTTCTCTCATCTGCACTCTTCTGTCACTCCTTTCCTCTTTCCCTCTCCTCGGCTCTCTTTTCTTTCTGTCCATCTGTCTGTCTTTCTCTGTCTGTCTGTCTGTCTCTCCCTCTCTCCCTCCTTCTCCCTCTAATAGTCTCCCCAGGTGATAGTTAGCTATCTCACACTCAAGACAGTCTGTCTCTCTTGACAAACGGAGCCGTCAATCAGAGTACTCACCAGAGAGAGAAAGGAATTGGTCTTTACAGCACGTTGGCTGTTTTCTTGCCTTTGCAGCATGTGTGGGGATGGAGGCCGAGGGCAACCATCTTCAACTTACAGAAGCTGCATTTGCTTCAGGGTTGGCTTGGGACTCCAGAAGAGCAAGCTGTTGTGTCACAGGGACAGAGGAAAGGAGAAAAGCTCATCAACCCCAAATGTGTCTAGGCAGGTAGAAATATAATTTAAGAATAAATCCAACGTCTTGACAAAACCCCCCAAGAGGATAAAGTCTCTGTTAAACAGAGTAGCAGGTGATCTCTCCTTCTCACCCCCCAATCCCATAATCCTTTGTTGGCATGGCAATTGCCAACGTATATAAAGAAAGAGACAGATCCCTCAGGTATCTGTCAGCACTAGATACAATCTACCCAGGACAGTGTATGTGTGGCATTTAATCCTCCATACATCAAGCGTATGCCCAGGATATTGTGTCACACTGTATTTGCGCTGCATCCCTTGTGCCTATTTGTCTTGAGTGTCTGCGCCCAATCCAGTGGCAGGTTGATCCATCGTGTGATGCCATCTGTGTTATATCTCTGCTTTTCCTCAGGCTTTGGCAGAGTTTTCATCACTGCATCCTGATGCAAAGTTTCTTTATTTTTTTATCACTCTTTGTACTTTAAGGAAATCAGTTTTGCAGACTCCAGTATATCATGGCCATCAGAACGAAAAGTGTATGAGTGTGTCCTTATCATCCATCAGTATCCCTAACTATATTGATTACACTTCTATTGCTTTTCAGTTTGCGCAATGTTTTGTGAGTCCTGCTTTTCCCTTCAGTTTGCGGACTGCCTGGCTGATTCTCTCCTCCTTTGCATTCCCTTTCATGTAAAAGAGCATTTTATCTTTATACCAGCAGTGAAGAATCAGGCCTGTTTTGTTTGCTGGTCAAGGGATCTGCTTGAATTTGCCCTTTTTGCTGTGCCAAGGAACTTTGCAGTATAATGATTTGTCATAGGGAACTCCCTTTAGCAGTCTGAGGGCTTTGCAAATATTCCTCCCCTGCTCCTTATACTCACCTGTTGGAACTGTAGATGGCAAGGCGTTGGGTACCAGTCAGTGGGGATGCCACACATCTTGCACACAGTACTTGCCTGAAAGTGAGAAGGGGAACGGAGCCTTAGAAAGGTGGAGTGACTTCCTCAAAGTTATAGCACAAGCGTGTAGCAGAACAACCACTGAACCTGGAGTACAAAACCTGCCAAATCCTTCACAAAATCATTCCTCCCTTCATTTTTTGGTAGTGTTGCTTACCCTGCTAACAGTGATATTACAGGTACTCAGACGTGGATATGCTATTACAGCAGGGAGACGTGGCTTATATTTTCCATTGGATTTAGCTTTTGATCCTCTGCTGTGTTGAAAGTATTTGCATTTTTTTACCAGTGTCCTTTGTTGATCAGCAGGGGAGATCACATCATTCCTGCACTCCAGCCAGTAGCACTGGATTTCTGTGGTTGCTTGCAGAACCTTAGGCAGAAGTTGTCTGTAAAGCTGTTGTCCCACTCAACATAACGGGTGCTGGCAACCTTTTCCAGATGTAACCTCATCCTCCTGAACGGACACTGTCTACTTATTTCTTCTCAGTTTGATACTTGCTGTTCCAAAACTTATTACAAAATTTTACTGCTTCTTTCTTGTAGGAACCCGCATTTATAGCTAACCCTGGGCATATGATGGCTGGCATCCTTCCGGCCTCTCAGACCAATCTGGGTGGAAATTGAGTACCTAAGGGTCTCATCCCCTGTATTTCTCTGCAATCCTAGCATATAATGTGCTAATTGCCTGATTTTGCTAACACTGAGAGAACAGCAAAACATGTCAATTTTGAAGAGGGCAGATTTGAGCCCCACTCGGGGAAGAGGGACAGACAGCGTTTTTATGTTTCTTGCTAAAACTGCAGGCCACAGGGAATAAGCCTTATGCCTGGCAGCCTGAGAGAGGTTCTCCTTTAATTGAAATGGCACCAATGATGTGTTAACAGAGCAAAAGCTCTTGGAATCCATCCCTCCCATCCCTTGCTGTTGTTTGCACGTATACAGCAGATCTGTACCACACGGCAAAGCTTGGAAAAGGGAGTGGTGGGACACCTCCAAGATGTCAAGGTGCTGCTGCACGTGGCTGAACCAAAACGGAGCGCTGTCTTTCGGCATGGAACCTTGGGCAGCAGAAGCTCTCCTCCCCAAGAAACCTTGGCTCTCTGTTGGTTTGAGGGAAGGAGATCACCACAATCCCATCTCAGCTCTAGCCAGCTGCTTACTTTGCTCAAAGACACCTTCACTTCAGGAGTACTGTATTTGTTTTTTCCTCTCTTCTGCTGGATCAGACTTGTGTAGATGAGCATTTCTGACAGAAGGGATTCTTTGCCTTGAACTCTTTGGCTTTTCCTTCTCTTTGGCTGATGATAACACTCCGGCCTTTAGAAAACATGCTGTTGCAGCTATCACCAAGCTCAACAGTAGCTATCAACTGAAGGTCTCACAGCTGGCATTCCGTAACTGCGTATGTTGGGGAAGGCCACCATCTGTGGATCCAACAATAGTGACAATGCAGGCATGTGCTGAGCAGCCCAGGCTGAAAAAATGTGGAGTTGCACTTCCAGTCTTTTTCACGCTTGTAGATCAAGGAGAGTATACAGTACTTTACACTCTTCTCCAAATCTGTGCACTTACCACAGGAGTGAATTTTATCCAAAGCATGTAAAGGTCCAAGTGTGGGATTATTAGCTTTGTTCTTTGTACTTTTGACTGGAAGCAAACCCAGCATTTCCAAAATGCTATGCTAGCTTTCTATGCCCCTAGAAGCCCGAAAGCAATCTTGAAAGGTGGTTACAGCAATCTGTCCCACTCCATTTTGCTCGTTTCAATGCTTAAGGAGGAAAGCCTCCTAATACAAGATGTTTTGTATGTACCACATGCATTTGATTTGAGGGAGAGTCTTGTCACTGAGAAGCTGTCTCACTCACTTGAAACTGAGCCAGATCCTTAGGTATGTGATATGCACAAGACACTTAAGGCACTGTATTCACCACCCTGTGGCTTATCGCAGAAGCTGTGGGATAAATGATGGGCAGCCAGAGGAAACTGAGAACAGGGTTTGGAGAGAGCTGTCTTTTCAGACTGTGTGTGGATGTCCATCAGGTGGTTTGTGAAGGCCATTCTGTTGGTTGTACCATCTGTCCCTAATGAGCTGAACATAAACAACACCATAAGATCTGAAAACAAACAAACAAACAAACAAAAGCTTTGGCTCTGTTTCTCCTGTATGTAAAGCTATGATGGACAACCTTGTCTTCATCCGGAGTGGGGTGTTTGCTGAAATTAACTTTCTCACCTGCTTGTCTGATCAAGAAAATCCCAGTCATCTTCCTAACACATATACACCCTCTCTGAACCTGCACCTCTTGCCCTGCGATGACATAGGCTTTTCTCTGTGCTGTCTTCCCAATCCTGGCCTGTCATCCCCAGTCTACTTCCCAAGGAAAGAGGTAACAGGCAGGAGCCAAGGATGGCTGGGACTCAGTTAAAAAAAAAATGTAATATTGCTTTTTTTTCTCAACTGGCTAATAAAGTGGCCCTGTTCTGGCTGCTACACTTCCTTGAAGCCATCAGCCATTCTTGCTGTATAAGAATTTGTCCAAAGGCCACTAGCATCAAAGGAGGAGCTCCCTGGGCTCTGAATCAAGTCCTAGAAAAGCTGCATATTATGACTCATCTGCATACCATGTACATCCAGCATGCTTAATATTTCTGTGAAAAAGTTTTTCCTAACAAAATTCTCAGAAGCGTCTTTGGAGGACCTGGACACTAAGGACAACTTTTCTCACAGAATTTCTCTTCCAGGATGGCTGATTATATCTGCAGAAGAAAAGATTTTGTATTGTTTCAGTCCCGTGAGTAAATACTTGCAAGATTTAAAAGCTGGTCTAAGGGAATATATAAACACACTTGAAACCAAGACCAAAAGCTGTGTACATCTGTAGTCCTTAAAGTGTTTGGGATTAGGCAGCATTCCAAGGGTTAATCCTTGGGGATTAGCAAAACAGGCACTTCTGTTGTTGTTTACACATGTCCTGTGAAGAAGGCTGTGTTTTCACAGCAGGCCTCTCTAGGAGGGTTAGCTAAAAAGCACTTGCAGTCAGTTTTACAGGCAGAAAGAACCGAAGCAACACAAGTGGTAAATGCGTAGAGCTTTCCTTTAAAGAGATGAACCACGGATAAGTGGATCACTGCAGTCCCAGCATAAATTTGATGTGTTAATAGAAAAGAAAAAGAAGTTTCATAGCAAGGAACCAATATTTCATATCCAGAGGTTCAGGTGGTACGGGGATATCAAGCAGGTATATGGCTTGTGCTTTGTGCTTTCACTTACATGGAGCTGAGTACCTGCTCTTCTAGGCTCCATCAGGATCTACAAACGCAGGTTCATGACCTTGTGCTTGGTGGGGGACAGCAAAAAGTCAGATGTGGGTGAAGTGCTATCAGCACCAGGCCAAGGCTGGGGCTCTGCTTTGGAGCTGGGGGTGATTTAGCATAAAAGGCTGGGGCCTGGGTTTAAAGTTGAGATGCTGGGTTAGGAGCAGGAGTGACACTGCTTTTATCACTGTCCCACAACATCACATCCATGCACTGTAAAACAAGGTTGGCTTGAGACTTAGCTATTTTTTTCTTGCTGCTTCTCAGGAAGTGAAATAATTTCTCTCTTGACAATTTCATGGAGGCAAGTTAAAAAAAAAAAAGAAAAGAAAATCAGTGAGAATGAGTATATGCGTTAGATCCCAATTCTGTGCTGATTTTCCAACAGCTCATGGTTGGGACAGTCTAACAGGTTTACATTCCATGCTGGTCTCTGCTGAGAAACAACATACTGGAACCATTTCTTATGCAACTTTATGTGGAAAAGTAGTCCAGACACTTAACTGTGTATTGGATGAGGCAGAGCCTTCCTTTGGACAAAATGGTTCGGCTTCTCAGCTCTTACTCTCCAATGTGGTGAGCTCTGACACGCCACCCAGCTCAGCAAACTGGGAGGGCTTTCCACATGGCTTTGATTTACAGACAGGATGCTGTCTGCTTCTCTGCTCCCAGTCAGCGCAGTACGTGCAGTCCCCATCTGGATTTAAATACTTCCCTGCGTGGCGTCTCAGTGGGTGAGACTCAGCTGCACAACGGGGGAAGATGGCCAAGATGCAAGGCCCAAGCTAGCAGCCCCTGTGCCTCCTTCGGCCCTGCCTCTCTTGGCATCAGCAGGGATGCTTGGAAGGAGATCTGCCACGCTGGGGCAGAGCAGTGTGGGGGCACACGTGGATTGGGAACTGCAGATCGCTTAAGCAGTTTCCATGCTCTGGCTGGGATAGACCCTTTCCCTGAAGGCCACCGGGGATGGACGTGGCAAGTCACCTCCTTTCAGATGATAGAAGCAATTTTTACACCCTGTAAAAACACTAGTGTACTTTGAGAGGTTTTTGGTTCCCAGGGTATTAAAAAACAAAACTAAGCCTTCAACATTTGCCTCTATTTCACCAGAAGCTTTAATGCCGAGAGAGGCACTAGCAGGGTGAAACAAGCCCAGCAAAGCAGAAGGTCAGAAGGATGTTTCAGACTCCGCTCTCTTTAATAAAGTTCAACAACTGCACTCCGTGCCCTCCCGCCCTGGTGGCAGCTTTGCCTCCCTCTGGCTGAGGCTGCGGCATGGATCAGACTGTAAAAAACACATCTTGGGTCTCCAATTGCATTTTTCGTCTGCACAGTGCTTCAGAAACATTTGCGTGCCACATCCCAAAGGGCGTCTGGATTTTACTTTCCAGCCCTCGGCGTGCTCCCTCTGCAGACCTGAGCAGCAACAAGCTGTTTCTTGCTAGGGCTTTAAAGAGCTGTGATTAGCCTGCTGCACACATAAGAGGGAAATTAAACCATTTAGTTGTGTTTAGCAGCTCAGCCCCTTCTTTAGGCCCTCTCTCCCCACTAAACACTTTAACTAAACAATGACTAATGAGGCCAATTTGCTGTCAATTAATTGCCCCCGGAAAGGACCCGTAATTGTGGTGAGCAAGGTGGCAGCTCTGAAGCATTCAAGAGCCATATGATGGTCAGCGTCCCCCCCACCTCTGCCTTGGGGCTTATTAGAGTCTTTGTGTTTATTGCAAAGTGCTATTAATTGGGAGCTGGGGACAAGGAAATGAGAGCTCTCGGGGCTAATTGATAGGCACCTGCAGAGGGCTTTAGTGGCTGCAAAGTTGCTTTGACTTTGGAGAGAGGTCCTGATGTTTTCTTTTTGCCCTGAAAGCCAGGGGCTCCTGTGGATTAGTGGGTGGGAGTCTTATTTTCTCCAGCAGATGGGGGTCCTAGTTGCCAGTAGAGAGGAGAGTAAACACTCTGGAGGAAGCAACTAACTAATGAGGATTTATGGAAGGGGTTGTGGTGACTTTCTCCATTTGTATCCAAGGTGCCCTTCTTGGGACAAGGCAGTTAGAGCACTTAAATGGAGCTTATGGGCTTTCTTGTTTTTGGTACTATTTGCTTCTGTGTCTTGGAGGGATTAAATAGCTTTCGCTATATCTTAGGTCTGTAGAGTGGGAATAAGACCTCCTTTTTTTTTAATGTATTTTGTGACTTATTGACAAAACACCTGGCCGTTAAGCAGTCTTGTAATTTTAGACTGGGGAGTAGCTGCCTCGCAGTATAAGATTGCATCTAGGGGTCTTATGCAAAGCTTGGTTTGCCCAAAGAGAGCAGTCAAGCCATCTGACCGTGAACTTCATGTGAGTGTGTTTATAGGGCTCAGAGTCATCTTCCAAGTAGATCTCCACATCCCTTTCTTCACGTTTTTCATCCTGCCGTACGCAATTCAAGTTCCTAGCTCTGTGCTTCCTGCCCTTGTCTCACAAGCATGCCCTCCTCCTGCACTGAGGTCCTGTGTGAAGCATCATGAAAATGGAGTGCAACCAGCGCAGGAGTCAGAATCTGCTGCCCCATGCCTATAATTACCCCTTGTGTATAAGCACCGTTAATGCTAAGCAGTGGTTCCAATTCCTATCACTTTGTACCTGTGCCAAAGGCAGGTATTTGAACTGTTTGGGAGCTGTGGTGTGGCCAGTTCCAGTATAAAGTAAGTTAGAAAAAGACCTCTAGAAGCGTTGCTGGTTATACCCTTCAGAAAGGGTGGTCTCGCTGCTTTCTTGTTCCATTCCCCATTGCACTCCTGGAAGGGTGCTCAGGGGCTCGCCTCCTGGCTGTGAACTCGCATCTCTTGACCATTCGGCTGACTTATCATGTGCCAGGGGAGGTTTAGATTGGATATCAGGAAAAAATTCTTCGTGAAAGGGTTGTCAGGCATTGGAACAGGCTGCCCAGGGAAGTGGTGGAGTCACCATCCCTGGAGGTGTTTAAAAGGTGTTTAGACAAGGTTATTAGGGACATGTTTTAGTGCTAGAGTTAGGTTATGGTTGGACTCAATGATCCTGAGGGTCTCTTCCAACTGAAATGATTCTGTGGTTTACTAGGAGACTAGGGCTGTAGCACCACCCCTTACCTACTTCCATAGCCTTGAATGATAAAGCTGATCCAGCCAGCCCACAAGATCCCAGGTAATATCTCAGGAGGAGTTTTGAGCTCTGAAAGGTTTTGCTCGTAAAAGGCAAGGATAACAACAGCAGATGTTTGCGTGTTCTCTTGTTTGTGGCTTCCTGGCTGCCTCCCGTACGCGGCCCCTGGTTTGTAATAACTGCTATAGCGGGTGTTTTTGAGACACGTTAATGTTTTGTGGAAACAAATCACTTGCTTTCATCTCGAAAGCAACAGTGATTGCGCTGGGGGAGTGTGCTCTATTTTTCATGTCCCAGTCTTTCTTATTATTTAAATTAATGTGAGTTGCAGTTGTCATGAAAGTGAAGGATTGATGGCAATTAACTAGAACGGGCTTGATGCATGCAGGTTCTGCACAAGCCTGTCTGTCCTACCTAGCTCTGTCACTGCGCCTTGCCTGGGACTTGAATTCCTGCACCAGCTCTGCCCTTGCACCCCTCCTGCCCTGCAGCCCCCCCAGCTCTCCCAGCCCAGGGTGCCCTACAGCATCTCTGCCCTTGCCCTGTTCTTGCCTTGCAGCCCTATGGCTCTTCCGATGTGAGCTTCTCAAGGAAAACGGCTACTGGTTACTTTGGGGTTTGTTATTTACTGTCAGTGACATGTAAGATGAGATGCTGAGCTGGCATCAGGCTTATGCTGTAGATGTGAAATGCAGAAGAAACAAATACGTGAGTTTCAAGCCATTCTTCTCAGAGCTCGTTTCTGTCTCTCCAGAATCTGCCCCTGGCATGGGTACAGCATCCTGCCTCTCCAGGGCTGGAGCAGTGGGGTACTACAGTGTGTTTCCTTTCACATCGGTCTCTGCTCCCCAACCCATCCGGGGTGATCCTAAGTGCAGGGTAGTGGGTAAAACATATTACATGTACACTGAAAAGGAGGAAAAAGTGTGGTGATTTTATCTTTTTCAACAGTACCAGAGAGCCTGGCAGTGCTTTCCCATGGTCCCTGGAGCCAGAAGGGTCCAGCAGCAGTCTGGTCTCCCCTCGAGGGACCAGTTGTTAGGCTGAATATGAAAACACCCGAAAACACTGTTTAGCTGTAGGGTTTCCTCTGCTGTGGGTCTGCAGGCTGTGTTTTCGCCTGTGCTAATGGTTCAGAGAGGCCATATGCAAAAGGCCTCTCCAGTTGAAGGTCAACGAGAGATGGCTGTGACACCCAGAAGATCCTGGTCCTGGGGGGTTTTCTTCTCAGCAATACTTCTTCCAGAAGTCTGGGAACTGTGAAAACATAACACAACCCATGCATGGGAAAAAAATAATAAGGTCAAAGCTTCTCATTTTAAGACTGTCCTAAAAAGGTGCGTGTAAAGTAATGACAAGTGCCAAGGAGGCAATGCTAACTATTGCTGGTGCTGACAGTGTTGGCATTTTAACATGCTGGCTTGACACCCTGAAAATTAAGTCTCTGACTTTTTATCTGAGTGAAGTTACTGTCCACTAAGATCCAGTCATTTTTAATGCTAGCTGGCTTTGGGTTCTAAGCAGACGAAGCCAAAACAGGTTTTAAATTTACAGGGACATTATTTCCTACCCTATTCCCTCTCCTCTCTGTATTTCCTTGTCCTTTGACCCAAGTGGCAGCTGAAAGGAACGAGCCATTATACTCCTAACAGGATTTCAGCCTTGGATACCCTTTTCTCCCTCATCTGAAACTGGCAAGCCAGATATGACCATCTGGACACATGCTCCTCCTCTTGGGCATTTGTTCGGCACGGTCAAATCTGTTTGTATTGCTGAGTTTACTTGATCCTCTGCAAACTAAAATGACTTGACAGCTTTGGGAAGTGGTGGGGTACACATGTCCTAACTGCAGCTCTGCTGCTGGTGCCCTGTAGTGGCTTTCACTGGTCTCTCTTCAATCATTTTGGCTGGCATTGCGCTGCTCTGCTAGGACCTTGGACTGGCCTACAGCTCCATCTGCTAGGCCTGCTTGAGCTTATTCCTTCTCGGTTTGTTCCGTGCCTTTTTTTCCTGATGCAAATGTTAGGTCCTTGAGGTTAAGATAAAATCTCCAAAATGTGGTCTAGCCACGTTTTTTTCTCTCAGGCTCTGCTTACCCATGTTTGCCAGCACACGTGGAGAAGCTCTGCTGAGGACGCTCTGAAGTGGCTGTCCTTGTGTCCTCAGATAGAGCAGCTGGGACACAACTCTTAAAGAAATAGTAGCCTCTGTTGTTCCTTCCCAGACTACGCCCCTCTGTCCTCTCCAGTGTGTGTTGGTCTCAGACCTGAAACACAGTACGTACTACAGGTAGTTGTGCTGTTGCAGGACCGAAGTGGCCCTCCGAGTTGCTTTGTTCCCCATACTAAGAGTAGCGGTTTGGGTTTCTGCACCAGAACCTGGAGGGCTCTCCCAGCCTGCAGCCCTGCTGGCTGAGCGATGGGTCTGTCTGCCCTGAGACAGGGGGCTTCCCTCTTCCAGTGGGACAGAGAGGACAAGGAGGAAGTGCTTCTGAGTCCTGCCAACTCGGTGCTGAGCCAGATCTCAGTGTGATGCTGCAAGTCGCCTCTCTGCTTTGATGTGCCGTGAAACGTGAAGCCGCAAAGCGTCTCTTGGAGGAGGCAGGGTATTTAATTTCCCAACTTGGGTATTTCCTTTTCACTGCCCTTTATGCAGTCTCAGGGTATTGTTTGGCAAAGGTATTTTCTTACTTTCCAAGACCGCTGTATGATTGTTGTTTTGTACTGCCAGGCATTTGCTGTGCTGAATGGGTGTGTGATAAAGAGGGAGAAAGCACAAAATGGATCTGTAGTCAGTGAAACTGTCATGTACCCCTTGATATGGTGGGATCAAATTATTTGACAACATTAGAGTTTTCCAACAATATTTTGTTTTATTCTGTTGCCTCCTACCTCTTCCTACATGTACAGACACACTGTCAGTGGCTTGCAGTGAATCACCAATGCAAAATGTAGCAGGGCTTGTTTTTGTCAGGGGATTTTGCTTTGAGAAGAAGGGGTTGATTTTCTGCTGTGCTTTGCTTTACCCACTATTGTGCTGCCAGGGAGGTGTCCCAACTCTGAAATTCCATCTCTTTGAGGAAAAGGATCCTGGTGCAGTCAACCATTCCCCCAACACGTCTTGCTTTGGTTCCTTCAGAATCAGCTGATCAGCCATCAATTCTAGCTCTTGAGAAGCAAACCAGCTTCCAAGGTCCCTTCTCCTTCCTTCCTGATGCCAATTAGATCAGGTTGCTGAGGGCCTCATCCTGGTGAGTTTTGCATATATCCAGAGATGGAGGTTCCACCACCTCTCTGGGGAGCCTGTTCCTGTCTTTGACCTCCCAAAAGTAAAAGCTTTTTCCTCCTTTTGAGTCAGAATCTTCCCCACATTGCAGCTCATGTCTGCTGCCTTTTGCTGTTCACTGTGCACCTCTGAGAAATGCCTGCCTCTTTCTTCTCTGCACCTT
The DNA here is from genome assembly GCA_013399365.1 of Pampusana beccarii. Lineage (NCBI taxonomy): Eukaryota > Metazoa > Chordata > Aves > Columbiformes > Columbidae > Pampusana > Pampusana beccarii. Next base: position 910,987 of record VWYH01005065.1, read on the forward strand.
CCCACTAGCTATCTGAAGACAGCAATAAAATGTCCGCTCGGCCTTCTCCAGGCTGAACAGATCCAGCTCTCTTAGGTTCTCCTTGTATGCCAGGTGCTATAGGTCTCTAACCATCTTGGGAGCATTCCAGTGGACTTGCTTCAGTATGTCAATGGCCGCCTTGTACTGGGGAGCCCAAAACTGATGTAGTGTTTCAGATGCTGTCTAACGAGCTACATATGAAGTGATATAATCTCTACACTTACAGTGCTACACTCTTGCTAATACAACCCAGGATGCTTGGTCTTTGCTGCAAGGCCATACTGCTAACTCATGCTGAACCAGTTGGACCCCCGCATCTCCTGGACTGCTTGAGCCCAGCACTCTCACCCTTCCAGCAAATATCAGCGTGGCTTATAAGCCTGTCTCTCCTGAAAAGCCTGCATCCACCCTGCGCAGCACTGCCAGTCCTGAGAGCTGCCCCGCCACAGCTCTGTCATCCCAGTGGGTTTATAGCACTGCGAATCTGTGTGAACAGCTAATTCCTTCTGTTTTTTTCCACAATGATACTTGCGTTGGTGCACAGGCATTTTGAAATGGGCCCCCAGCTGTCCTGCTTTCACAAGGGGAGTGCAAAAGCCTTCCCTGTTGTGTTGGACCCCAGCTGCCTCCTCGCTGCCTTCTGTGCTCTCACTTCTCCCCAGATTATAGCAATCCTTCCCCAATGTGCCTAGCTTAAATCCCTCCTTGCCTAGGTGAGTGAACCTGTCAGCAAACGCGTGCCTGCCTCATTTTGTTCAATAGGTCCTGTTCCTGCTCAGGGACCCCTGTTCCTCTGAGGAGGTCCCATGGTCATAGGTGCTGAAGCACTGTCCATGAGTTTGGGGCCTACAGGGAGGAGCTATTGAGCTGTGGGTTGTAAGCAGTATTCCTATGAATCCAGCAACACATCTGGAAGTGGTGAGTTGCTCTCTTCAGGCTTCATTTCCTTTTTGCCACCAGCTCGTAGGCAGCTTTGCCTCAAAAGGACCATCAGCCACTCCTGCCGAGGAGGGGGAGGGAAGGCTGCTGTCTGTTTACTCTGTGGTAAGCAAAGCAGAAAATTATGTTGTTTCATTCCTCACTACACACAAATTTGGAAGCTGAAAATATTTAAAAAAAAAAAAAAAAATAGAAAATTCTTTCTTAGTCAAACTCCCTCACCACCTCCAGGGTGTGAAGCATGGAAGCAAGACATGGATGTGAGTGAGGAGAGACTGCAACAGCCTGGTCTGCTTGGAGGCCAGTACACCAGCATGCTCCACACCTGCGGGTACCTGTTCAGGTTCCAGCGTAGTCACTTCATTCCTGTGACACAAACTCCGTTAGCTTGGAAGGTCTTCTGAGGATCCTGAATGCCCAAGCCATGGCTGGTCTTGTGAATCGTTACAGATCCTACTATGCTTTTGGTGTTGTGCCGTGTGAGGTGCCCTCACCCAGAAGCTGCCTGCTTCGGGCACCCCACGGGGGATCCCTCTTGGCCAAAAGATGTCGCAGAAACCTTCCTGCTGTCGCCGTTGTGCCTCCCCTCAGCAAATTCCTGTTAGCTATGGTGCGTGTCCCCACGTCTCACCTCGTCATGGCAGTCACAACAGAAATAAGCTTAGCAGCTCTCCGGTTCCATTCCCGCTGAGCGTTTGGTTATGTGAGCATTAGAGCAGGGTCCTGCCTAGCAGCATGGGTTCTATCTGCCTGTGGGAGGTGGCAATAACTAGTACACCCTCTGAGTCAGTACCTCGAGGCCTGGCTCCCTGCAGGAGGGTGTAGAACTGCGTCTGGGACTGTTTGGAATGTAAAAATTAATGGGGACAGTGCTTGAAGCCTGACGACTCCTTCCTGTAGCCTTGGAGCAGTGAGGCAAGTTCTTAGAGGTTATTTTATGAAGGTCCCCAAACCTGTCCAAACATAAAGCATCGCAGTTGCAGCAAAGCCCATTTCTACGTGCAGATCCTTGAAGCAGCAGTACATATTATTCTGGTATGATTTCAGAAAGCCAGGTAGAAATGAGGAGGGCAGCCTGTGAGAGCAGTCTGCAGTTGCCTCTGGTTAATAGGTGAGTAGGTTAACGAGTCAGACAGTTCACCCTCCAAAAATCTGGATAATGAGGTCCAATTTTCTTTTGTCTCCACAGTTCCACCAAAGATCTCCAATATCTCCTCGGACATCACCGTGAATGAGGGCAGCAACGTGACCCTGGTTTGCATGGCAAATGGGCGTCCTGAGCCTGTTATCACCTGGAGGCACCTCACTCCAACAGGTAGGAGACCCAACTGGACTTGACTATGATGATGATTTGTGAACTGTACAGTAGTTTGCTTCTCTTCCAACGTCAATAGAAAATTTCAGTAGTAATACAGACAGCTGTAAAAAAGTGGCAAGAATCTTAGATGCCCTGCAAGCGTGTTTTGCAGTGTGATTTCCCAGGCATAATAACCAGGTTGTCTGAGGGAACACATGAAATTACTTCAGTAATTTCAGTAATTACTTCAGATGCTCTATGGAATTGAACCTGTGAGGTCTTCATCTAGTTGCCCCAATCTCTACTGCTGTTAATGTACAACATGATGGTGGACACAAAACACGGCTGGTGCCAGAGAGAGGCATTTCTGTCTAGATATTACATAGAAGATGTTCTTTCTGAAAACCACAGAATTTGCTTCCCGCTGATTTTCCTTAAAAGAGAGAGGCAAACAGTGGCACAGACAATTTCGTATTACTCTTGACTTGAGCAGATGGTCTTCCTGTGTCTTGTGAGGTGAGTGAAGAAGGCATTTGATCTGCAAGATGAGTGAAGAACAGGCTGGAGACAGAGTAGAGGAGAACTCACCACTCACTTTGTTCTGCTATCTAACTGTGCTTTCCACGCTCAAGGACGTGTCAAGCTTGGAAAGAGAATATCCTTTCAGTAGTCAGACTCCATGGGTTTAGCAGCTTGAGTTGCAAGGAAACCTTCACCCCCTGAAGATTTATCAGTAGGATGGGAAGAGGAGGTAGGTTTCTCTTCCTCTGTATCATGCTCTTTGAGTAGAGAAGAACTCTTTACCTGATTTCTTTTGCCATCAGATATTCTTTCATCTGAAATGAGTGGGGAAAGCACCAATCAGCTCCATATGAATAGTCTTCTTTGATACTCCCATATATGCAAAAGGTTAAAGAGGGTTTGAAGTAGGCAGAGTACAAGCTTTCTGCATTTGCTACAGATAGTTAAGTGATCTAATGCAATTCAGCCGCCAAGGAAAGGGAGAGCACTGCAGAAAAAACGTTGGAGAAAGGTAGAAAGACACATCAGAACAGAGCTCAATCCAAGAGCTGCATCCAGAAGCCCCTGGATCTTGGGCCTGTAGTTTGGATTGGGGTTACTCAGATTTCCTGTCTCATCCCTTCAGCCAAACCAAAGTCCTCTTGAGCATTCATGTATATGAAAGCCAGATTTGCAGTTTGTATTTCTGGCACATTTCTTACAATACCAAAAAAAAGAAGATGGGGAAAGAGTGCTGGGAAGAGGTGGGAGGAGCAGAGCTGAGGAGGGGAACACTGCTCCTCTGTGGTATCATCGTCACTACCTGACTTTCCTCTTCTGCTATTTTCAAGATTAAGCATGACCGTGCCATTTGCATATATAGGGAAACAGAACCTATTTTTTTCACCTTTAATTATGTATATAGAATCTTCTAGCTCTGGTATTTCTGCTCTTAAGATTTATTTCATGTGAAATCTTGCATCTTACTGCTGCTTCAATCTTTCAGTCTTCCATCTAACTCTTTGTTGTATTCAGGTAGGAGACATTCCCTAGCTATTCTGTGAGCACAGCCTAACATTGTTCAAGTTAAGGGCGTTACAAGGATACTAGCTTAAATCTTCATGAAAAGTAAGGCCTGGTACTCTTGACATGCATTGTTCAAAGCAGTAATAGGAATATTCTTGTCCTGGCTCATCGCTTTGGCTACATGTTCTTGCTTTGTGGATTTTTTCCATTTGTACTGCCTACTCTGTTGTATCAGGCACAGATTTCTTTTCTCCCTTTTAAAAAGGCTCCTCAGAGCAAATCTTCATTCTGGCTGTCCTGTTTGGTGTGCAACAGGACTGGGGAATCCCATCCCCACTTTGACTCCAGGGCCAGTTTTTCTTGGTCTGTTGTTCAGTTTTCCAGCATGCTCTTCACACTTTTTCTCCTGTGCTGTGTGTCTCAGAGGTGTTGCCTTGTTAGCCATCTCAGTGATCCCTTTCCAATCCACCCTCAGTCTTTCCCTCTTCAGTGAAGCTTGCCAAGCATCCTCTTTCTAACTGAGTAGAGTCAGGGATGAAGGGCAGGCAGTCCCCAGTCTGTCACCTCCATGTCTCACTGCTTGTTTTTCTCTCTCTTTTTCCCCATCTCAACCCATCTGTTATCTTTTACGGGCACAGAGGAACTGCTTTCAGGCAGGCATCGGGTCTTTAAGCAGCATGTAGCCCAATAAGGCACTGGTCCCAAAATGGGGGACAGAAGGGCTTCTTTTAAATGTTTTCCTTGAGGCTGACAGTTAATATAAATTCCAAATCTATTCCAGAGCTGCTGCAGTTAGAAACATGTCTTATCTTGGAATCTCCCTTTTCCAGAACTGTAAGGCATTTTGGCTCCCTTTATGCTAGTTTTGAAGACATCTGCTATGCATCAAAGAGCTATTTTAGATCATTGTAAAGGTTTCTAAAATATATCTCTCTCCTTGGATTTTTTCATGGTTAAACTCGTGACTGCAGAACTGGAAGAACAAGCATTATTGAGCTTGTGTAGGAGGTTTTGAATGGACAGGTTGTGAAATTAAACCAGCATTGGGGGGCGAGAGGGCCAAATTACTTTTTCTTTGTTCAGCCTCCTCAAGGAGTTCATTAGTGAATTTGTCTACCGTTTCTTTCATTCATTGACTCATCAATAGTGTTTGTTGGCTAATTACCTGAGTTAGGACCATAGAAATGATTTATTTCTTGTTGGCTGGGAAGTGGAAGATACAAATGCAAAGGGAAAGCGGTGTCGCTGCTTATGCAAAGAAGGCAGAGATGCATGTGATAGTTCATTTAAATGCTGCTGGGCCTCAGGAGTGATCATAACCGACTCATCTGCCTATCTGGGAAGTTAAAAAAATTGCCTTATAAAATGCTATACTGCTTCCTTTGCTGATCCTTCAGTAAGCGATTGAATTAGGTGTTTTTCTCACATCAACTATAATTCTCAAAGCCCTGAAGCAACTCATAGGAAAAAACCCCTCTCTTTACCCTGTGAGACAGCTAAAGTGTGGCTGTGGTTGTTGACTGTAGTGCTAACACTTGGGAGGAAGGCAGGTAAAGGGAAAAATAGTTTAATAATTCTGATAGTAAATGACAATACAGATCATCTTTAATTTAATGAAAGCAGGAATGAAATTCCTTGGAACAACGCAGGTCCTTGCTGTCCGCTCTCATTCCTTTTCAGATGATTGACCGATTGGGTTTTGACAGAGCAGATAGAGAGAGTCAGCCAGACCCTTTTCTTCCTTATCCAACAGTCTGTTACGCTCTAGGACAGTGGCAACCCGTTCTAACTAGTTGTGGGTAGTTTAATAGGCGTTGCCTGGGAGCACAAACAGTTCCATTAGGTCTCCTCCTCTAGCCAGCAGAGCTCTCATGGGATCTCCGACACGCAGCTTCCAGCAACAGGCCGGCACCTCCCTGCTCAGAGTCCGTTCCCCTTTCTGTCACTCACGACACGGCTGCGGGCTTATTAAGCCTGCCGTGCCCTATGATTTTTGCCATCCCGGTTTGTGATGGTAAACCATGGAAAAGACGGTAGCAGCCCTCTGAACTAGATTTGTCAGGAAACCGTGCTTTGTTCAGTTAGAGTGGAGAAGAGTATTGATGATTTCCTACACAGACGAGTTCGCACTTGTCAGCATTAGAAATCTTTCACTAGGGGGTATGCTATAATCTCCCATCTCTTGAAAGGGACAAACCACAGATTTTCTCCTCTGTGAATTTGTATGAGGAGTGGGTGTTATCCTGTTGTTTTCTTCTCCTTAATATTAACTCATAACCTCCATGATCCGTGGCAAAAGTATAGATTATTTTTTCCTTACTGAATGCAGCACAATCAGATTTCCAGTAGTTGCACCACAGCCTGGACAATGTCCCAGCACAGGGCCATGTATCATTTATCATGCAGACACGTTCTGTGTGCTGCCACAGGCAGCCTACCCATCTATGGCTAGTTATGTTAGCAGGTGCTCTGTTTTCCCTGCACCATGCACCAAGATAACAACTAACACAGCCAAGAAAATAATCCAGTAAGATAGTTTAGAGATGGTAGACAGTGCCTGCTTTTGAGCACATCTTAGTTTTACTTCACATCTTTCTTGACGTGTATTTATTCAGGCTAATGCGTATTCTTCCTACCCATAAGCTGCTGAGATTACAGTCCAGAGGCTTTAACATTTATCGTTCCTCGTCTCTCCATCTTATTCAGACCCATGTTCAGTACCTCGTTGACTGAAAAAGAGCTTCCTGGGAAAAATAAAGATTCATGCATGTTCGTATTGTTATCAACAAACTCCCTCTCAATGGAAGCTCTGAAGAGTGCTCCCTCGTGAATTGGGTTAGCAGCAATATGAACATGGACAGTTGTTGCGAGGTCTTTGCTTTACCAGAGAACTCGTTGCCCAGCCTGTTGTCCAGGATGGGCAGAACAACACAGGAGAAAGAAGCAGCTCCTGTCCTGAGGAGCTTGTACTCAGGTTAGCAGAAACAGGCCTATTCATGTTTCTGCTCCCTTCCCACAAGGCATGGGTGGTTGAGACCTCCCCAGGGGCCTTGCTTTTGGGCACTGTGGCAAGTGCCAGGAGATTGTCATCCATCCGCGATGGCAGCCTGAGAGGCTGTGGCAGGGAGACAAAGCTATGTGGATCCCTATGGGGCTCAGCTCAAGGTCAAACAATTGAGGCTTTTACTGGTTGTGCATAACCAGCTGAGGAGCAAACAGTCCAGTTCTAGAGCAGTTACAGAGTCTGAAACTTGTGTAAAACTGCCAGGTTTCTCATTCCCAATCCAACTTCCCCAGCCTTAGCCCAGCAAGGCTGTTTGATAGAGAAAGAACAATCTGGATTCTCCCAAATTCCACCTGACAGTCTGAAGATACCCACTTTGGCTCAGAAAGGAGCTTAGTTATTACAGTGGTAATCATAGCATAAAAACCAGTCTAGAGCAAAGCAGATAAGTATTGATTGCAACACCCAAGTTTCATGTCACAGCATAAAATGAGAGGAGATGTGAAGGCTTGTCAAATATGCCAGTCTGATTCTCCCTAGAGGGTGCTAGAAATTCTCATTGAGTCGTAGAGTATTTGCCACAGCCTGGGAAGTTTAGAAGGGATAGAAAATACCGAAAAGTGCCTGCACGGTCTGTATAATTGAGACACTATACATATAATATGTTTATAAACAGCTGGAGAACTCATTGCCATGGAAAGTTATTTAAAGACAAGAACTTGGCAAGACTCAAACAGTTTGTGTGTTTCTGAGGATAATGTGAACAAATCTGGATGTTCTTGTTATTCACAACAAAAACATTGAAAAGGATGTTAAACTCCATGCTTTGGGGCTCAATTACTAGAGATCAGGATGAGACATAAACTGAAAGAGACAGATTATCTCACACCCCCACTCATTCATGTATCTTCCTTCAGTGCTTACCAGTCTCCTTGTAGGGCTGAACACTGAACATGAGAGAAGCAGAGAGCTTTCTGAAGGAATGAGATTCGAGATGACCATATAGTTCACATGGGTGACTTTGATCTTTATGTCTCATGTTTATTTGCCTCTCATTGCTGTCCAAGCCCAAACCCTTGCTCCTGTACTTTGTGTTGCACAGGAGAGCCAGTTTATTCCTAAAGAAGATAACAAGCAGGAAACCCTCAGCCAGAGTCACCACAAGTCAACCCTGTAAGCACCAGGTAGTGATGAGTGGGAATGGGATTTTCCGGTAATCTAAACCATTTGGATTTACCCCACCTCTCTGCTGCATTCTTAAAACCTCAGTAAAACAGTTGTGAAGAGAAGTATTGTTCTGGGGGATTTTGGTTTGGTTTGGGTTTGATGAGGTTTTTTGTGGTGTTATTGTGCCAGTGCTTTTCGTGTCACATCCTTCTCCCCCTCTAACTGCTTTTTCCTGATCAGGAAATTTAAGATTTACAAGGTTTTGTTTGACTCTGTGTTTTAGGATGTTGGAGGGCAACTGGTGATTTTTAACTAGGTCTCTTTTTCCTCCTTTTTTTTTTTTTTCTTGCATCCTCAAAATACTATCTGGCAAAAAATGTGGTCTTGTCTTCAACAGAGGTCTCTTACTTTGTGTCTTACATACTCCCTATACTCCCTGTTTGTTTTAGGATGCTTTCTGAGATGTCTTTTTCTTTCTTTGTCTAGTCTTCATCTTATCCAACGTTATAGGGGAGGAAAAAAAAAAAAAAGTAGTATGTTGACTCACAAAGAACCTGGGAAACAAGCTAAAGTGTCAACATTTTCAGGGCTTCTTCACAAGGTATCCAAAGCTGTTTCAGCCTCTGTTTGCTTCCCACTTGCCCTTGCTCCACATTTTTTACTTTCTTAGAAGTCCCCTCTTCTTGGTGCACAGCCCACAAGCAGGAGGCCCCTGTCCCCATCCTCACCACTAATAAACTTAAGTCCTGAATGTCCTCTCTCCCCAACACACTGGAGAGTTTTCATTTCTTCCTTCTGTGCCCAGAAAGACACACACATTGCATAGAGATCTTTCCTATTGTAGTGGTGCCCAGTTTGGTTCCTGTGGTCTGTGATGCTGTGTCAGTACTGTTGATGCATGAAACATTCATTTTCCTAACACCTTTGGTTTCTCTCTCCTGTCCCATGGCAAAGAGAGACAGCAAGGCCTCGTAAATATTTTGGCATTTCTGGGCAACAGGTGAATAAATCTGCTGTAAGGAGGGAGCTTGCCCTATTGCCTTCTAGCTGTGGTCAGAGGGGAACATCTGGAGGCTTCTTGTCAGTGCTTGGCTGCTCCATCTCTGCCCTGTTGCTGGGAAGATGTGGCAATTGTGTACCACGTTAGTGGCTTCCCTGCCACATATAAATGCTGTTCTTTACAGCAAGCTGGGAGTCTCTGGTTGCCTCAATTTTTTCTTCTCCCAGATGAGTGCCACTTATAGTGAGCCACCATGTTGGAGTCTTTTCCATGGCATTTTAAAGACTGAGCTGGTTTGTGTCCATATGAAAACTTTCGTCCACCTACAGAAGTGCAGCTTTTTCTAGTTCATCACATGCTGTAATATTGCTGTCTGCGCAGTGCATACAGTGACTATCTCTAGCCTCAAGGCTAGTGCCTCTCAGTGGAGACGTTCCTGATTAGTAGGAACATTCAGTAATTACCAGATGCTTCTTTCTCTCCCTCCTTCCATGAGCCAGTCTTGATGCAACTGGGAGTGAAAACTGAGCACCCAAGAAAATGGGAGTTCAAAATCTTCCATAATTAACGATGAGAGATCATGGAGTTGCCATGCAATACCATAAGTAGCATCTCAGCAGCAGATCAATGAACCTCACCAAATTCTCCATCATTCTCACCAGCACAAACCCACCGAAATCAAAGGTCTTTTCTGTCATGGCTGGGATGAAAAGAGGAAAGGTCTGCTGTCTACTCTGCCTAGTGTGGTAGATGCTATCTATCTTGCCCTTCTTCCCTACCAGCCTTCCTTGTGCTCCACACCTGCCATAGAGCACTCTTGTATCCTACCTGTAAGCAGTCAAGTACAGCAAAACAAATTGGAGAGAACTATTGAGTGCAAGACAGTGTGTGTGTTACCGTGTCTCCCTCTAGTGATCGGAACTAAGGAGTCTGCTTTGGGTCTCTTGTGCTTGGAGCTACTTGTTTGGTGACAGGGCATCTCTGGGTTCACAGGGGTGAAGGGCTGTTATTTTAGGACTGGGTCCCATTTCCCCTGCCATCTGGAGATCATATTCCCCACTGGCAGCTCCATGTTTACGGCTGTGGTTCACATCTGAAAATTTAAATGTGCTTGTAAAGATACAGAGAGGTTGAGTGTGAATTAAAGAGGGAAAAAATTCACAGCATTTTAAATTTAATACTTTCAATTCAAACATCTTTAAGAAAGCTATCTGTAAGAATAAAATGGAAAGGCTGCATTTTTTTCCCTTGTAGCTGTAATCTATAAGTACTTTCACTTTAGGCAAGCGTATTTCTCACTCTCTCTTCACAGTAGGAAAGAGGCATGCCAATAAAAGGGGAAAGTTAAGGTAGTAGCTTATAGCTGTTCCCTGCATTTTTTTTCATTTAAGGAGAGAGACTTCATTTTTGTTACAGTGCTGTTGTGTGCTTCAACTGATCTCAATGGCTTCACTACCTTCACTGACTGATATATTCTTCACTGGAGCCAGAGCTACTGTCTCCTCTCATCTGAGGACCCCAGCGAGCATGAATGACAGCATCCGCTGCAGCTTGCAGATCCTGCCAGGACAGTGATGCCTGGAGGGAGTTTCCTATACAACCCCGAAGCTTTCACCCCTTCTGGCTTCTCCCGCACAGTCATCTGGCTGTCTTTTGCCTCTGCCCCCACCCCCACACCAGTCGCACTGCTGAAGCCGCTTGGCTTATATATCCCAGCTCTTCCGATAGCTGGAAAATAATGAGAAAGAGAGGGAGAATGGAGTGGGGTGCAGGGAGGAGCAAGAAGGAAAACATGATTTGCAAGAATCTCCTGTACAGAGGTAGGCCCAGGGCAAAGAAAAGGCCATTTCCAGGGGCAAGGCATCCCCGACCTGCTTGCCGTGATGGCCACAGCAAGGCGAGGTGTCGTTCAGCTTCCTGTGGTGTGGAGCTTTTCTACGAGGTCTGAATACAGTCACAGTGGAAGTGGGAGTCTCCCAGCTGAAGGCAGTGAGCTATTTTGGTAATGCGAGGCTACAGCAGGCCCTAGTGATGTGAATGCTTGGGCTCTTTTTCCTTCTTCAGCCTCCTTTCTGAGCATTTCAGAAATGTGTCTTCAGATCATCCCTCTCTTGAGTGAAGGAAAGTGTGAGAGATTGTAAACATGATTCAGGGATTTTTTTTTTTAATTTATTTTTTTTTAGGAGATACATGTTCACAAGTGTTGTTCTGATTTCTTGTGCAGTTACTTTTTCTTTCTCTCTGAACAGCACATGAAAAATATGACTCTTCTCATCTACTCAGTATTTTTTCATGCACTGGCTGAACAAATCATCCTTTCTCATAAACGCCCAACGAGTGCCCACCGCAGTGTTCCTGCGGCACAGGAGCAAAGCAGGCAGCAGCAGGGAGGCTGGGAGGGGCTGGTGAGCGCAGACCCATCCAAGGGAGCATCTGATGCAGCCTTGGAAGCTCATGCCCGGTTTGGGGTGACTTGAGCCGTTTGAAGGATGAGCGTGTCCTGCCAAAGGATCAGCACAGGCCGCCAGCAAGAAAAGCGTAATGCAGGTAACGGTGCCCTGGGAAAGGCATTGATCACGAGAGATTTCTGTTGTTGTATTGGCTGAGGGCTGTGGCAGAATGGAAAGGTCACGGAATGAGGACAGTACCGTATCCATGGCACACTTTACTGGGCAGCTCATAGAGCCCACACCTTGTCCCGGCTTATGTGCCACGAAAGGTGCCAGTGGGACATGAGCCGGCCGCAGGTGGGGTAGGCAGAGGCAAGAGCAATGAAGCCTCTCAGGGTCATCTTAGTACATGTACTGTGGTGGTCAGCATGTGTCATTACTACCAACCTTACTGGCTGTGCAGCTGGTAGGTCTGTAAAAGCCACATGAGCATGCAGGTGCACACTGCTGCATGCGTTATTTGTGAGCATTTCATTATGTGTTCATTTTTATGTTCACCATGCTTGTGTCTGTGCATGCATTTTGCTGCACAGGTAAGCTTTTTGATCCCTTATGCACCAACCTCAAAGGCTTGCATTTACTTAATGGTGGAATTGTGAAACATAAGAGTAAGCATGAGAAATAAAAGCAAAGGAGAAGAGAGACGGTAACCTGAGTCATACTGTACCTGCCATCCTTTGATTGTGGGGCATGAATCTGTACAGCTGTCCAAAACCTGTCTGTACAGCCTAAACTACAGCTGCATGAAGGGGGCAATTTTAGGGGGTATTTTTAGTGTCAGTCATGGTAAGAGACAAAATTTGAGAAATTCCCTGAAATGCAGAAGCTCACGTCAGGCTCCAAACTTTGCAACTCCAGCCTTTCTCTGACATACTGACTTGTATCTACTGCATTTATCTCTGCTGTACTTGGGCATCTTCCAAGCAAATAAATAATTGGTTCCTGCTTCTGTCTCCCCTTCTGCCCAGTGGACTTAAAGTTAATTTGTGCTGACTGTTAGTCTTTGGTAAAGGCTGCTATTGTAAAAGGAAGTCAGGGCATATATGGATAGATGGTCCTTGCACCGTGAAATTGTAAATGTCCCTATTTCCTGCGGGGAGATCTACAGTCACTTGACTGCTGTGAAGAGGATTCCATGTAGCTCTTGGGAGCTTTCCAGGGCATGACACAGGTGGAGATGGAAAGTCCACATTCCCTTAGAAGTTCTTTCAGCAAGCCCCAGCTCACAAGCCTGAAGCTGCATGTACCATAACTTGAGTGAAGTATAGGCATGTGGAGAGCTAAGTCACTCCATGTGAGAGGCCAGCTTGTGCCTCAGGGAATGCCAGGATGGGTCTCCAAGTCCATGCACACAGCAGAGGCTGGAAGGGACCTGGGGACAATGAAAAGTCACATTTTCCATGCAGCATCTCCTGTGTGAGACCCAGGGAAGATGAGAGAAGGAGACTGTTAACTTGAACAGACAAAAGTAATTAGAGGAGTAAAATAATAGATTAATGAGCAGCCACTGTCTAGGGAACTTATTAATTATCAGTAGAGGATTTCCTTCAGCATGCAGGCTGGCCGAGGGCATGCAAGATAGCAACCAAAACTCTAGTCCCGTTTAAGGAAGCTGCTAGGGAATTAGTGGCACTGGGTGTCTGGAGAACGATAGCAGAGGTTGAGTTAAATGCTTCCTTTGATTCTCATGTTATATGTGGCTCAGGTAACGGCTGAGGAGGAGGGGGATCTGGGAAATGCTAGATTGTATCTGACTGATGTTAATAATGGCTCAATAAAAATGCTCTGATAAGAACACATTAAAGTTGCACAGTTAAGCACTCACAAGCCAGGTAAGGTGAGATTTAAGGTTACAAATGCAACCTTAACTCTTCTCCTGCTGAGTGTACCTTAGCAGACAGCCTCTAATTAAGGGGCATTGGGCTATTTCTCAAGTAATATATCATAACATTGCTTAATGCTCTCCTCAGCTTTGGACAGGTGCACACAGTGTCTCGTGATATTTTGCTTTTGTCTGTGTACGCCTGGTGAAACACAGAGTCCATTTTAATTATGGCACTGAGAATGCTGCATTAGTTGTACTTGAACCAAACACAGTGGCTTAGATACAAGGTCCATTTAGACTGTTTAGATACGGCGCAACCCACCACCCCTTCTCTCAGGTCACCGTTTCATGTGTCAGAAAGCAGTAGGCACAGAAGATGTTGACATAAGCTGCAAGTATTGTTGAGTATGGGGCTTTACTTTCTAAGGACTGATTTCGACTCCTTTAGCTCACCATATTTTTTTTTAACCAGTTGCTTTACTGAACTATTCAGACTATTCCCAGGGTGAGATGTTACCCTGTCCCATCAGACTGTGCCACAAAACATGCCTTTTTTCGGTCACCCAGCAGGTAACTGTTCACATATCAATGTATTTTCCGTTTAGCACTCCTACATTTACAACTTTCACTCTCATTGCATGTACAATCATGGTGATATAGTAGGAAGGAGAGATAATGTAAAGGGCAAATCTGTTCTTGGGGAACATTGCAGAAGTGAACAGATCCAATGCGTTTAAACCACACATAGTAGATCTGACGTCCTTCCTTGATAGTAATGCTGAGTCGTTAGCTTGCCCATTGAACACAGAGTCCTTTGAGGGGAAGCCATCCCTTCTGCTATGGAAGTCCTGGAGTAAACACCTCTGTCCTTTTTGGCATACCCTTACTACCGTAGTCTTAGATTTCTTGTAAGCCTCCGTCCCTGTGTCTGTCAAACACAACCTGCAGCACCCCCTCTATCCCACGGCTCATCCTTGCAGCTGCGTGGGGAGGCCTGCTTTGGTTGCATTTGAAGCAAATACCCAGCATTCTTGGACTTGTGAGTGTCGTCAAATCTGTTGGGCATCATGGAAGTTGGGGTGCAGTCTTGCATGTCTGTTTGGGAGCATCTAAAGCACTTCAGATGCCCTGAGCTTTATTTTTTGCTTTGTGGATCACTATCCAAAAAGTGGATGGGGTAGCTGGAATGGCAAGGGCAAGTCCAGCAGTTTTAGCAGCAGACAGAGGTCTGTAGATATTTTTAAAGATTTCTGAATGTGTATTTGGTTGTCACCAGCAAGAAACAATTGCGTGGTGAAAGCTGTCCTGTAGAAGCAGGTGCAAGCTGGTCAGCGTGGAGCAGAAGCTCGTCAAGGGGGTTGTGTGTGGGAAGGAAAGGTCACACCACCGCAGGTGGCCCTCCAGGAGACAGGCACCAGCTAGCCACAGGGGAGTATGGCTTACGTTCAAGGTGTGAGAGAACAACTGCAAGAAGGAAAGATAGAGAATTTCGTAGAAAGCCCCGGCACAGGTAAATATGCTGATTAATTTCCACAGACCTGCAAGGATCTGAAGTGAGCTGAAAATTTCCTCACTCAGAGGCTTTGGGGATCACTGAGCAGAGTTTGTTTAAAAGAAATGAGCTTCATCTGAGAGGTTTTGCAACTTGTGCTAATGAGAGTCTGTCTGTCAAACTTAAGTGGCATCAAGTGGCTCAGAACAAGGGCTCTTGGGCGTTAAATGGTTCCTACCAAATACCAAGCCCATTACCATGATTGGCTGTTATAGCCCTCTAAACGGCAAAAGTGATTAAATTGGTCGTTATGAAACACTAAAGATGCATAATTATGAAAAATAAGGCTTGAGTAAGAGGAGATTTCATCTCGCTCGCTGCTTTGTATCTCAAGGAGGAATCAATGTAGAAATGTTTTAAAGGCAGCCAAGGGTTGCCCCTTGTCTGGTTTTCTCCTGACAGTCTGGGAATCATGAATGTGTTTGGAAGTAAGCGTGTTTCACCGGTCTCTGGAGCTGGAGGCTGAATGTCCCAAGTCCTCCTCACTACCTAAGATTGAGTTTCTCCCACGTCAGGGATGGTTTGACTCCCTGCTATGCATCATTTGGTCTTGTACTCAGAGGGAAGTCATCTTTTCTCGGTAATGTGCCAGGGCATACATCTAACCCATCCAGCTGCATGGAGCAATGATGTGTGAACACGTTAGGTCCTGTCAAGAGAGAGACCTGTTACCTATCTCTGAGCTTAGGGTGTTGTTGGGGTGTTGGGGAAAAAGGTTGTGAAGTTCTGCTGGTGAAAAATGGGAAGACTTTTTGCCTTGACAGCAGCTCGCTTTTCTGTTGTTGGGCAACTCTGAGGATGAGCCAGTGCTTTGCACCTTTCCTGTGCTCCCAGCCCCACATCCCAGCTGGGATGGTACCCATCACTGCTGCTTTGGAGCACCCTGAGAGGTTATTGTCACATTAAGAGGCTGGAATAGCACCAGGCACAGAGCGGAATACGTGCATGGTGGTTCTCTGGCACAGCTCAGTCAACCCAGACTTCCTAAAGCTCTAATGTTCCCGGTGTGCACAGACCTTCAGCAGAAATAGATTATTTATTTGTCCGTTTTACTTCGGTTTTAGTTCTCTCCCTCTCTGGTCGCACCCCAGCCCTAGAAGAGTTTTATAACCCCCTTAGAAAGAGAAACAGTGGTGCTGAGTTATGCAGAGCCTCTGGGGCCCTCTGGCTTGCTGCACTTGTCTCTAGGTGAATGCTGACTGAGTCACTGAGCCCAAGTCCTTGTTTCTGCTGCTGAACCTAAGTGGTCACAAGGGATTTGCTGGTATTTATGTTCCCTTATTCCTGTATCTGATATGTAATGTACTAGCAGATCCTACCTGAAACTCTGCTGACCATTCATCTCCCTCATCTGTCTGTCTCTGCTCTCCTTCCTTCCTGGCATGACAGCTGATGTCAAGTATCTTTCAGGAACTTGATTTGTTTGTAAACCAAATGCCTCGAAAAAAAATGATCGGATATTGCTTGGTCTCAGAGAATGTCATTTAAGGCATTAGTCACTTCTAAGAGAATACTCTGTGTGTGTGTGTGTCATTTGTGGCATTATTCATATCCCAGAAGACAAGTAATGTCATCTGCATATGTATGTGAGAGTGCATGAGCCATCTAGTCAGCTGATTTGCCATATAAAATTGTCTTTTCACCAGTACTCCTGTGGCCTGCTGTAGTCAAAATAAAATGTGCCATGTCTTAAGTGGAAAGCCAAGTACCTCTGTCTCTTGAAGAAACTGCGCTCTTCACAGAGATAAAGTTGTAACACATCTCTTGGCACCTACCTGTGCCTCCAAATCTAGGCTGCTCAGCCAAATGTAATCTGTCTGAAAAACTAGTTGCATTAATTTAAAGTGAGTTAGAAGCATCCTGGAAAGTTTCAGACCACTCTTGAGGTTTTGAACAGAGGACAGCTTGTGAAAATGGATTGATTTCGTTCCTTAGATGTTTTTCTAACTTTTTTTCATGGTTTCTTGTAATTTGCACATAGTTGCTGGCTTAAATCCCCAGCTGTACTGGAAAAGATTATTCTCCATAAGGGTGAATGTTTTTCATGAGTTCTGGTTATGAGGCTGCAGAAGCATTTCATTATTGCAGCTCCCTTCCAGGAAGCACTGTGACCACTATGAAATTCCTTGCCCACACCGTAGCTTTTAGGCATTTGAAAAATGTCTACATTTAAAATTCTTCCAAAATGCGGATTAAATTTGTCTAAGACTTCTCATATTGTTGGCCTAGCTTATGCTAAAATATGGTAGGACTGTGGTTGCCATTACCTTTGGACTTGACACTTGGGTGTGTGTATCAGGACCCAGACCACTCAAGGATTAAGCTTTCTCAATCAAAACACTTCCCTGCAGAACAAAAAATAAAAAAAATTAAAAAAAAAATAGTCCAGATGCTTGTAAGTCTGTAATTTGTGTTCAGGGAGCAGTTTTTCAGGAAAGTATGTATTACAGATCTTGGAGGAGAGAATGAGTCAAAATCTGAGCTGGGTTTCACATGTGGAACCTTTTCCCAGCAATTCCTCGTTCTGTAATTTGTTCCGTAAGCCCCAACTGCATTTTAATCAGCTGCTCTTGACAAGGATGACTTTGATGACAAAAAGTGAAGTGGAGATGGTGGGGAAACTCAGTTATATAATCAAAGTTGTTTTCATATAGTCCTCAAGACTACCTCAGAGTTTACAGACTTCATGGCCAGGATGTCAGTGCCTGGAAATTGTACAGGGAATTGTGCCTAAACAGGGAGATTGCATGTTTCCAGCCAAAAACTGAATACACTAGTGGCAAACCTTGCCTCGTCACTGTGGTCTTAATTGTTTTGCTGATCTTTGTGACATCACTCCATTTTGCCTCTCTGTTGTCTCTCCCTTTTTTTAACCTAGTGGTTATACAGTATCAATTAATCTAGGAGGTAACGTTGTGAATTCCCTGTTTCTCCCTCTCAAACCCTAGCTTTGAAATTCAAATATAAGGTTGTAAACAGAATCCACTTGGACCCATCTTCACATTGCTATGGCAAATGGTGTGCATCGTCTTTAAGATGTCGGAAATAGGCTCACAAGGAGACAGCTTCATTCAGAAAGAGTTGTCCAGAACAGATTTTCTGAAAGTTACTTTAAAAGTACTGTCAAAATACTAACATTAGCAAAGCCTACTCCTTGAGCTGGCTAGCCTGCAAACCCAGAGACCTGACCACCCACTAGCTGTTGTTTACTAGACATCAACCTAGTGGAGGTAAGGACATAGCAAATAACCATGTACCCAAGCAGTCCCGCTGTTACTTGACCGTCCTTTTTCTGACCATTTGTAACATACGCTTTTTCCTCTCCAGAATTCCCCAGGCCAGGAAAAGAAAATGGAGTGAGGTACCCTTGTCAATAGCTCTTCTGTCAAAGCCCGCCTCATTTATATGCAAGCAATAACTAAACGATGCCTGTGGGGAAAGGCAGCAGAGACAGGCCTGGTTGAGCAATTTTAAGTGATCCTTTCCCATATGGATTTTTCAGTATTCTGAAGGCCATTTTAAGAGGCAGCTTTACTTTAAATTCCTGGACTTGCAAAAGTGTGAGGGAGCAGGGTTATTGAAACTGTACAGCCCCCTGTAAGTATCTGAAAGAGAGTGCAGCTTGTACTGAGGAGTTGTGCAAGAAGATAAGGACATTTTATGTCTTGAGATGCTGTTCCTTAGAGGGTTATGGCAGTCTGAAAAGTGTTTGCCTTATAAATGCGGTGCTCAGGACAGGAGTGTTGCTGCAGCCCCTCGTCATGCCAGGAGCTGGATATTTGGTGGCTACAAGAGTGAAAGAGCAGTATTGAGAAGAGAGCTTGGAGCAGACACCTATGGGTTAAGAAGGCTGCCCTGCCTGATGCCTGTGACAAGCAGGAAACCAGCGTAGTGGTGTTTCACAAAGAGCATCCTCGAGGACTGAGGCTCCCCCTGCTTCTGCTTCTTTAGCTCATTAAATAAGCACTGCTGTGGGACTGAAGGCTGATCAGGCTTGAAGACTGCGCTTTCCAGCCTTTGAATGTCTTCTGCACTTTGCCCTTCTCCGCTTTCCAAAGCAGGGAAGAGCAAGCCCCTCCTCTCTCTGCAAATAAAAAATATTTCAAGCAATTTTGGAGGTTGTCCCTGATCGTATCCCCACCATGCCACAATGCAGTTGTCCGAGATGCTCTCCTGTCTTCCCACCACCACATTGCACTGGGAATTGACTCTTTTCCCCATATCAACATCAGAAACCAATATTCACAGGCTCTTCCTTCTTTTCCCCCGGCTGGGTGCTGGCAGCTGCTCTTCCACCCCCTTCCTGTGCTTGAGATACCTGCCGCAGTAATGGGATCCTCCTGCAAGCTCTTTAATTGAAAGGAATTTCTGTCTGGCCTGGAGATGTCAGGAGGCTGACGAGACGTGTTTCTGTAAAATGAGGCTTGATCTACAGTGCAACAGGCAGTGTCCAGATCACTGAGAATCCTTCACACTCTCTGGCTGCAGCCAGATTTTCGATGGGGGACGTTAATTAAGGTGCGGCTGTCAGGGTGGGGGTGCCAGAGACCCCTCCGGCTCTGCTGCCACCTCTCCCTCTGCAGCAGCGGCCCGTGAGATGCCAGCGCTTCCTTTCCACTCGGCGCTTCCCCTTGCCTGCCGTGCCACTTCCATTTCTGATTCCCATCAATTTGAAACAGAGCCCTGCTGACCCTGCTGACCGCCGCTCATACATCTCCCGGCATGGTTAATAATGATGGCCTCTGTGGGAAATGGCGGGCTGAGACAGAGGAAGGACGTAATGATGCTCTGGCTGGGGTAGGCAGAAAGAGGAAAGTGAAGTGACAAGCAGCTAAACAGCAAGAGAGGGGTGTGATGATAAAAACAAACAAACCTGCAAATGTCTGAAAACCCACAGCAACAGCATCCCTGAAACAAAATTGGGAGAGACAAGCTTGAGTCCCTAAGGGAGAGAAGAGGGGAAAAGTGAGAGAGAGAGAGGAAAGTGAGCAGAGAATCGGCCAATAATTGAAATGGCATCGGGGAAGAAAAGAACTGGAAAGCACAGAGGGAAAGACAGGCTTGGAATTGACAGGTGACAATGAAAGAGGATAACAGACAGAAGGAGAGAGCATGGAAGAAAGAAGATGTAGATGTAAAGAGTGGAAGGAGAAGGTGGGGGAAATGGTATATGCGGAGCTAACCAAAGCAAATGGGCGCAGAACGGGAGGTGGGGAAGCATGGAGGGGAAGAGACCCGTGTATTGGCAGAGGAGGAAAAGCAGAGGTGTGCTGAGCCAGGGTAGAGAAAGGAGAGAAAATAAAGTGTTTGGGATTAGAAAGAGAGAGGAAAGAACAAAGCAGTGGAGATAGAGTTAAAGAAGAGCAAGTTGAAGAGCGCCAGGTGTGTACCATTGAAATTCACCAAAGAGACAAAGAACAGGGTTTGGAAACATGGAGCACCTGATGGCACCTGCTTCTCCAGGGCTTCACCAGTCCCTATCAGCTGCTTGAGATCCAAGTGTAAATTCCAGGGAACTGCTTTTCGTTTTTGAGTAAGCAGAGTTTGATGTGATGGAAAAGCTTTTGGCCCTGCACTGCAGCCCCACTGTCCGTAGCACATAGCAGGCGGGTTTGTTGTAGGTATTATCTCCATAGCAATATAATGGTACCAGCAAGGAAAGCAGCAGGCATCTCCTGGTTGGGCAGATCAGCCACTTCCCTGCTCCATGTTTGCAGGGGATTGTGTCTCGCACCTGACCCTGCACGGGAAGGATGTTTCCTTCTGTTGGTAAAGCAGATCAATGCTGACATCATGCGCTGTCAGAGAATTTTCTATCAGTTCAAACGGTTGCTGCTGCCCTTGGTGCTCATCAATAACCAATTATGCGATCATCTGCGTTTTCTGGCTCACTGTTTTTTACCCCTCCACAGAGGAAATCAGAGAAGACGGTTGAATTTCCTCTCTGTAATTTCTGTCCCTTGGCTGTAGCTGGGATGAAGCTGGGCGGCAGCTGTCGGAACAGGAGCGCGTTTGCTGCGCTGCAGGGAGGTTGGCCAAAGCGCAGGGATGAGCCGCGCCTGCCCAGGCAGGGGTGTGTGGGCAGATCTTTGGCAGGGTTCATAGCTCTTCTTATCTGCTCACATGCTCAATAATTGAAGGCCATTTTGCAAGTGTTCCTCGGTGGTCCTTCGCTGAAACACCAGCACTCATGTCCTGGGTTCTGTGCTCACGTCTGTCCCTGCCCTCCTGTGTAACTGCACAAACCCAGGATCTTTCTATGCCCCCACTTTTTTTCCCTAAAAAATATCTCCATGACACCAACCATTAGAATTTCAGATTTGATGTACTCCTAAGGCACTTTTCGTCTTTTTGGTGGGATGGAACAGATGTGCATTAATGGTAAGGACATAAATGTTTTAGGGTTGGGTTACAGGTGCAAATACATGTACAAATACAGAGCTTGCTTACTTCAGATATTCTACAGAGCTTGCTTACTTCAGATATTCTACAGCATTTGTCAAATGGAGTTGTTTGGGCTCATTCAGGGTAAGGCATGACAATAAGTCTGAAAAGCAACTGCAAAGAGAGCACAAACAGAAATATATCTTTTAAAAGATCTGTATCAATATTAATGGAACTATTTTTTATTGCTACCCTTTTCCCGAGCTTTTTTCTAACTCCTTAGAAACCACGCTTACCCCTCCCATTGTTGCCATTTCAGCTTCCACCTGTCTTATGTAGAGTGTTCAAATAAGCTCTCATTCTATTTTTTTTTTTTTCTGGTAAAGATGAGAGTCATTGTATCAAATACAAGTGGTTGTGGTGCAGAGAAAGAGAGGGACCTGGGTGAGCCTCCTGGCTGGCATTCTGATGCAGAGATTTGGTTTTCAATTAGATAATGCTCTCTGAAAACAGTGCTGCTGGAGCACATGGGACAATATTGACTAAAGCAGAAAACAATTCAGTGGGTGACCTTCATGCTCTTGTGTATGTAGCCAGTCGGGATGCACGGCGTGTAAATGCCACCCAATCAGTATTCATTTTGTGTGACTCGTAACCAACCCACACCAGGGAATGGATGAAAGGCAGTGTTCAGGTATGTAATATGATTATCAGATAATATATCAGACTGAGACTCCACAAAGCCAAAGGGTCAACAAGACTGGAAAACGTATTTCACAGCTTCTGAAAAGATGAATTTTTGAAGATTAGTGTGTTCTCAATGTAAAATGAATAAATAAATACATAAAATAAATAGATGTCATGTAACATGGCCCCCACTTCTCCTTAGCCAACCACCCAACTCCCAGGGAAACTACTGAGTGTGTGGACACCCTCAGTCGTATTTGGTCTGGGTTGTGTTTGCACGTAAGAAAAAACAGCAAAGTTCCGGCCCCTTCGCGGTTCTTCTGTTGAGGGGCTTAGAGGAACTGTGTGGTTCAAGGCTACTGTTTTTCTTAGCCCTTTTGAGATGGTGGCCTCCCTTACTGAGACCACAAGATACTCTCCTGTTGGCAGTCATCATGTTTGGACTGCCAGGGGTGGAGGCAAGATGCTGCCTGTCCATCAGTCCTGGCTCCTGTCACTAGCATGCCTAGGGAAGGTTTCCTGCCGGGCATCTACGTGTTCTTTCCTCACCAGCCTGACACAGGTTTGAATTAAATCACCTTTGCCTCACAGAGTAATGCACATTTCTCAGCAGTCAGCCTGTACTTGACCTTTGGCTGCATGACCTGGCTCCCTCACATTTGGGAGGATGAGGCAGGAGACTCTTACTGTGACTGGCTGGAGTTGTGATCTTTAAAGTTCTAGCAAAACACACTCAACTGTTTGCTCCAGAGAGACTACAGCTGTGGTAATGCTATAAATCATTAACAACAACCTATTAAATGCGTTCCCAGGCGTTTGTGATGCTGCTGCCAGTCTCCAGTATGAGGAATAGTCTGTGATGCCAATCCCTGTCTCAAAGGTCATCTGTGTGATCTCACCAGTAGCATTGTTTAGGCTGCTCAAAACCTCAGTCATGTCAAACCACCAAGTTAAAAAAAGGAGGGAGACAATGGACACAGACAGAGGGGTTTCTGGTTTGTAAGTAGATACAGCTGCCCAAAAAAAGCTGGGAGCCATTCTTGCAAGGCGCCCAGAATAGCTGTATGCTAGTCAGTGAGCTTTTAAGACAGACGCTTTCTTTTCTCGTGGCTCAAAGAGCAAGTAACAAAAAGTAGTAAATCTCAGAGAAGAGAAATGACCTTTGAATTTTCTCAGCAAAAAAAGCTGGCTCTCTTGAAAGAAAAAAGCAGCTGGGCTTTGTGAAGAAATATTCCTTACATTAAGGGGAAAAGGGAAGTATGACAAGATTTTACTGTAGCTAAATTTTAAGGCCAGAAGGGATCATCTAGTTTGATTTCACGCGTAGCACAGTCCAGAGAATCTGGCACGACAATTTCTACGTCAAGTCCATAACATCCATTGGAACGACAGCCCATCTCTTGCGGGGGCGCAGGTGACACCGCTGTGTCCCTTCCCCACGGCCTGTGCACGCTCCTCTGGAGCACCTGAGCACGACATCCCCTCTCAAGAGGCTCCACTAGACCTGGTGTCCCAAGGACATGGCCTCCTCCCCTTCCAAACCTGGTCTGCTTTCCAAAGGAGAGCTTCACATAGCCTTAGAGGTGTGCGGAAAAGCAGGGGAATGAAAGCTGATGAGGGAAAATACAACCGTAGCGCTCCCTCAAGCTCACAAGCGGCTCAGATCAGGTTCTGGGGATGGGTTGTCATTTGTCTTTCTTCCAAACTGGTTCGAAATGGCTCGCCTCTCCCCCACTGAAGCACTCGTGATTTGAGTGCCTGAGGTGAGAGAAACATAACAACTTTGCCACACTTAGGACATCCTTGTCAAATTGAAGGGTTGGGGAGGAGCCACTTCACCCAAGGAAAGTGTTTGTATGCAGCAAGCGCTAAAGTGCAGACAGCTTCCTCTCCACAGTCTCGGAGGGGAGCAAAGCACCCTCTTGCATTTTGCCCGCTCAGAGAAATGGTTTGAATTTGAGAATGTGAACGAGGTAGGGAGCAGGAAAGTGAGCAGCTGGTTCCTGGGAATGCACAGCTTTTCGTCCCACCACAAACACCCCCATGTGGAAGCTGCTTGTTTTTACCATTACTGAAGTAACTCTAGAGAGAAAGGACAAAGTGCTGCAAATAGGTGAGGACAGGAGATCCCGGCCCTGAGGAGTGTATAATAGCAAACGTGTAGATTTGTGTACTGTTTGCAAGTTACAGGGGCTGTTGAAGTGAACACTAAATGGAGCTGGAAAGGGAATGCTCTGAAAGGTTGCAACATTTGTTTGTGTTTTGGGCTGTTTCACTGCATTAACAAGAGGGCACTTTCCGAGGGTCTGACTTTATATCTTGCTGTGTGCTAACTTTGGAGCAATGGGATCTATTACAAACAATAAAATATACATTGGAAAAGAATGTGTCGTCGGATGTGTGCTGTGCCCTGAAGAAACAGTGATCAGGCAGTGCACAGGAAAATGCATCAAGCATCAAAAATCAAGAGCCCCACCAAGAAGGGGACAGAGAAAGGGAGACTTTGTATAAGTGGCGGAAAAATTTAATATGTTAGATATTCTGAAGAGAGACTCTTGCCGTTGTGTGCAATTAGATGCAGTTGATAGTTGCTCTGGCTTGCTTAAAGAAGGGGGGCAACTGAAAGGTATTTGATGCTGGAAGTCAAAAGTGGGACTAGGTTGCCATTCTTGGCTTTATCTGTCAGAGCTGCCCAACTGTTTGCCCTCTCTGAGCCACAGCTGTTTGTTTTTGTTGTGGGATGGTAGAAAGCAAGGTGCACCCTCTCGTTTACAGAAAGGTCTGATAGATCCCCGTGTCTCACAGTAGCCTATAAAAGGGAACACTTCTTTGAAACTGTAAATTATACAGACTTCTGAAAATCTCTGCAGATTTTCTGCTGAATCTTTGGGTGGATCACCACTAAAAGGCACAGCAAATTGCTCGACTGGATTTCTATCATCTCACTGGATAGAAATTGCTACTGTCAGGGTTTACTGCTGATATTTTGTGCCTACCCATTTATTTGTCATCCAAGGATCTCGGAGTGGTTTACAATAATGTGCTATCTGGCTGTTAACCCATGAGACAGGGAGTCATTATTTCTGAACCTCTCTCCAACTCTCTCCAAAATTGGAGTGTCTGTCCAACAAGCCTCTTCCCCTGTCAGTGCCTCTGCAAACAGGGACTGTGGCTCTCGCAGCTGTCTACAGCCCACCAAGTCCCTCAAACAGGACACGCTCCTATTGCCTAGCACAGCTGGTACAGGGCAAGGAGAAGCTGGAAACTCTGCTCTTTTAAAAGCCGCAACGATTTGCTGTATTCTCCATATATAAATACAGCTGCCTTGGAAGCAATATGAACAACTGACGAGAAATGTGTGTTAGCTCATAGCTGTCCTTTGGAGTTTGAGGTGCTCCAAAGGAGCCCCCGCACTTGAAGCATGTGAATGGTCTCTCCATAGCCGGTGTGGAGGCACGCTTGTCCTTACAGTCGTTCCCTCGGTTTGGGGAGTGCTCTGGACCTCATGGAGAGAGCATAGCTGGAGTTTATGCAAGCACTTTAAGCCCTGGGCAGCCAACAGGATGAAGACTGAAGATAGGCCCACTTGTACATAGGCACGTGTAATACGTAAGCTGTGTTGGCTTAAGCAAGTTCAAATCTCAGATCGTCTTTTTTTAATTTTTTCCACTGTATGACAGTACCATGTAGTGAATAAACAATACAAAGCTGTTGTCTAATTTGGAATCTTTAAGAGGAATTTGCAAATCTGGGAATTAATGTATTTTGAAGACTCTGAGGTTACTAGAATTTGGGATTTGTGATAGGCTTGTCACATGTTAAAAAAATGATCTTTAAAATCAGAAGTAGAAAAGGGTGATCAAGGAGAAATGCATGTTACCATACCAACAACCCAGAGAGCAGCTGTTGAATGTGTATATTCCCTGTCTCCCAGACCTTCTTCTGACTTTGAGGGAGATGTCTGAGTAGTAAGAAATATGATAAATTATTTGTGTTACCACAGATAATCTTACTATACCATTCACGTAAAATGGGATGAAATAGCTGAGATGTATGCCCTGATTTAGAGTAATATTTGTAGAACTGAGATTTGAAATCTGTGTCCGACAAAGAGTTTTCTACAACTGAATAGTAATGCAGAATGCTTAACAGCTTGGACAGGACAAGCCTGCCAGTATTCCCACCCAAGGACATTTTCCCTTCTGCATAGCTACAGATATTCCAGCAAGAGCATTTTGAGCAGCCCTACGAATCCATTTATACAAGTCTCCAGACTCTTCAGGAGCGTCCTGTAGGGACCTGTGACAAGAACTCGGGAAGATACGGATGATTTAAAAGTATTCTCAGTGTTGGCACAGTCGCCATGTGAGAATTAGATAAGTGAGTGATCAATTAAAGCCTAACCATGGCACCACAAGCTGATAGAAAGATGGGAGAGCAATAGAAGGACCCTTTGGGTCTTTGAAGCAGAACATTTCTTTTAAATGGTCACCTTCCCTTCAGGTACTAGCAATAACTTTCTGAAGCCCTGGGTAGATTATAATCTCTGGCAAGTATCAGTACCAATGGTGGAAAACTGATTTTTATTTAGGCAGGCTTCTGAACCCCGGCGAGTCTGGGGAAATGGGGATTTTTCTTTAGTATTTGATACGGAATGTTAAATTCAAATACTTTTTTTTTTCCTCACCACTTGGACTTCTCCCACTGCCTCTCCAGGAATGTGATCATCATTTATTTGTTGATTGATTAGGTAATGAATGAAAGCGATTAAATGGAAAAGATAGGATGATGGCTTTGGAGAAGGAAAATGCCTTGACAGGTGTTGAGAGAAAAGCATAAAATCTTCAATCCAGAAATAATGGATTAGACACCAAGAGTAGCAGGAGTGTAACACTTACCTAGCTTTGAAGAGAAGCAAAATCCCAAGAGAGACTTGTAGCAGGCTGCCAGCAAGCTGGAAACAGAAACAATGTGTGATGACAGATAAGTGCTGCTTCTGTTTATTTTGGGTTAAGAGAAACAGTAGAGGTGATTTATTTAAGAGAGAAAAAAAAAAAAAGGATTAATGTGTTTTCTTGGAAGCTATTCCTGGTTTGCAAAATTAAAAATAAGAATTTGTTTTTCTATACGTCTTTTTTATTCCTCATCACTGAATGTGGTAAAATCATAATGCCGTATGTACTCTGTGCGTGTATATTTACATTTTCCACTTTCTAATTTTTGGGAACATTTTGAGCTAATAACTGTCGATTTATTATCCAACAACTTTAGAAGTTAGGAATGTTAGAAAACTAGACCAGAAAAAGTGAGTTATAGGAAAAAGCAAAACTGAAAAAAAAAAAAAAAGAATATATATATATATGTATATGTATATGTATATATATGGATCCAGCATGAAATAGAGTGGGGAAATGAACACAGGGCAAGAGAGAAATACAAAACTGAGACGTTTCCATTTCTTTTTAATGAGTATTTTTAAAAATAAATTTGAACTTGCAACTGAGTTTTCCACTGAAATATGTTTCCTTATGCAAAAAGATCATCTGAATAGTTACATCAGCTGCGAAAAGCAGGTTTTTCAGGAGTACCCTTTGGATGGAGTATTTTATCTGGCTGTAGAGGAGGACAGCAAGGGCAATGGAGCCCAGTGTGTGGCCTTCCTGTCTGAGAGGCTGCAGTAATTCTGGGAACAAAATGGCTTTAAAAATGTTAAAGGACGGAAATAGATATTATGGTTTACTTCTGTACGTTCCTTCTTTAGAATACGTATATAAGCCCTTCCAGTGTGCATTCAGCTGTGACATGTGCCTTATGCAAAGGTACCTGGTATTAAACTAGGTGACGAACCTTATTGTACCTGTGTAAATGCTGAAAATAAAGAGAAAGTGGGATGTGGAAAAGGAGTACATGAATACAGACATAGCCCTCCTTGCTAAGGAAACCCGTACGTTAGCAGCAAGCTGGGTTTATTATTAGCCAAGAAAGTATATCTGGAGAAAGACTGCAGAAATGGCAGAACAAATAATTTTAGCACACCATGGTGGGGCTTGGAACAAAAAGCTGAGAAACCTGAAGTCTGCTTTTGCACCTGGCATGGAATATGTGATCCCATGTAAACAGTACCTCTTATTTGTGCCTCAGTTTCCTCAATGATAGAATGGTATTATTTCATCTTTAGAGCACTTTGGGCTGTATGTCTGAAAAGCCTTGTGCAAGAGCATTATTTATCCTAAATGACAGCACCTTGTGTTCGCTTTGCGCTCTCCTCTATTACCAGCCCTTTCTTCACTCGTAGTTTTCCTTATTTATGTCTTTGCCTTCCCATTACCTTTGCGGTATAGCTCGCATCTGCATTGATTTTACATCACTGCACTGTGCTGCAGCCATTACAAGCTTACATTTCAGGGAGATCCTTCTGAATCTTTAACCCATTGCTCCAAGAGTCCTGACCACAGGATATCTATCAGCAGATTACTCCAATTGCGCTTAGTGTGATGGGGGTTAACTGACCGGTTACTATCGAGGGAAAGGGCCAAGTACGCTGATGATAACTATGTTCCTACAGCTTCTGTGTCACTCTTCCCCAGAGCATGTAAGTCTTTTCAAAGCAGGACACTGTCAATATTATAGTGAAAAAAAAAAGCACTGTGGAAAGCATTGTGCTAACTTGGGAAGGTTGAACAGTGTTTCATGTCACGAGGAGACTTCTACCTGTTAGGAAATATGACTCACTTAAAAAAATTATCTCCCCTGCTCCATTCCTCTGGCTGTGTGTTGTTAAATCACTGTATGTGCAGCACACCCTGGCTCTGTGTGTGCTGTGACAGTGGCATTTCCCATTGACTGTGGAGGGAGCCAGGTATGACAGCCAGGGAGGACGGGAGTGCTGGTTTGCTCACTGCTTTGCTGAACACGGATGCTCAGCACACCCTCAAGTTCGCGTCAGCTGTCCTGGTAGCTGGTCAGAATATAGTTTTTCATCTTTTTCCACCTCCATTCCTCATGCACAAAAGGTCATAAAAGCACCTCCTTATCTTACTGTGAAAGAAAGTTTGGTATGGATAGTATGTCCTTGCACAACAGAAGAGAACCACACAGGCGTAAGAGAAGAGTCAATAACACACTGAAAATATTTATTCATGTGCCCAGGGAAGAGTTTAGCTGATGCTCTGCATTGTTTCGAAGTGTGAGCTTGCTGTTGCACATCGTTTATGAGGGGTAACTAGAACCAAATAGAAGGTTCATCTCAGATCTTCACCAAAGTCCAGTATAACTCATGTGAAATTCTTCCTTCAGCTGGGAGGAGTTTTGGGGAGAAGGCCTTATCTCCATGTCTGTACACCAGCCTTACCATAGCAAGAATAAAATGTTAGCTACTGCCTTTTTAGTTGTCGGAGGACGGCAATGTTCCAAGGAACAGCTGAGACACATCAGTAGTCTGCTGAATTGAAAGCCTAAGTGACCTGTCAGTCAGGTTCACGTTGACTAGAAAGCTCTGCAAACGATCTCATCACTTGAACAAAGCAGACCCAAGTCCCTTCTCTGCAAGTGCAGGTATTAATAGGTGTTTCTATGTATAAGTTGCTGCATAACTTCAATTGCTTTTCACAGTGTACTAAAGCACGGATTTACAGTGATGCTGGCACATAAGTAATTGCTTAGAGACAGCAGGGCGTAGGAAGCAGAGGAGCAGGTATCCTTTCATTTTTGAATTAGTAGCGGGACTCACTTGCCAGGAGTCCTGACACTGGAATTACAGTATCCTGACATTGGCATAACTATGTACTGAATCAAACTGGATTCCTCATAGCCTTGCCTAGCTGCCAAATGCAAGGGGTTTGAGTTATCCCTCGCAGAGTAAACGGTGAGACTGGAAAATAAAAGTTCCTGTGATTAATTTACTGAAGAACAGAAGAGATTCATTTTCCATGTGCTTAGTTTCTGTGTTCAAGGGAAATTGCTCGCGCTCTTGTTCCATTTGAGAATGTGCTCGTTTAGAGAGGATGAAAGCATGGAGACCTGTAAGTTCAATCAGAGCTTGATTTGGGGAAAAAGCAATTTCGAGGTCATCCAAGGACACATGAGCTGCCAAGACTGAGGGTATACGTTTGGATGAAATACTATCATAAAGGACACTTCCTTTAAACTAAAGAGGTACCCCTATGTTTAAATATTAAAAAAACCTATCTTTCAGTTTCCCCATCTAAGTCTGGCCCATATTAAAACAGCCCTGGTAGTCCACACTGTCAGCTTACAGGCAGAAGAAGCTGGCCAGTCTTAGAAACAGCCAGAAAGGTATCATGTGAATGATGTGAATATAGTTGTACTTCACACAGTGAGAATTTTAGGGCTCACTTCTGTCTTTGAGGTTGGGGTGTGGAAGGAGTTGTCTGAATGATTGTTTTCGCTTTCATTTGTTTTGGTGGACTGGTTACTTTTTCATAAAAATCAAGATGACTTGATCCACTGTGAGCTAAAAATCAAGAAACTGCAGGCAAGGTGCAGTCTGAAGTTGCATTAGTGAAGGCCAGCAGCAGGATCTCTTATGGCAGAAATTTTGCCCCGAGAGTTTTACATCCATGTGGGTACCCACCAGCAGTCCAGTGTGGTGGAGGAGTGCCGAGGTTCAGCACAGCCCCGTCGTTCTGGGTGGAGACCCCAGAGAAACTGGAGTTCCAAAAAAGGTGCAGTGTGAGCCGTCTACATGAATGAGCCTTTGGCATGAAAATTTGCATTCTCAGTGTGAGCAAAGATTAAAAACTGGACACCAGGGACCAAAGAAAAGAGGCAAGAGATGTGTTCTCTTTTGTTTTCTGTCTGCACGTAAGCCTAACTTTGCGTGGAGAGCCTACCCCCCAAAGATCTGGAAAGCCTGGCTTCCGTGGTAAGGGATAGCTCTGGTTTCCATTGCACCTGCCTACTGCCCTGGGAAAACTAAATAGAGCTGTGTGATGAGGATGAAATAGCAAGGTAATGCCTAAGGCAGAAGAGTGCTGCTGCCAATGAATATTTTTCAGTGCCCTGAGGCAAAACTGTTTCTAGTTAGGACAGGGGAGTGTTGAAGTGCTAATTCAAAGGAAATGCTTGATTCTAATTGCAGTGTAGGAGGAGGAAGGTGGATGAATTTGACAATAGATGAACATGCAAGAGGCATGGCATAAGGACATAGAGAGAGATAAGGACCTAGATTTAAAGAAAATGGCTCCAGTCCATTCTACCAAGATGGTTCTAATTAGCTCTTTTGTGCTGGCCTTCTTCCTGCTTTTCAGTGAGCACATCTGAGGCTATGCAACTGTTGTTTGTCCAAGGTAAAATGCAGCTTTCAGGGGAGCTGTTCTTGTTATTCCTGAACTCAGTATTGCATTTCAGTTGAGAGTCGAATGGTTGTTTTTTTCACTTCCTTGGTTTCAGTAGGCTAATGTATTTAATCCTCGCCTTGGATACGGTGCGCGAATGTGGACATAAGAACTGACTGAGAACTTGGACACAGCTGGTGATTTCAAGCACAAATTTTCTAGGAGATTTGGAAGCTTGGGTGCTAGTTTCTCTTACAGTGATCACTCCTTTTTACATGCCTAGATGCTTCTTCATTTCAGATTCAACAGGGGAGGGAAGTGCCTGACGGGAAGGAAACAGACCAACTTCAAGCTATTTCTTCATCATCTCAAGCAAGAAATCCCCTTAGAGCGCTCATTCAACTGAGATTTCTAGCTCTGTTTTGCAAACGGAGGCCCCTCACCCTTTTGATGGAGACGTGGTACAGAGTAGCTAGGGAGTTGAACAGTTGGTCTGAACAGGTGACCCTGGAAGGTTACTCCGGTTCCCTGTGTTACATTTTCTCCATCTGTATCACACACATAAAGATACTTGCTAAAGATTAGGAATAGCAGTTGGACTGGTGTCCAAAGACAGGAGTGTCTCAAACAACTAATTGCTTCTCTTCATGACCTTTTTTATTCCCTGTTCTCAGTGCTTATGGTATGTAAGGTTTTCCTCATGTTAAGGCTGATGTGTGATTGCTCTTTGTTCACCTGTCCAAATCAGATTGGAAGCCAGGGTGCAAGTGTGAAAAAATATGGTCCATGCATTAATCATCCTCATTAGTGAGACTCTCATTCTTCCACCAGGGAGGCTAAATGCTGTCCTGTGACCCGGGTCACCAGTCACAAACCTCAGATTGCTGGGGCAAAGAGTTTCGGTGTAATCCAGTATGGTGACATTTGTTAATGTTAACTGTTCATTAAAAAAATTTGAGCAGTAGACATGTTCATAAAGCTCACAATCCGCTCACAGATAATTCATGAGCATAATAAAAGGATTCATTATTCATGGTAGATCTTTGCCATGAAAATTAAACCAGCTCTAATACCTCATGTGCATTGGTGCATGTTGGGAAGGTTTATTTGTTGCATTTGTCTTGTGCTTTGAGATCATGGCATTAAAGTTACTACAGAGAGATAAAGCGGTATGGACCCAGTCTTTACAGCTGTCGTTAATGCCCTCATTAGTTGAGGCCTTATGAACACATAAAGATGTGCCACTTTAGCTGCATAGGTGTAGTCAAAGCAGTGCAGCACCACCTAATGCACATGGTACTAAAGCAGCACTAGCAGCATAGCTGAACAGAAGCAAGAATAGACTATCCCGGTATATACACACATATGTTCCAGACATTAACTTTATAAACGTCAGGTCCAAGGGAACT
Organism: Pampusana beccarii; assembly: GCA_013399365.1. NCBI lineage: Eukaryota > Metazoa > Chordata > Aves > Columbiformes > Columbidae > Pampusana > Pampusana beccarii. Next base: position 943,545 of record VWYH01005065.1, read on the forward strand.
GCCTCCTGGTTCACCTATCTTTTTTTTTTTTTTTTTTTTTTNAACCATCTCCCTGCTGAAGGCTGCAATTCTGTATAGGCAGAAGAGGGGGTAGTATCAAACTCCTCTCACCAGCTTGGGTGTAAAGTCAGCTGAGGTTGCTGTTGGCTTTTTGCCTTAAGTGGAGGTGCTGGCATGATCAGTGGGAGCAATGATCTCCAGTTAAGAGATAAGAGTAAGCATGGGGAATGGGTTGTGTCTTCAGACATTAGGCCTGGAGCGAGAGCTGTCTGACCACAGCCTCCTGATCAGACTTAGTGTATGGATATCCAAATTAGTTGTAGGATAGGCCTAATACCCCTGAGAGAATCATTTGAATGCAAGCTAAATGATACAAATGATACAGAAATCAATGAGTATATCTATCTAGCCTGACACTAGCGTAAGCTGTGTGTTATTGCACATTTGAAAGAGTCGTATTATACATCCGAAACAGAAAGCTATGCACGCTGAAAGGCCTGTGCACAAATGGGCACTTCAACTGCAAACAAAACAGACTGTTGCATGTAAATGAATGTGTGAGCATGGAGATATTCCTCCGACAGGCATCCACATGTATGCCAAGTGAAAGGCATTGTTGGTGGTAGCAGTGGTATAATCATTTTCATAACTACGAGACCTCGAAGATCCCGTGGACAGTGAAAGATTTTTAGGGGGGAAATTCTGTTATCTTTGTTTTTTCCTTTGTGGACTTTGGCAGTGGTAAACTTGCTTTTTAACCTTTTCTTCTTGCCTATCTGATGCATTTTGAGTGATAAAAACCCTTTTGCAAACAGCAAGGTGAAGCTGCCACCAGGGAGAAGAGGAACTGTCTTCTGTAGAACGTATTATTTATGAACAAACATGTCTGCACTTGCGTAGAGGGGCCTCCCTGCTAATTGTTCCTGGTTTAATTTTTTTACTTCATTTCAGTCTGCCACCTGTAGGGATACAGTGGGCACAGGGCAAGAGCATCAGTGTAAAAAGGGTTAATATACCCCTTACAGTCCCTGAGTAGGCAGTGTAAGAGGGGATGTGGAATGGGAAGTCAAAGGAAGGTCTAGATGAGGCAGGGACAGTCTCTGAGTTCCCTCGAGCAAAAAACTTAAGAGTTTCATGGCATTTTGCTACAGCAGGAACCATCTGCAGAACAGAGCAGATTCTACACAAATACCCTAAGCATTCTCATGTTGCTGCATGCACCATAAGTCACCCTCTGCTCACCAAACTGCTTAGGTACTAGCCATATTGACTTGTTTGGGACTACTGCTACAAACAGTGCCTTTTAGAAAGGGCCTTGCATGCGTGTTTGTGGAGTGTCCTTCCTTTCTGGATGGTTAAAGGACTCATATTCAGCTGTATCCTCCAGCCAGTGCATGAACCAGTCCTGCTGATTTCTCCCCTTCTTGGTTAGGAAGGGCAAAGCTAAACTGTGTTCCTGCCCCACCTGCAGAAGACCTGAGTTGAAAGAGCAGAGCTCTTTGTCAATGCCTGAGCTGAAGGCTTTGGATTCTGTCAGCTGACAGCCTGCTGCTTTCTCAAATATCATCCTATTCCCACTGTGACCTTCCGGAGCGAGTGCCCAGAGAAAGGTGAGCCATGAGCTAAGTACAGCAGTGCTTAATCTGCTCCACAGTCTGTACCCCTGCATGATTAGGCCTGGGACATGGGCATGGCCCAGGTGTGATCTTGATGAGTGACCTTTTTCTAGGTGTGGATGAAGGTCAAGGCTCCATGCTGGTTGTCCTTGATATGTTGGTATCCTTTGATATTAGTGATCAAAGAACTCTTTGAGCAGCCTAAAGGACCCAGCAGGAGGGAGTGGCTCCATTCATGTTTGCTGGACAGATTGCAGAATCAATATTGTCCCTTTCCTTTTGCTCTTTTCTGTGCACATACAAGCCCAGAGCACTGAGGAATGTGAGACGCACAGTACTGCTTTGCCAATATCACATTGACGCGGCTCAGTTCTGCATACCCTTCCCCACTGAGGCAGTCTCTGACAGCCTCACCAAGATGTTTCTCTGCCTGGAGGAAGGAAGCAGATTGAAGAAGGGCTGCTACTTCCAACCAAGCACAGAGATGATGGGAGTGTTTGTGACAGGGGGGGAATAGTCACTATACAACATATCTCACCATCATTTGAGGTATCTGACTGCCAACTGTCAAAGAAGGCCCTCATCTGCCCATCATGGTGAACTGCTAACTCTTCTTGAGCACTCAGATCACAAAAGGGTCAAGAAAAATACGGTGCTATGCTTGTAGAGGTGTCTATACAGTCCTTCTTGCCTTGAACAACTTAGCTTAGAGATGAAAACCTTATGACTCAAGCAAAGAAGATATACTGCGTCAAATGTTTATTTATGATATCCTGATAATTCATATTATTTTCTGGGTTTTTTAAGCAATAGACCTACTCCACAAGGCAGGTCTGGGCAACCTTGTAAGTCAATACTCAGCCTGCAACTATGATCTTCACATTGGAACACCGCTCCCTCTTGGTAGTATAAAGTCTGATATGTGGGGAGAACAATTTTCAGGTAGCATTCAAAAGAGGAGGCACTGTTCTCTTGGAAAAGCTCCCTTGAGCAATAGTAACTCCTCCCCAGAAAAGGAAGAGGACATAAAATGGGCTAGTAGGTGGCAAGGAAGAGAAGAAAAAACTAACTTAGCAGTGAAGTAGCTCTTGAGGAGCTGGCTATTGCCAGGAGCACCTGATCAAAAAAGGTGCCTTAGGACTCACCGGGATGGATGATAGGTACATCCAGACCATAAATTGGACCCAGATCAAATGATAGTTGGGTACTGGATGTGTTTGGAAGTTGCTTTAGTTTTGTCCCTCACAATATGTTGGGGGTGAAGCCTGAGAGAAGCCCTATGTTTCAAGCCACGTATTTTCCTGGTCTTAGAAAAACGTCTGAGAGAGGCACAGTTTCTCTGTTTGGCTTTGTATGGCTCAGCCATTCTCCAGCTGCATGACAAACAGGGAGAATTTGAGCCTGCTGGGGAAGCAGTATATGTGAATAGACAACCACCTGCCTCCTCGTTAGTGCAGCAGATAATGGGAATGGCCTCTCCATGCCAGGCTTGATCACCAGCCATGCCACATGTCAGTAGCAAAAGGGACGGGCTTGAGAGGAGGTCACATCATGGGGACGAGGGGGAACGTCACCTCTCCCCACTTGGACCATCTAGACAGGAGTAGGGAGGACAGGCCATGCCAAGCGGTATTGTCAGCCTGATAAGGGGAGAGGCCTGCGTCTTGACCCATACAGCTGCTGCCCCATCCCTCTCAAGCTCCCCTGGATCTGCTGCAGCTCTGAAGCAGTCCCCAGTCCTGCAGAGAGGCCCTTAAAGGAGGGCTTGTGGCTCTGCTGCTTTCCCTGTGCATGCACACCTTTCCAACCAGGGTGGCTTGCACTCCCACTTTCCTTTTAACTCCTCAGCTCCCTGTCAATGATGCCAACCAGCTCACCTCATTAAGTTACCGAGAAAGAGGCCCCTGGATTGATGGCAGGCAGGTTTAATGTGACTCTTTCTGAGCACTCAAGTGCAGCATGTAGGAGGCTGCTGGGGAGATATTCCCGCAGGCTCCAGCAGAACTGACTGATTGAAGTTGCTCTGAATTGATGGCTAATGGGGGAGCTTTCTTTGATAGCTCTTTCATTCTGGGTGCAGCTGGATAGAAAAGATATCTCAACACGAGGGAGAGGGGTTTTATCCCCCACCCACCCTTTATTAACAGATGCTTCCAGGGCACTCCAGCAGCAGAATGAGATCTGATGAAAACCTAATGATTTAAATGATTCTTAACTCCTTCTCTTTCAGCAGCTGCTCGCTTATACATACAGACTGCATATAAGCACTGAAGACTAAGCAGGCAGCCAGGCCAACCAGAAAGGTGATAACTGTGCAAAGTGAAAAATCCCTTGAGAAAGCTTAGGCCACTGGAATCGGATGCAGCCTCTCCATCTGTGGCTCCAAAAATGGGTTCTTTGTTTGGTATAGATGTGGTACCTGCAAGTAGAGCACCTGACGCCTCAGTGTGATGGGTGGTTAGATAGTGATGGCGTGAGGCAGAGGGACAGAGCTGGTGAAGGGAGCCAGAGGGCTGCGTGGCAGGAGGGAGTAGCATTAGTGAAGTCTTGAGAGAAACTTTCACAGCACCTGCTGATGTTATGTATGGCTCAAACTGCTGTGGCAAGAACTAGGCATACTCAGGCAGAATTATATAAAAACTGATTAATAGAAACTGGCTAATGGTCAGCTTTTTGCACCCTCCCCATGGAGGCCTTTGTTCAGCTGGTTCAATGTAAGTACTTTTCCTCCCACAATATCTAACCTTTTTATCAGATAATGGATTTTTCCCCATTGCCACAAGTTCTATGTCCCCTGAAGTTTCTGTCAGCCAGATGTCCCTACAATCTGTGTGTATCCATGAGCTGACGTATTTGTGAGAAAGCCGTTTCTCATTCACATACACAGATCAAGGCGGCTGTTAGAGCACCCAGAAACTCCTATAATTTGATCCAGTTCAAGATCATCAGGCCAGATTTTGGCTGATATAAATCAATGCTGACTTGGAGCACTGTCATTTTGCTCCATTTGAGGATCTGACTCGTAATTTCCAATCTAGGCCCTGGCATCTGGCTGACTCTGTGGCAGGGCAGTAAAGAAGCTGTTTGCATAGTGCTTGCTTTGCCCGTTTCCACAGCTTGACACAGCAGCCATTTGTCTTCAGTGATGTGCACCATGCCCCGTCTTAAACTGCTGAGGTAAATTTAACAGAGGCAGAAAGTAACTACACCCCTACCTGGGAACCTGGCCATCAGGTTGCAGTTAAAATCCCTTTGCTTTTACAAGAAAGGACTTGGGCTGCAGTGACTTTTATTTGCAGATGATCAGAAAATGCAGAGTTTTTCACCTCAGAGACAGCAGCTTTGCTTTTTAATGTCATATTGAAAAGTGAGAAGCCTTCAGCTATCTCTGAAAAAATGCGCTTCTCTTACAAACAGCATGCTGTTCTTCAAGGACAGAGGGGTCTTTTCTTTAAAAGTCACCCCGGTTTTCATAGAATCATAGACTTGGTTGGGTCGGAAGGGACTTTGAACATCATGTAGTTCCAGCCCCCCTGCCATGGGCAGGGACACCTTCCACTAGACCAGGTTGCTCAGAGCCCCATCCAACCTGGACTTGAACACTTCCAGGGATGGGGCATCCACAGCTTCTCTGGGCAGCCTGTTCCAGTGCCTCACCACCCCCATGGTGATGAATTTCTTTCTTGTATCTAATCTAAAGCTGCCCTCTTTCAGTTTAAAGCCATTACCCCTTGTCCTATCACTGCATGCCCTTGTAAAAAGTCCCTCTCCAGCTTTCTTATAGGCACCCTTTAGGTACTGTAAGCCTGCTGTTATATGAAGTCTCCCTGGACCCTTCTCCAGGCTGAACAACCTCAACTCTCTCAGCGTGACTTCACAGGAGGGGTGCTCCAACGCTGATCATTTTTGTGGCTGTCCTCTGGACTGGCTCAAACAGGTCCATGTCCTTTTATGTTGGAGACCCCAGAGCTGGATGGAGTATTCCAGGTGGTCTGTCACAAGAGCGGAGGGGCAGATTCACCTCCATCGACCTACTAGTCACACTGCTTTTGATGCAGCCCAGGATATGGCTGGCTTTCTGGGCTGCAAGTACACATTGCCAGCCAGTTTCCTATCCACTGAATGGTCTGTCCATCCAGTCCACATCTCTCCAGTTTAGGGACAAGGATGTTGTAGCGGACAGTGTCAGATGCTTTGCAGAAGTCCAGGTAGATTATATCAGTTCCTCTTCCCTTATCCACCAACACTGTAACCCCATCATAGAAGGCCACCAAATCTGTCAGGCACAATTTGCCCTTAGTGAAGCCATGTTGGCTGTCACCAGTCATCTCCTTATTTTCTGTGTGTCTTTGGATAGTTTCCAGGAGGATCTGCTCCATGCACAATGCATCAGAGATTGATTGATCATCAAATTGCAGTCGTAACACAGATGAAAATGAGTATGTCTGCTTAGTTGGGATCCAAGAGAGGACTTTGACCTGTGGCAGCTGACAATCTAACAGTAAGCTACTAGAGAAAGCAGAGAGGGCCCATCCTGGCCCTTTTCCTCAGTGAGATCCTGTTCTCCTTTTAGCTGGAGGTGTCATGCACAACCTCAGTCACAACAAACTCTGATGGCGTTATTCCTCCTCCCTTTCCCTGCCTGTAAAATGCCGTCTAGGAAGGAGAGTTTCCACGTATTTGCAAAGTCACTGGCCGGCTGGGGTGGTGTGCTGTGACTCAGTGTGGCTGATAGCTGGCGGCAGTCCCATAGCACTCTGTCACAGCACCGGTCCCCCTGCCTGACTGGGCTGGGATTGAGGAGCAACCAGTGCGAAAGGCGCTGGTGCGGGTTCACGGCAGCTTAGTGCGGGTGCCTGCTGGGCTGCAGCCAACATGGTAACAAGGAAATCCTTCATGTGTGAGTTAGGTTGATCGAGTGCATTGATATGTCGTTACAGTTTTAACTGTAAGAGGTCCTGTATGCTGTTCCCCTCCTTTCCTCCTCCCTGTTGTGTCCGTACCTTCATTGAGAAGCTGGCTACTGGTGGCTCCTGGCTAGACTCTGCTGTTGTCAGTATGTTGTGGGGACACAGTTCTCTTCTTACAGTGGATGAATGGAACAAAGGTCTGGAAGGGATCTCATGAGCTAGCTACTCCATAGCCCTGCAAAATGGCAGGGTCAGTTCTTCCCGAATCATTCATGATAAATGTTTCTCTAGCTTGTTGTGAAAGACTCCCCACCCTCCCAGGTCAATTTATAGTTGTGCTTGATAATCCTTGCTGTTCTTCTTGAGGTCTAACTGAATCTTCCCTGTTGTGGTTTGAGACCATACCTTCCTGTCACATACAATCTATCTGTTACTTTATTTTATGGGAGCTTGCCCATGATTCAGTCACTTCTATTGTGCCCTCCTTCAGTCTTTTTTAAGCTAAGCAGGTCCCACTGGTTTTGTCTTTCCTTGTAGCTCATGTGCCCTAGATATCTGGTCATTCTTCTGCTCTTTTCTGGAGTCTCTACTTCATCTACATCCCTCTTGCCCTCACTCCTCCATACTCGTCCTGCTCTGGCCTTTCCAGTGGATTTCCAGTTTGTTGGATATATACATTAGTGATCTGTCGATTGCAATGCACAGTCTGATTGTAGGTAGTGCAAATACAGGAAGGCATCCATGATCCCATCAAATCAACAGATGTCAGCTGACTGTCGGCTGGTTTCCCATCCTGGGGCTTGAACCTGGAACTGGCCTGGCTGCCAGTTGTTCCCAGCTGTAGGAGGGAAACAGGTATGAAACCAGCTGTCTGCCTTTTGGCCAGCCTGCAGATGGATTTGTGCTACTGCCAGTGCAATTCCCGCCTGTCCCTGTCACCTTCAGCAACTGTGGAAGTCATTCCTGGCTGCTACTCGGTCACTGAGCCGTCAGACCACAAGTGGTGATGGTTTGAAACTGGAACGATTGATTTGTGTGGTGCCCTGGTTTTACCTTTGCTGTATGGTGCTCCAAATACTATTTAACTGATAGTATACACCATTGCTACTACTTAGAAAGTGCCCCCCGAGCTGAGCCACCCAGGGTGGAAGGATTTTTGAAAATACATCATAGAGATTTATGGCAAGCCCAGTTATCCTCTTTTTATTAGAAAGAATCTCCATCTATTTCGAAGATATTCTTGGAGTAGCAAGAAAAGAGAGAGAAAAAAAGAAACACCTCACTCCCATGTACTCTCTCCCATGGGAAAACAGATCTAGTTTCAACCTTCGCACATGCACTTAGCTCATAAGTTCACCACAACACAGCTGCACTGGAGTCAGGGCATCTCATCGGTAGCTGCTCAAATTGGCAGAGTTACACAAGGGACCGATCTGGCCCTGCTGCCTGTGCTCCACACAATGCTCATTTTGAACCATCTACATCCCGGCCAGCTTGTCTGCAGACCGAAGGTTAAGCTGCAAAAAAAGACGTAAGGTCTGATAAACTGCTGGGAGTTTGTTCACATACACACTCTCTTGTTCTCCCCCTCCCTTTCCACCTCCCCCTTGACCTTCCGTCCCTGAACTTTGGCCAAATATTGCATCTTATTTCCAGAAAGAGGGGATTTTTTTATACCATTTCCCCTTCTGCTGCTTCACTGTAGCCTGATTTTAATGGCCTTTGAGATTGCACCACTGAGATGCTAGACTAGGGGCTTTGCTTTTAGAAGAAGTCTTCCATACCTGTAATTTCTTTTCTTTCCTCTTGCATTTTATCCTCCTGTCTTGCATTTGTGTTGGGGAAGTACTGACTGTTTGAACCCGTATATGGTCTTGTTGCAGAGTACGTCATTTTTGTGTCTTGGGGAGAGATGGAAGAAGCATTAATTCCCTGTCTAGCGGAAGTCTGGCAGGCTGATTTCTTCCCATCAGTGGGATCTCACAGTTCAGTACAAGAAAGTTCAGGTGTGAAAGGAGCTGAGAGAAGTTAGGGCTGGAGGTAAAGGATGAGAGGCTGTCTGTCTGTCCTGGTGCACTGTTCGGGCAGCAAGCAATGTTGGATGCGGGAGGGAGGTGGCGGGGAAGCATAAGCACAGTCAGAAAGGCAGACCAGTCAGCTGGAACGCCGGGAGAGGGAAGCAGCCCATTTCAGCTGGGGACCGAAGGGTACGGTGAGTGAATATGAACCCAAAGCCATCTGCAGAATTAGCTGGGATGCTCGGGCAGAGCAGAAGCCTTGGCTCATTACCCAGCACAGAGGGAATTTCTGGGCTGTTGAGAGCAAAGCAGAGCAGCTGGGCCAGGGGACCATGTACCAAGCTACATCTCCAGGGAAACCCATTAATACAGTAGGTGAGATTCCCAACTGGTCTGAAGTGCTCTGGCTGCCTTCAAAGCAAGCAGGGTGATGCCAGCTGGGAACGTGACCACCAGGGGAGGGTTACCCTCAGATCAGAAGGGACTGCATTGCTCTCCTCAGACTTTCTCTGAAACAGGGGAGCTCTGTACAGATTATCTCCTTCTCTCTTAGAGCAGATTATCCTCTCTGTTTAAAAAGGAAAAAAAAAAAAAAAAAATCACGCCTTTGTTTTAACTTCTATTTTGAGTGAAGAGGAAAAAACGCAACTGTTCCCAAAATTGCTTGACATAGCTCTAGTAACTGAGCAACTCATGGCTTTTCTGTCTTACACAATTGCTTCACTCTTGCGTGAAGAAAACCTTCGTGTTCAGCTTAGAGGCAGGGGACCAAGGGAACAGCTTTAATATGGTCTTATCCTTGGTGCTCTCTGGCTCTGGCTAGTGACCTCAGTCCTTGCTTGCCTCACTTTCCCTTTCTCTGTCTTCCAGGATGTCAAGAGAATGAATTCAGTAAGCACTTTCCCACCCCGGCTGTCTGGTATTGCTGTGGAGTTAGTACCTGCCCTCTTGCAGCTGCTCTGCATTGGTTGCAGTGCTATATTTGCAGTTCAGCTGAGTCCAAACTCCTCACTCATCACTTTTCCTCTTATCTAAGCTTTACAGGTGCCAAAGCTGGTACCTCTCCCTCTCCTTGCCCTTACTCCTATGTTAACTTCCAGTTCTTTCTCTGGAATGAGCAAGGGAAAAATGTCAGGAAAGTCTAGGTTCCCAAGTAATTTTGGCTTTAAAACTGACAGCCGAGCAAATATACAGCAATGGGAAGGGGGACATACAGATAGAGTCTCCTGGGATCATCTGTCCATCGGTCAGCAGGAACACGGTGCTTTATTCACTTACTACATCTTCTCATGTCGTAAAGCACAGTCCAAATGAAGGCTTAGGGGAAATGGATTTCATACTCCACAAAGAGACCATTTCCCGCACTGCTGGATAAGACCATGAACTTCTTCATGTGGGCTCTGCTGTGTTGGAATGTCTGGCGTTAACGGTGAGCAAAACATTGTGCTGATCTAGGCCCTGCTCCTAACACCGTGTACTGAAGTACCTGGGGACAACACTACAGCCTTTGCAGGCTCCCCTTCACTTAATAATAATGACAGGATACTTCAGCTGTTGTGGGCCACAGGGAAATGCATTAATGTTTTCCAAAGAAGTGTGGGATGATTTATCTAGGGAGGGTAAAACCACTAGCTATCTTGGGCTGGAAAGTATGTCGGGGTTTCATTCTGCTCATGATCCCTTAGCATAAGAAAAAGTGGAAAAAGAGAGAGAAAAAGAAAAACATTAATAAAGAGAGAATCTAAGCCAGAAGCTACATATAAAATGGTGACCTTGACACAGGCATATGTGAATGCTCAGAAAGTGATGAGGTGTTGTTTTACTAAAGCAAGGACTTGGTGAGTGTGCATGGTGAGTGGTCCTTAGCTTTGAGACTGGCAGGGATGGATCAGAGGAAGTTATAGTGGGGGGAAAGAAAATATATCAGCTACTGCAGTTCCTCACAGCTTCTGGGTTACCTGCCCCTCTCTGCCATCGGGCCATGTCCAGGGCTATACAGGCTGCCTGAGGACTCTGGCCACGTGTCCTGGCTGCTGACATACACTGGAGCATCCCTAAAGGACTGGTGTCAGCCCCTGTGACCAGCTCCAGCCCAGAGAGCTTTTGCCCTGTCCCTTTCCGCTCCACCCTGCAGTGAGCGGGTTATGAAGGGGTCTGACACCATGTCCACTCTCTGGAAAGCGCTTCATGCGCTTAGGGTGTTTCTGAGGGCTGGTAAAACTGTTTGCGGTGATAAAGGGGTTGGAGCAGTGCCCAGAACTTGGAGTTCCACATGTAAGTTATGTTCCTTCAGTGCACTCAAAGAGCACCAAACTCATCCCACAAACCTAGGCTTTTACCTCTTGTGGTCTTTTTCCAGCCAGTTTGTGCCTGACGTGCATCTTAGATACTGGTGATTTTGTTGCCTGAGTTAGGTTCTTGTCTCAGTAGGCACAGGCCTTTCTGTCACCAACTCTGGTAAATGTTTGTCAGCTAAGATAAATGCAGCATTATTTGGAAGAGGCATGCTGGTAGCAGGCAGCAGGATACGGCCCAGCTCAGAAAAGAGCTCAGAGCTTAAAGACGGCTGCTGCTCCTGGCAGCCCTAGTTTTCAGGGTGGATTTCACCCCTAGCATATCCCTAGTGCGCATTGTTATTGTTCAGTACACTTGCAAAACCTTGGATTTCCTATCCTCAGCTTTAGATCTGTGATTTTCATTAAAATCAACAGGCAGCGAACAGGAACTAGTCCCAGCTCAGCAAATACAGTGCCAAAAGCCCACAAGCCCAGAGCTTACTCTTGCTCATGCTCACCCCACTGTAAACCCTTTGGGCCACATCTTGGCCTCTTGGAGATGGGTGCAAGTAATGAGTTAGCACCATTGATTGTGGTAGTGTACATCTGGCATTAGGCAAGTCCAGGAGAGATCAGAGCCTGCCCGTGCTTTTTTGTATTTAGAGTTATTGAGCATTGACCTTGGCTTAGGTGCATACAGAGCAAGGGTCACTTCGAAGACCATTTCCAGTCTCCTTTCTAGGTTCTGCTGTGCCATTTTCTTCGGGTACCAGTTTCAGAGCCCAATTTACATACTGCCAAATCCCTCCACTCGTTTCAGGATTAACTCAAAGAGGGAGAAGCCTGCACTCATCAGATTTAGTAGTTTCATTCTTTTCTGTAAGCTAGGGTATCCCCAGAACTGGCTGTACAGTGTTGCAAGGTCCTCTGACAGGAAAGGAGGTTGTAGCGAGGTGTCGTCGGTCTCATTTTCCACGTAATGAGTGATGGGACAAGAGGAAATGGCCTCAAGTTGCATCAAGGGTGGTTTAGATTGTATATTAGGAAAAATTTCTTCGCCAGAAGGGTTATCAAGCATTGGAACAGGCTGCCCAGGGAAGTGGATGAGTCACCATCCCTGAAGGTATGTAAAAGATGCATAGATGTGGCACTTAGGGACATGATCTAGTGGTAGACTTGGCAGTGTTAGGTTAGTGGTTGGACTTGGTGATCTTAAAGGTCTTTTCCAACCTAAATGATTATATTATTCTATGAAAGCAGAGATGCTGGTAGCTGGCTGTGTACATGACAGAAGTGAGCAACTTTTGCTATAGCTGAGCTGCCAGAAAGACAGACATGACAACTCTTCAGCTTAGTTTCACTGTCTAGCATCCTATCCCAAACCTACTATCAGCAGCAGTCCAATGCTGTAAACAGGGACAGCTGATGCACTGGCACATAATGTGTATATTCCTGTTGATGCTGTCATAGGGCTATGATCTGCACCGGAGCAAATGCTAGCAACCATAATGTCGTAAATTGACTGAGATAGATAGGTCACCTCAGTTCTTTTGTCAGGGCCCGAGTCTCTACAAGCTGAACAGAAGAACCAGCCTATTTAGCTTGGGCTGCAACGGACCCAACACCATGGGGTCTCAGGGAAAGTTGGGTCAATTATCTGCTCACATCACTGGTGTATGTGGCTGTTCTTTCCTCTTGAAGTTTCCTTGAGAAAACTTGATGATTTCCTGTGCTTTGGAAGAAGCTGTTGATCCTGTCGTAGGTCTTTAAAGGAAATGGCTTCCTTCGGCGTCTTCTTTTTCTTTCAAATTCTCATTCCTGAGTAAGTGAAGAAAGAAAAATAGCGTGTGGTAAGCTGGGCTTCATANCAAACCTACTATCAGCAGCAGTCCAATGCTGTAAACAGGGACAGCTGATGCACTGGTACATAATGTGTATATTCCTGTTGATGCTGTCATAGGGCTATGATCTGCACCGGAGCAACTGCTAGCGATCATAATGTCATAGATAGGTCACTTCAGTTCTTCTGTCAGGGCCCAAGTCTCTACAAGCTGAACAGAAGAACCAGCCTGTTTAGCTTGGGCTGCAATGGACCCAACACCATGAGGTCTCAGGGAAAGTTGCGTCAATTATCTGCTCACATCACTGGTGTATGTGGCTGTTCTTTCCTCTTGAAGTTTCCTTGAGAAAACTTGATGATTTCCTGTGCTTTGGAAGAAGCTGTTGATCCTGTCGTAGGTCTTTAAAGGAAATGGCTTCCTTCGGCGTCTTCTTTTTCTTTCAAATTCTCATTCCTGAGTAAGTGAAGAAAGAAAAATAGCGTGTGGTAAGCTGGGCTTCATATACCTGAGAGCAGTTCAGGAGCCAAATTGCTGGGAGTGGTGGATACCACATATGTGAGTGAGTTTGTGTGCAGCTAGAGTGAACTGGGAGTAGTAGTGAGCATGCAGTGGATTGTGGAAGGGTGGCGTTGGATGGTGTTACAACAGGGCCAGGAGGACGATGCACCTCTTGTTTCTGTGCAAAAGAGGTTGAAAGAGGATTTGCATATGTAGCATGCGTATAGCCGAGAGTGGAACAGTAATTAGGAGTAAGTGAAGGTGAAGCTGAAAGAGGAATTACATGTTCTGTGGAAGATCTTTCCACGTAAGCTATTGTTCAGAAAGGTTATTAGCAGGCGGCAGTACAAACTGTCCTGAGCCGCACGCTCTGCCTTTGTCTGACTACAGGATTTTTACAAGCCTTTTTTTCTTTGAGAGCTGACAGCATAATGGTCCTGGACAATGCCAAATCATCATCTGCACACTCACTAGGGGAGCTAGGCTTTTATATCAGAGCGAGGAAGATAAAAACAGCACACTCAAAGCAGGACAGAAATGACTGAACAAGGGAATGAGAGAAGAAGAGAGAGACTTAAATGCCATTTGCTGGGCTGGCTGTTTTTTTACTTTGATTTTTTTTCCCCTCCCCTAGTCGTCATATTCTGGGTGTCTTGTTCCAGAACTGCTTCGAGTCATTTTGTGGGCCTGTGTTTGCAGAGCATGAAGGCTCTGATTTTGAGGTAAATACCAAATAGATGCTTTAAAAAATATGGTGGAAAAAGCCCTATATAAGCAAAGTTTAGGACCGATGTTGTGTCTTCTTCCCCAAGCAGCATTTCTGCTCCTGACAGCCAGACCTACGGGCTGCACCTGCAATTGGACTCCACCAAAATCCTTCTCCAGAAGTATTGCACAAGTGAGACCTGTTGGTTCAGGTCCTTCACCCGGACAGGTTTGAACTGACCAGAGTTGAGAGGGTTTCCCGATCCCTCCCCACCACCAACATTAACTGGTGCCTGCACCCCCGAGGAGGCATTGCTGTGTTGTCCCTGTTGACCTGTGTCCTCCTTGCTGGTGGCCAATTTCAACACAGAAAAAGGAGCGTGGCTATGAGTACTGCCTGCTGACTGGGAGTGGATTCGTGTTGCAAGGCTCGGACAGAAAGCCAAACTTCTCTAGCACTCAAGTGTATTAAGAAAGATCAGCATTCAGATACTTTCTTGCAGACTCCCATAGGCAGACTGGAGGCGGGGGTATATCTCTAAAGCCCATGTTCCTCCCCTCTGTTCCCTTATCTCCCTTCCTCGAGGCTTCCTACGCATCCCACGCTGCGCGGTTCCTTTCGTAGTACGGCAAGAGGGTGAGCGACAATCAATCTCCTGCTCCTTTTCGCCCGCTTCCCTTACAGAGATTGCAGAAGCTGTTACAGGCGTTAAGACTGAAAAAAAAAACTGCCGTGAAGCATTTCTGCTGCCACTCTGTGTTTGGTAGGAGGAGGATTTCTCTCAATCAGCAGGTCCCTAAGTTGCCCCAGATATACAGTGTGCGCTGGCAGGGACAGCATCTGGCTTTATCAGCTTTGTTGTTGGGAACAAGCTCCATATAGCAATCCTGTCATGCAGGAATAAGGCAACATATTGCAATTTGTGTCAGTAAACCCTTTATGCTGTTCTGTGTTACTATTAAAGATACGATTGTGTCTGGCATTATGAAGCATTTTAGGAATGTTTTAGGACATTTTAGCTCACTGTACCCGTCTCGTTGTCTGCACACCTTCAGCAACAAATCCAGGCACCTTACTAATCTGAAGTCCAGCTTTACAGGGCAGGGGAGTTCCTCTAAAATAATGTAAATATAAAATATAAAATCATCAGAGCTTTTGATGTATTTTATCTTAGGCTCTTGCAAGGCTCATAGAAAAGGTGGAGCAGGAATTCTTTCCCTTTCCTAATGGGTAAGGCTTCTCCTCCTGCTGAGGTGTGAAATATTGCAGCATAACAATTTAACCTACAGAGAACCGGAAATTCTGCCGTGAGCGAAGGGGTTTTTTTGGGGGAGGGAAAGAGATATTTCTCTGGATAGCTGCTTTGCATCTCCTTAGTGGTTTGAGACTGGGGTGGGATGTTATGGATGGAGAGAGTCAGGGTGTCCTGTCTAGCGCCAGGCTACTAGATTAGTTAATGTGGCTGCAATGCCAGAAGACCCGGGGATCAATATTAGGAACCTCACCCCAGTGTCTGGAGCCCTTTCTGGAGATATTTCTGTCTTCTTGTGGGCTTTCTTGGGAACAGTGTGCTTTGCAGAGAGCCTCAGTTTTGCTTTATTACTTGATTGCATGTGAAGAGCTTACTTAAAAATGAGTAACAATAACCATGTAATTAACATTATGTTTGTTATCATCCAAGTCTTGTATTGACTGCTGATGTTTGGCACAGGTGCTGATATGCAATTAAAAAAAAAAAAAAGGAGTAGACTGAATGAAAATTTACCTTTTGGAGGTTTTTTTAAGATTTCAGCAGTACAGAAAATTAGTGGTGCCATACTGTCTCTTTCTTGGGACTTAGATTGAAATCCAGAAGCAGCTAGTCAGTCTGAATACATTTTCTAAAAAGAGTTCAAGTTGTGGGGCTCAGGATTTCCAGAGCATCTCCTTTTCCTTTCAGGCTCCAAAAGAAGGAATCATTTTTCTAGCCCAAGGTGTGCTGCCCTTTTTGACCTTCTGGGCTGACCACAGCAGAGACTCAAAGAGTGGGCTGCTCTTGAGAAGGTTCCTTCCTGTGTGAGCTGGAAAACCTGCTCCCTGCCACCAAACCAGCTGGTCGGATTGAAGAAACAGAGTCGCAGAATCACAGAATCATTTTGGTTGGAAGAGACCCTCAGGATCATCGAGTCCAGCCGTAACCTAACTCTAGCACTAAACCATGTCCCTAGGAACCTCATCTAAACACCTTTTAAACACTTATAGGGATGGTGACTCCACCGCTTCCCTGGGCAGCCTGTTCCAATGTCAACCAAGGAAACTGTACCGCAGCCCAGAGCAGACTCTGGTGGTCTTCAGAGTGGTGCTGCCATGCACTCAACGGCAAGGTGGAGTCAGCCTGTGCTTCACCTGACCGCCACCTCTGTCTGGAAGGACTATGATAGTCCTCAGTATTGTGGGGAGGGTAATTCTTGGCTGTGCTGTTAGGTGTGTATCTCTGGCCTAGGGTCACGGCCAACAAGGTGAAGAGGGAGTGTGAGAGCAAGACTACCAGTGTATACCTAGGTCTTTCAGCAATAAGCTGCACAGAAATGCCTAGGAGAAAGGAAGCTGAAGTGAAAACCAGTTTCTGTGTCTAAAACGGAGAGAAACAGCTAGATAAGTGTCCAATCAACCAACAATAGAGCAGAAATTATTTCCCCTGGGCTGCAAGAAAAACGCTTAGGAGATGGAGAGGCATCCAGACAGGCAGCAGCAGCAGTTTCCCAAGCATTCTGGCCTTTCTTCTTCTGCTGCATGGGAAGGTAGCAGCCACAGCCAGCCTGCAGATCGTTCCCACTGGGGCCCCTCCTTCTCCAACAGGCTGGTGTCTCACCTCAGTCTTACCCCATCTCTTGCCTTCTTGCTACCATGGAGTTGTCTTCTTCTGGGAATCCCCTTGCTGAGGTTTAATTATGGAGGCAGCCTGCATAGTGTATTGGCTAAAGGATTCCTAAGGTTTGGAGGTGTTTTTTTTCCCTCCTACTTGTTTTCCTCCCCTCATGCTTTTTCATTTACCCTTCCTAAGCCAAATGGCTCCTGCTTGCAGAAAAGTCGTAGGTACTGCACACACAGCAGGAATCCCCCTGGGGAGCCGTGCCAGCTGACATGCTATACCATCAGGAAAGAGCAGGCCAGTACACTGAATGCTCCTGCATAAAAAATGAATTGTATAATATTTTATTTATCAAAACCCCATTCTTTTTTTTCCTTCCTTTTCCAATATTGCTGTCCACCTCCTGTCATAGTCCTTTGCTAGCCCCTCAACCCTGAGTGCTCAGGTCTACTTTAAAAAGTTTTCAGACCTCCCTTTTAACTGAGTTGTAGAAAAATCAAAACCTATGGGAGTTCCCACAACCTCTCTCCAGCCTTTCTGCTGCTTGGCCTGTGACCAGAGCAGTCCCTCTCCAGAGCAAGCAGGGAGGGTATTAAATAAGGGACTGGAGGGCTGACTCAGTTCTGTTCATTCATTCACTTCCTTTAGCACTGCTGGTGTTCACCTCTAGAGCAGTTTTCTGAACAGGGTGAACATACATGCATGTGCATGGTTCTGCACAGTGGTCTGCCTAAGTAAGTGTGTTCTGCATAGTGGTCTGCCTAAGCAAGTATGTTCTTGTGGTTTTAACCATGAGTGCCAGAAATCTTTGAGAAAAAAACAAAACAGAACAAAACAAACCAACAAGAAACACAATACCACAAAATCTGATGTCAGTAAATAGGAATGAAAAACACACATTTACCATCAGCAGACTGGGATGAAAGAAAACTCTTGCTGCAGAGCCCCAAGATAAAAAAGAGAGACCTCTTTACCTAACACCTCCTGCTGAAAGCTTGACTACAGATACAGGGTTTGCATTGTGCTCTCTCCACTGGAAAGCTAGGATGCTGCTGTGCTTGTCAGGGGAAAAGAGAGATGGGATGAAGGCCCTGCTGATCACAGTGGCCTGTTCTAGCCTCCCAAGTCAGCGCTATGCACTGAAACAGAGGAAGAGAGAGGCAGGCCCTGTGCTGCGCAGTTTGTACTAGAAAGGAGGAGATAAGTCAGAGATGAAAGGGAATGGTCAATCCTAATAGCTCAAATAAGTTTCTGCGTTCTTGTCAGCAAATTACCGTTTTCTGCAACCACAGCCTCCTCTTTCCCCCCTCCCCCAGATGGTTCCTCCTCCTTCTCGCTCTACCTCTCCTGAAACCTCTTCCACGTTTGCCTGATGCTCCATTATGTAGCATCACCTGAGCATACTGAGAAACATATGGCTGTGATTTGTGACTCATTACTTGATAGGCCAGAGATCAGACCTGCTCCCTGGAGTGACCTATGCTCTCCTGTCCATAAAAGGGACATGCCAGCAGCTCTGCTTCAGCACCCCTGAGC
This sequence comes from Pampusana beccarii, assembly GCA_013399365.1. Lineage (NCBI taxonomy): Eukaryota > Metazoa > Chordata > Aves > Columbiformes > Columbidae > Pampusana > Pampusana beccarii. The sequence goes on from VWYH01005065.1 coordinate 961,797, forward strand.
TCCCATGACAGCAATTCCGGCAAGGTTTTCAAGAGGACAACAAGACGCAGTTTGTCATGGGCGAAGATGGCCTTACCATCACCTTTTGTGCTTCCTTTGGGATCAAGAAACTTATGTGTGTGCCTCTGTCTTTGGACTGTCTCTGCACGCTCCCCCATACGAATCTCTCCTTCTCTCCCTACACCTCCCACCGATCCATCTCTCGGCACTGGTGGTACAACTGCTCCTCTCCAAGGCCTTGGGCAGCTGGGTGCAACCAAGTACCATTTGGGCACAAATAAACCCAATGTGTGGGACACAGATGTGACTGGGGACTGAGAAGATGGTTGCCTTGAGGTTGTCATTCGTGTAGCTCCAGGAGTGTGTGCACACATGTGTCTGGGTGCTGGGGCTCACTTCGGGGCTCCCTATCAGAAGCACAGGAGCGCTCAGAAGGAAGAGGCTGCTTCTCCTTCACCTCCTGCTAACCATGGCTGGGGAGCAGTAAGGTTGCTGACGTAAGGGTCCAGGGGCCATGGGGAAAGGCCAGGTGTGCGAAGGACAGCAAATAAAAAATGAATATGGGGTGGATGCTGACTTCCTTTAGCTCAGTCGGGGTTATTCCTGATTTCTGATTTGATTTTTTGCCTTTGAAACCCCAGGACTGGGTGGATGTCTAAGCAGTGTGTCCCAGGCTGCCACTGAACAGTTGCCCTCTAAAGCTTTCCATCACAGGAGATGTCAGAGCTGTGTTTCAAGCTACCCAAAGCCAAACAGGTATTTGCTCTTACGCAGATCCAGTCCAAGAGGAGGCAGTGCGCAGATGCTGGCTATGAGAAGGCCAGCAGAGCTGTGCTGTCCAAGCATCACCCATCAGAAAGCACTGCAGGGAGCACCACGTTGTTGCTGACTGAGACAAGGGCACGCAACTCCTTATTTGCCATATGCCAGTCCAAGACGCTATTGGAGAGCCATCTGTGGGTCTGCGCCCAGTTAGTGCTGCCTCAGCCTCTCCAAGCAAAAAGATGGGCTTGGAGTGATGACTACGGAGAAAATAATTACAAAAGGAAAACAAACAAACAAAAAAAAGTGCTCAGAGCTCCTGCAGCACTGCGCAGTCTGTTCAGGAAAGCTATCATGTCAGAGCAGAGCAGCATTTGACCGATGGAAGCTGATTTGTGTTACTGAAAGAACATGTAATGTCATATTGGATAATATCATCCCTTTCTCTGTGTCTGGGTAAATCTCTGAGCTTTTGATTTCCCTTGGCTTATCCTGCTGTGACACTTCCCACACAGTGGCATGGGATAAGCTCCCTCACCTCTACGCTGCTTGAGGGATGATTTTTTTTCTTTATCAGAACACACTCCAGAAAGACATTGGATACTGCGCTAAATCTGCCCTCTTAAGATTTTACTTAGAAAAAAAAAAAAAAAACAAACGAAACACCAACAACGTGAAAGCTTTTAAAAAGCTTGGAGAGATAGTAGGCATGACTGCAGCGCTGTGCTCCTTGGCCTTATCTCCTGGGTGTTGCTGGCTGCAGTGCACTGGCAAGCTGCAGCAGCTGTGGGAGCAGCTGCCCTCAGCCTGCAACAGTAACGCCACCATTAAAAAAAAAAAAAATCCCACAGAAATGTCAGAAATTATGTTTATGACTGCACTGTCTGTGCCAGCTGAGCTGAGCTGCCCTGTGAGGAGCCACAGGCAGCAATGGCAGCCAGTGCATGATTAAGGGATACAGAACCAAAGTCTGACTGGGAACCCATCAGAAGGGGCTGTCTGAGCGGAGGAAGGAGCAGCACAGCCCTTTCTGCAGCAGGCTAGGCACAGCCAGCTGAGGTGGCGAGTCACCCGGGATCAGGCCCTGGGCAGGATCAGCTGGGAGAATCGCAGTTTTTCTGCTGGCGGGAGTAGGTTTTGTCCAGCCTTGCTTGCAGATGTTGTTCTTGTTGCTCCTCACCAGGGAGGAAGTGTAGACAGCCAGGAGAGCTGAGTATGTCTGTCACCGTAGGAAAGGGGACAGGAGGACCGTGCTGAGGGCAGGCACTGGTAAAGGGCTGTGAATCAGCAGTGTGCGCTCATTGAGACACAGGAGGGTCTGCAGTGGTGATGCTCTCCATTGCCCTGCCACACTGCTCATGAACTGTTAGAGCCGCAGCTTGGTGCCATTAGGCAGACAAGATGCGCTTGCCCCGTGCCAGACTCAGCATGCAGTGTGGCCATGTCCTTGGGACAAGATATTGTGATGGCACCAGCTCAAACAGGAACCAGCAGCTGGGAGGGTGCAGGAGCACTGTCACCCTGACCATCACACGGGCTGTTTCAAGCATGCTGGCGCTGCCCAGGCTCTGTTGTCCAAGCTGGGCTCTCAGCCTGAGGCACTGGCAGCTCAGAGCCATTGTACTGGCCTGAGGCTGGGATGAGTGCCCCCCTGAGGTAGTTCTCCCTCTCCACTGACTGCACAGGTACCCTAGACACCTTGCTCAGGCCAAGCATGTTGTTTTTGAAAGCCAGCGGCAAGTGAGAGAGCCATCAGGTTCTCTGTGCTCTCCTCGGTCAGGGCTTGTACCAGGTGTCGAGGGAGCCTGTGGAAGCTCACCGTGGGCAAAGGATGCGATCCCTTCCCGCTGCTATCTGCAGTCCTCCCAAGTGAAGGGATTCCGTCTTCCCTTCCCTGCCTGCCTGATCTTCCAGCTGTCCCCTCCCCTGTGCCAGCGCTGCAGCTGCAGGGCAGAGCAGCTCCTTAATGCATAGCTCAGGTAGGAATATCCACACTGCTTTTTCAGGGGCAGCTGTGAGAAAGGTGGCATATGTCCCTCATCCTTCTCCTCTGGTGCCTCTGGCAGGAGGAGCACTGTTGCATTACGCCAGCATTTAAGAAATAATAATAATTAAAAGCTTTCTGATGAACATGGTTAATTTCCTATTCTGAAAAGCTGCTAAGGCAGCGCCTTTTGTGCATTAGCATATTTGCAAGGTTAATGTAGTGTACTTAATAAGATAAATAATGCTTGTCATGATATTTCAGGCCAATTTTAAGGGGAGGGAATAAAAATATTTTGCTTAATGTCTTAAGTTTTTGCCTGGTCAACTTTAAGTTAACTGCTGAGCTACTGCTGAGCATTGAGGAATGTTGTTCACTTTTCCCCTTGGCAGGTGCTCACTAGCACTTGCAGAGGGTGAAAGAGACTGTCAAAGCACAGATGGCACAGGTGAGCTTGAAGTGGGCTCTTGGTAACTGCTGTGATAGACATCACTTTGGGAACATAGTTAGGAAGGGCATTGGGAAGGCAGCGAACCCGTAACAGGCTGAAAGAAAAGGATGTGGGATCAGGGACAACATCTGAGTGGGCAGGAGGAGGCAGCACTACTGACCTGCAGAAGAGGGTCTGAGGCCACAAGAAGGACGAGCAGATGGCAGCAGTAATAAACCAGTGACTGATGCGGTGGGACCATGAGGCTGGAAGAAGTAGTGGGAGCTCTCTCACCAACTCAGAACTCCTCTTTTTTTTTTTAGAATTTTTTTCAAGGTCCTACTTCAACCCTTAGCTTAATGTTTTATTTTTCCTCTGAATGTCTAGAACCAGGGAGGCACTTGAAAAATTCCCATGTAAGACACTATGGGCCATGGGAGACAATCATAAACCTGCTTGCTAGCTGCCAGCCTTGGGCAAGTCTCAGGTAATGATTAGCAGAGAGCCCTTGTCTTCGTAATGGTTTCTCATGCCTCCTCTTCTGCAGAGTGATTACTTTCTTAGGCTTTTTAATAATATACAGTAAAAGCAGCCACATCCTTAGATAAATGAGGCCACAGTGGGCAAGGAAAAAAGAGGAGAGAACTTGCCAGGCAAATGGTGCAGGGCACCTGGTTTGCTACTCCCACATGCCCTTCCTTTCTCTCCTGTCCTCCCCCTGACCAGTAACAAAGACCAACCGGCTCATTATTTTCTCATAATGATGAGGAGAAGGAGGGAGAAGCAAGCCAACAGAACTGACGGTATTTGCTATATACAAAGTTAATAGATGAGCCACACAGATACACGCTACAGTGAAAGGATGAAAGGAAGGGTAGATATTTAGCCAGCACAGAAGGCTAGGCCGGTGTGATGTGGGAAAAGAAGGACAGCAGAGGCAGCTGAAAGATGGGGGGGCAGGGGAGGTGGAAGAAATAGAGAAAGGAGACTGTAATGCACATTGGGGAAAGAAAGATACAGTAAAAAAGATGACAGAGTGAGAGAGATATAGGTGAGGAATAGGGAGGATGGGTAAATAGATACAGCAAAAAGACAAGTGGATGAGCCTGGCAGAGGAAGGAATAATATGTTGTTGTAGGTGTCCAAGAGGGGAGGTAGTGAAGGGGTGGACGACCAGCTACAGTGGGTAGATTGATTTTGATGTTAGCTATATTGCAGGTCAAACACAGTCCTCACACCACATCGACTCCACATCTGTTTCTTCTTCCACCTGCCTGTCAGCCCCCTGCCGTGTCCTAGATTTTTTCAGCTAGAGCACCTCCCGGGCTCGGCACCGACTGTCTGTCAGCCCCAGGCTGGGGGAGGCAGGACTACCAGGTGAGGTGTGTACCAGCCTGCGTGCTCTGCAGCACCAATGGACCCAGGCTCAGGGCAGCCTTACAGAGCTACAGCTGTGGGAGGGTGAGCACCTCACCACCAGCACCCCCCCGCTTTGGGTGCCACAGTATAAAAGGGATATAAAGCTGCTGGAGAGTGTCCAGAAGAGGGCTACAAAGTTGGTGAAGGGTTTGGAGGGGAAGCCGTATGAGGAGCGGCTAAAGTCACTTGGTTTGTTCAGCCTGGAGTAGGCTGAGGGGAGACCTCATGGCAGCTACAGCTTCCTCACAAGGGGAGGAGAAGCAGGTGCTGATCTCTTCTCTCTGGTGACCAGTGACAGAACCAAAGGGAATGTCAGGAAGATGTGCCAGGGGAGGTTCAGGTTGGACATTAGGAAAAGGTTCTTCACCCAGAGGGTGGTGGACACTGGAACAGGCTCCCCAGGGAGGTGTCACGGCCCCAAGCCTGACAGTGTTCAAGAAGAGACTGGACAATGCCCTCAGACACATGGGTTGAATCTTGTGGTTGTCCTGTGCAGGGACAGGAGTTGGACTTGGTGATCCTTGTGGGTCCCTTCTGACTCAGGACATTCTATGATTCTAAAATCTCCTGGGGGCAAGGAAGGCATGTTGGTGCTGGAAGCCTGTCCCTCAAAGACAAAAAGGCTTTGAGCGCAGCACCCAGTTTCAGAGAGACACTGGGGTAAACCTGAAAGGCTGGCTGGATGGGGGTCAAGCCATCCCACCCCACACTGCATCTGTAAACTGAAGGTTTTGTCGGCCTGTCTCACTGTTTGGCACAGGGAAAGCGGTTTCCCAGCAGCTGTGCAGGCTTAGCCTCTCCAGGTGCATTGTTGCTGTGGTTTTGGCCTGTGACGATAGCATGTGTCAGACCAGCAGCTGGCTGCCTTGTGCTACAGAGAGAGACATTTCTTCAGCCTCATCTCTGAAAATGGCATCACTTAGCTGACCCCACTGTGCTGTGGGGATTTCCCTCCACCCTGGGCTGCTGGAACCAGATACCAACCTGGGGGAGGCCAGCGTGGCACAGCACGTGCCCCTGACAGCAGTCCTGGAGCCCACCAGCCCACCTGGCTGAGATGCACTTTTTGTCCTCCAGCACGGGACAGGCAGCCCTTAACACTGAGCCTCCTGCCTCCGCAGTGCTGCAGCCTGTTATTGTCTCAGAGCAGCCTCTTAAAGTAGGAAAGCAAACCGGCCCCCCTGCCTCCATCCCAGCTGATGGTTTCTGTCTCTGTCTGGGGTGCCACAAACAGCGGCACTTACTTACTTCAGAAGAGCTTTGCTTCCCTGCCTGAGCCCTGAGCAGCTCTGCAGGGCTCTGGCAAAGGCAAGCCCACCCCACCTGGGTGCCAGGCAAGGCAGGAGACATCCCAGTGCATCCCAGTACCTGGGCAGGCGGAGGAGAGATTTGTGCTGCCCTGGGAGTTTGGGTAGGTGGTGGTGATGGCCATGTGCTGTCTCTGGGGCTGCCCAGCTGAGTGCTGCTCACAGCTTTCCTGGGGGATGACCCCCCTCATCGCTCTGCTGATCCCAGTTGCGTGGTAACTGCGACTGCCCTGAGGGATAAACACCTCAGTCAGAGGCCTCCCTGCTCTTCCCTCCTCTCCTGTCTGTTGGCACCCATTGGTTTGCAGTCATTTGCTGACGCTTTTTTGCTTTTTTCTGCTCTTGCCTTCCCTCTGCTTTCGCCCCAGCCTGTTTCTGTGCTCTCTGTATAATGTTTCAACAGCTTGGTGTGCTGCTGTAGAGGAGTTAGAGCTGCTCCAGGCAGTTAGCCACTCCTGCAGGAAAGGACCCGGAAAAGGAAAAGGAAAAGGAAAAGGAAAAGGAAAAGGAAAAGGAAAAGGAAAATAAACTAACCACCCGAAAAACACACAAAACCCCCTCCACAAAAACTAAAATAAAATCAGGGGTTTCTCCCTTCTTTATCTTCTTAGTGCTTGCTAGGGCTATTGGCAGAGCTCGGGGTGGGGAGCCCAGGGCTCAGGGAGCAGGGGCACTGTAGGTGAAGCCTCAGGTGTCTTGATACAGCTGCAGGAACAAAGTTGTAAATAAAAGGAGGAGGAGGAGAACTGCCAAAGCTGTACGAAGCTGAGGACTGAGATAACGGGAGGCTGACACAGTTCGAGACTGAGCTGTATTGTTTACAATGTACTGGCTGTCCAAGCTGTTTTGCCCAGTGCCATGGGCTTTGCTGTGCTCTAGAGCTCTGGATGCTGCCCTGTGGTCTTCACAAACCAAGGAAACCTAGAAGAAATGCAAAATAAAATAAAATCCAACTACTGAAATTGTTCCAAATGGGGGATGAAGAAAAGGAAGGCATATTCCTCACCTTCCCGTGTAGAGCCAAGTCCTCCATCACCTGCAGAAGCACACAGACATACATATGTACATGCACACACAGAGGGCTCTTTTGTGATACTCAGAAGAAGTCTGGAGCATAAGAGAGCCCCACACTGAAACTCACTTCATGTTGGCTCCTGTCCATAAACCTAGTTCTTGGCTGCCCTTCCAGGGCATGTTGACAAGGCTCCATCAGGTGCAGTGTATCGATGGGGGTGTAGCAGAGGTTAACAGTAATATCTGGGAAGGGGTTTGCCCATTCTGTGCATCATAAATCAGCAGCACGCTCTTGGATCTGTTTATGATAGCTGAACTTCAGGAGGGAGATGTTCCACCAGAAAGCATTTGTGCAGTAGGCATGGGAATTTAGAAATGTGAATAATGGGTGAAAATGTGAGCTAGTATTTATATATATATATGTATGATGATAGTTCTTCACTAGGCAATGAAACCCTGCAGGGGAGAAAATACTGTGTAGATTTCAGGTGTCTTCGTATGTCCGTGCACTTAAGAGTATTTCTTCTGCTTTTCTTGTTCAACCCTGACACAATAGATACCTCGGACCTGAGCAGTCTGTTTGAACTACCCGCTGTTCAGAAATCTTGAGGACACAGCTGAAGCTCTTTGCTACTGAAGCCTTTCTTCCAAACCTTCCAGGGCCAGATAAGAGGAGCATCCAGGCTACTTTCTTCTTCTAGGAGAGCAGGCAAACTCCCAGCTGCCTCTGGAGCTGTTGTGCATGCTGGGGTGGATGAAGGCTACTGAAATAGGGGCCTGTGGTTGTCCTGCACTGCAACGAGTCAGTGATAAGCCTAGGTTGCATGGGAGGTGGGATTTCTGTCTCTGCTTGGGAGATCCTAAAGGATTTCTGTTTTATAGGAAATCCTAACAGTGGCTGGTCTGATTTTTATCCGTTAATCTCTGTCTTACTGTGTGAGTGCACACACAGCAGCATGTATCTCTTTCTATTTGAGTCCCATTTCCTTACCTTACAGAGGTAAACACCTGCCTATTTCTCTTACCCTCACAGACCCAGTGGAACAAAAGGTGAATGAGATTTTCTTTCACCTCGTGCATTACCATCAGAAATATCCCTTTTACCAATGGCAGGATTGTTTCTGCTGGGAATGATGGATGAGGCAGATGGAGTCTTCTCTGATGAACCTCCTGTGTTTCTGGCATTTGAGAAAAGCATTCTTTGCCTTGCGAAAATGAGGGAATCACACAGGGAATCTATTCTACCATCTCACTTTTGCGAACAGTCTTCTGTCTATAATCAGTATTTTTAAAGGAGAGGGAATAAAGTTCCTGAGGCAGAGGATGATGAGAATCTCTGCTCTGGTAATTTTTTGGACATGGAGATCACAAAATAATGAAGTCGCAATGCTCAATATTTATTCTTTTAAATAGGCTTTAACAGCAATCACTGGAATGTAGTGGGCATATGAAGTGTGAATCAGTGAGGGAGATCATACCGGTGATGTCCAGAATCAGAAGAAAGTCAGTACCTTGGAAACCAATCTGATTTTACTGCACATAAGCAGAAGTGGTCAGGTTTCTCTTTGCACTTGGCACAGTGAAGTATTGACAGCTCTCATGAACTCTCCACCCTGAGCGTAAATAATTACAAAGGGAATTGATTTTGAATCATGTTTTATATGTAGAAATGTACTACTTATTAGGTGCAGTGCAACATATGGTATGGAGTGTGTCTACATTACCATTTGAGTTTGAATCCCAGCCATGCTTTGAAAGCATATGTCCCAGTCATGTCTTTGCTTTTGTTCCTGTTGCAGGAAGGTCTCTGGGCATATGCTGTCTTCCTTTCTGGTAAAGCTAAACCAGGAGATGCACAGGCTCACCAGCTGCTAATGGTGGTCAGCCCATAGGGCCTGAATAGTGCTAGTCCCAAGTATTGGTTGCTATAGTGCTAGTCCCAAGTATAGCAGTTGCTATTTCTTAGCGGTACCATTAGACCGTTGTATTCTTTCTGATTTCCTTTTCCCAGCACTGCTGAGAGTTGCTACTTAGCTGGGATTTTCCAGATAGCCTGATGGAGTTAGGCATCCAGAGCCAGTGGCTTTCCGTGCACAGAGAGCATCTAATTCTCTTAAAGCCCATGGCATATCCCAGTATTATTTCCTGTGCAGATGACTGCTACAAAGAAGCAATTAGGAAGATAACCAGTATCTTCTCTTCCTCTCTTCCGTTTTTAAAGCTGCAGGGGAAAATGGCAGTATTTTGGTTAAAGATAAGTATAAACCAAACCCTAAGGTGTTTACAACCCAAAATACTTGCATGTTTCAGTTTTGAACTAGCATCTAGATTTGTATCTTGGATATGGTCCCTGGCTTTACTTCTTTGAATAGTAAATCTTTTTCACAGTTTGAACTGTGAATATAATTTAGCATTAATGTACCGTGTATGTCTTTGATATGGCCGAAAGGAACAAGTTATGTATCTGGGTTGGAGCAAAAAGACATATCACCGTGTTGGCAGGATCTTTACTGCCGGAAGGGTAAGTCAGGGAATCCAAAATGCACAGGACTTGGGGAATATTTAGATCTGAAAGCATAAAGTATGTACATACATCTAACAGTAGCTTCCTTGGATTGGTATATAGATCATGTGAGGTGTTTCAGGTGTAAAAGTAGGGTGCTGCCTTAGGGTGGTGGAGGAGGCAGAAGAGATCCTACAGTGAGGAATTGTTTTCTGTGCCTACAAGGTCTCCTCTCAGTAGGGGTCCAGAAATGGCGAGATCCTGGCTCTGTTTCAAAGTTCCTTCTTGGATAGATAATTCTTCTTTTCTCTTCATCTGTGGAAGAAAGAGAGAGAAAAAGGTTTTCGCTGTGTAAAATTGTTTATGGGTAGAAAAGTGAGCAGGAGGTCTCAGCATGATATAGTCTTGTTAACTGATAGTCTACTTTTCCTCCTGTTTCCTTGCTGGAGAAAGAAGGAAAGAATTAGCAGTCACTAGATCTGAAGGGTAGAACTAATTATGACTGTGATTCATTATGGGCAAAACCAGCTAAACATTCCTCTGTTATTTTTAATTTTGCATCTGAATTGCAGAGTATATGAAACCCAAGATAGGGTCTGAATTCCTGGGAACAACTTCATTTCCAAATGTGCACGTAGCAGAATTGCCAGGAATTGGAGAAAAGCTGCAGACAATCCAGTTTTTAAAGGATTTAGAAGTCTCTCCTTTGTTTTGCAGTTAATCTCAACTGTTGATGGTGTGAGGCAGGGATGTCCAAGGTCAGAACAAGCCAGATCACTGAGGTTTGGTCAAGTTCGACCTGTTATTTTTTAATGTTGTCTGTGTTTTGCTCGAGGACTGGCTAACTGTGCCTCTCCATTTTTATTTTTTTTTTTTCCCAAGGGGGTTGGTCACTATTATTATTACTACTATTGCTGTTATTATTACTAGTTTGCAGTGGGTTTTTTTAGTCATCTGTTTTCAGCTCTCTTGAGAGCAATGAAAAGAAATCAAACTGCTTTTGTGAGTTGTGGCAGAAGAGTGCAAATAGATTGATTAAAAACGCTGTTTCTTTTTTTAATTTAAACAGAGCAGAGGCTTGTGGGTAATGTGCATAATGTATGCTTGGTGGTAACAAGCCACTGTGGGGAGAGGGGAAGAAAGCGAGGGAGAGAGAAAAAAAAGTGGAAGTGGAGCCAATGTTGTTCTGCCTTTAAACACAAGATTGATTTTACATTTTCCCTGTGTGTCACTTTCATTACTAGCAAATTAATCCTTCTCTCTGAGGCCTGAAACTTATTTCTGGGGTTTCTCATAAGAAAATAGCTTATGGTGTGCTACCTGTTCTTAAAAAGGGAGCTTGGGGCTTGGCTACATGAGGAAGTTGCACCCATTTAACCAAAGGTGTAATTTAAAAATTGACCCTGCTATACAGGTGCACATAGCTGGCTTATCTGGATTTTTTTACTTTATATGAACCTGCCTATACTGACAGAAACACAGCACTCTTGAAATGATATGAGAATGCTGACCAGAGGACAGGTAGTGTCACTTTAACTAAATCAATAAAAAGTTACCCTTTCACAACTGTCGCACCTTGTTCAGATCAAGAAGGCGTATATGGAGACCTGTGGCCTGAAGGATCAAGCCCTCAGGAGCCCTCTTGGGAGGAGGTTGTGAGATGTTTCTGACGCTGATACAGTTCTGCAGTGCAGCATCGCTTCGGAGCACAGGGGTCTGCTGGCTGCTGTAACCCGTGGGGACTCGGAGAGCTTCCTGGCCTAATAAAAGGGCAGATTTATTGAACACTCCGTTTAGGCCAATGATTCCAGACAATTAAGTGGTTAAATCATTAGGCTGCCTAAAGCTACAACTATATTACAAGTTGAGGAAACCATTTCGCCGCTGCTGGCTTTCTAGCAAGGGCATACTGTGGGGCGGTTCTCTCTTCAGTCCTCAGGGCATGGCACCGTGCGCAGAAATTTGGATTTGCTTTGCTTCTACTTAAAATATCTGGCATACCTAGAGCTTAGATCACCTGTGCTCTCGTAACAGAAGGGCTTGGGTTTCTTTTGGGTTTAGGTGGGGTTTTTTTTGCAAGCTGAGCTTTTTTTTCTTATCTAGGGGATAAACATGTGCTATCGTTACTTTACGGTCATTGGTCAGTCTTGTCTTTGGGTGGATAACAAATCCTCCTGCAGCTTTGTTTTGACTTGTCTGTTTTGATGCCTCCGATAAAGGGAGAGGGCTGTTCTGATTCAGCTCTGGCTCAGAAAGCTGGAGCGTGACCCCTACTCACTTCCTTACCAAGGTTAACGTTGGCACTTTTCATTTCCATTTGAGATGAGTAGGTGGGTCACAGCCTGTCCCACTATTTGAGGGTGAGTTGCCGGGTCTGTCTGGATCTACGGTGCTATACCTCCCACCAAAACGGGGCTGTGGTCCAAGATCTCTGGCAGCTGCCTGTTGTCTGGGTTAGTGCAGCAGCAATTTTTTAGCATCAGTTGCTGTCACAGGATCCAGGTGTAAGAGTGCGGTCTTTCGGGCTGACCTGAGCAGGGTCCTGCAGTCTTGTCGACAGCAGTGGCTGGTAATTAGCTCAGAAAGGGCGGGAAGAGGGGCTCCATCTTTCCCGTTGAATATCAAACAGCGCACAAAAATAGCCGCTTGCAGCCACAGTGAGGATTTGCTCCTATCAGTGAAAATCCAGCATGCTGTATCTGACCATGGGTCAGGTGTTTGTTTGGATTAACAAACAAAAGGGACGCCAGATGCAAGGAGGAGAGCAACTGCTTTTAAATCAAAAGGACTCTTATTTTTTCTTTTCCCTCTGAAAACTCTAGTGGCAGCGATTCAAGATGCTTAGGCTATGTTTCAGTGAAAACGGCTGCCAACTTCTCCTTTGCTGTGCGGTGGCCAACTCTGACGGAAGATCTGGTATGTGATTAGGCTTCTTAAGTGGCAGGTGGGGGAGCGCATCCACTTACGGAGTTATTGTTAAAATGAGGAGCTTTTGGGACTTCTCTGCAGGAACTCTGAATTGTTGGAAGCGTTCCATCTGATTTCTCAAAAATGCTCACTTATAGCCTGGAAAACTGCAGTCTTTACTGTGCCTTTTGGATTTACTAGAGCCTTGAGCAAGCCATTGGCTTGTCTTTGAGCGTGTACTGGTTTAAATACACTCGTGCAGAACAAAGGGGAAGACATGGCCGGGCTGTATTCATTTCCATCCTGACTGACTTAAAGTGAAGGGTGCCTGTGAGCATCTGTGGGACTTGTTATTGCTCACTGGGCAAGAGCTTGTCAGAAACGTTGGGCTGATGATCTGCTATGTGAACTGTGTGGTTTATAATTGACCTCTTTACTCCTGCCTTAGCAGAGGACAATCTTATTTTTTACGCTTCAAACAAGTGCAATTCAGAGTGAATAGATCTTCACACTGAGACCTCTGTTCCCTTCAGAATAATTGGCAAAAATTCCCCCAAATTATTTTCTGGGAAGAAGGAATCTCAGTTTGTATGCCTGCTTGTAAGATTGTCAGTGGCATGGTTTTAGATACCCTGTACTACCCAATGGGCTCCTGAAAGAATGTGATATTTGGTGGGCCTTAATTGTTGCAGAAATGTCCCAGAAGCTACCAGAAGGAATGAGAATGCCCATGTAGTAGATGTGTGGGTATCTGCATGAGTGCCAGAGTGATCTGTTCTCTGCCTTGGTTTGGGGGAGCAAGGACTGCCGGAAGGCGGGAGGGAGGACACTGGCAGAGCTGGAGGACTCTGAGATTTGCCCCTAGTATTGGTGTTTGTAACTGATATGGCATAAAGCTTGCCTTTTCCAGCTACCATATGCATCAACATTGTAGAGAAGGGAGAAAAAATATAGGCAAATATCACAGAGACTGGAGGGAGTGGGGTAAGGAGTGTTATGCTGATTTGCTTATCAAGAAACAGAACTTTACTGGGACACAATACAAAACTACAAGCATAGTAATCCTACTGCCTTTCCAGCTCCAGCACCAGCTCTTTTCTTTTCCAGGTGAGGCATTATTGTGTTAATACTTGCAGGGGGAGGGAAGAAACGAGTCCAAACGCCCCTGTTTGAAACGTCCTATCAGTGCATAAAATATGTCTGCGGATTTAAGAATTATGCTGACTTCACAACAGTACATTTCAGATAAATAATTTATCTCCTGCGAACACATTTCTGTGCTCTTACACATTCATTTGTTTCTGGAAAGCAGCGGGGACGACGGGGAGGCAGAAGCGATTGGTGCTCGCTGGGGAACTTTCCGGGGAGCCGCCTGTAGCTTGGGTGTTGTTGGCCGCTGGAGGTAGGGTTTTGTTCTCGCAGCCACCAGCTCCCACATCATAAATAAAGCCATTTTGGAAACAAGAGGCACCTTGAGCTAAAACTGGCATTTCTCACAATGCTGGCAGATCGAGCCAGCAACTGTTGATTTTAAATGTTTAATGAGCAATATGTTGCTGATTCTGGTAATAATGTTGTGTTTGCCTAACCTTTCTCGGTGAGCTCCCTTCTGCTCTATCGCTGGCAAGTTTCCAGGAGCAGAGGAAAGGGAAAGAAAAAAAAACAAAAACAAAAACAAAAACCCCACTGGGAAGGGTGAAACAGGGCAGAGAGAAGAGGAAACCTGAATGACTTAAGGAGAAGGGGCATAAAAGGCAGGGGTAGAACTTAATTAAAAGGAAGAGATAGCAGCAGGATATTGATGCCATGTCAGAGCATTAAACTGGGGATTGCAGAGAAGGATGACTTTTCCCTGCAGAGATATTCTTATTCATACTGAGAGAACTGGAAAATAAAGGCTGGTTACTAGGAGGAGATGGACGGGAGGAGCTGTGTGGAGGTGAACCCCCAAACCAGGCAATCTCCTGAGACAGCTCAGTCAGCTGGTTAAAAGCAGGTGAGCTGAAAGAGAAGCAGCGTTGTACAAATCAGTAAGATGCTCAGTTACTTCCATGTCAGGTTCATACAATGCTCGCTCTAAAGACTGTCTCCGGTATGCTGTGATTTTTCCAGTTTGTTTTTGTTCAGCCTCGAAGCCCTAAGGGGTTCAGCAGAAGCCTGTCTGACACTGGGTTGCGGGTTGGCTATAGAGAGGCTCATGAGCACATGTGGGTGTCTCAGGATGTGAAGGAGGCCTCCTTGACCGGTGGAGATAGGAACATGCAGTGGAAACAGAAAAAGGCTGCTTTTTTAGTAATAACTAGCAACCACTTTTGCTGCTGCTTACAGCCTAGACTAGACCCTCTCTCTACTGCTGTGGGTACTGACCATTGCTTACTGGAGAAGACCACGCTCTTACTTAATTTATACCATGACTTTTGTGGTCGGGAAAGCACAAGACTGAAAATACTGGAAGCTGAAGTCATTTGTCTTCTGTGCAGAGAGGTTTTGGGCAAGCAGGGTCAAATGCTTCCCACTCCTGTGCCTTGGACCCTCCTCAGCGGGAGTTATCCAAGGAGTTATTGTGCAAAAACTGTGGAAGGTTTCTGTAATGTGTTGATTTGGCTCTTGAGTGAGACCAGGCTTTTTCTCATCTTTTAATCATTACCTGTTTGGCTGATGTTTAAATCAATGACTGCAAGCCAAACACTCACTGGCCTGTTAGGAAGCCTCCTCTTGTTTTACATAATAGATTATTTATTGCTTCCATATTATGTACGGCACAGTATATATTGTCCAAAAGGGAAATGCAGATACTAGGTCATACTTGATGAAGGAGGATTTTTCTATTTTTAATGGGGAGTTCTGCAGTGCTTCTTATACTTTTATTCCCAGGCTGCTGCACACAAATTGTGCTATATAAAGTTGACCACATGCAAATATATCTATAGAAAAGTGTGTGCCGAGACACTGTGAAATAGAAGTGGAAAGCAACAGGGCACAAAGGATATGTCTAAGAGCAGCCCTGCCAGATTAAAAAAAAAAAGGGGCAGTGGTCTACACAGGCCCCTATCATTCCTCCAGCAATTAGAGAGGTTTAAGAAGAAGGTAGTGTCCTTTATTTACATAACTCATTGTTTTTCCTTCCTCTCTGACTTATTGCCTCCTGAAGTTACTTGCTTCCTTTTTAATAAGTGAGAGCAAAACATGTATGTGTGTTCCACACTACGTTTTCCAGTTTTAAGAGCATGGGATTGCTGGATTGAACTCCCTCTACTTTTTGCTCACTGTTTTACACCACCGTGATTTCTTCTGTTGTTTTCTTGCTTTCTTGAGAAATGGCCTAAGCATCAAAGCTAGTATATGCAAAAGATTGTTAATTAGCCTTGAGCTTTCCATCAGGGTCCTCCAGTACAAAGAGACACCATTCAAATCAAACACATCTTCAGTGGGTCATCTTCAAGGAAATTTCCA
This sequence comes from Pampusana beccarii, assembly GCA_013399365.1. NCBI lineage: Eukaryota > Metazoa > Chordata > Aves > Columbiformes > Columbidae > Pampusana > Pampusana beccarii. Next base: position 977,576 of record VWYH01005065.1, read on the forward strand.
GCAGCCCAGCTTCCGTAAGTGAAGTTCTTTGCTGCCAACACCTCTCAGTGATTTCTCTTTAGCTGTAGCATACTCAATCAGTTGTAGTGTGGTTTTTTTCCTTCCTTTTTTCCCCCCTCTCTGGCTCAATTTCCTACAGCTTCAAAGTAGAAGAATGAAGTCATTTCCAACCATATAGTGTGATATGGCCTTGACTCTCTTGGAGAAATCAGCACATGTGTTTACCATGTAACAGGCAACTATAAAAGCAAAACAAAGCTGCAAGTATAGGAATTCTTCTCCTAGATGTTTCTGCAATACACTATTCCTCCCTGAAAGTTTTTGTCATTGCAATAGCTCAACTGAGTTACGGTCAGGTTTTGGTCTTTTAGACAGATATATGAGTGGAAGGAAAAAAGGGTTGGAAGATAAAAAGGAGAATAATAGGGGAAGGGAAGGAGAGAGAGAGGGTAAGGGAAAGAAATGAAAAGACAAAAAGAGGTATGTGAACTGAAGAAGGGGAAAAAAAAGGGTGAGAAACTGGAAGCAGGGAGGTGTTAGGTCGAAAAGCAGGAAATGTAATTCAGACCTCTGGGATGACAAGGTCTGAGGCTTGTGAGCTCTTCTTGGCAGGGCAGAGCCCCGTAGAATGCGGTATAATCTTTATCAGGGCACTTCAGTTTAGGGGCATATAGATGAAGTGGGGTTTATTGCGAATTCTGGTTAACAACTTTCTCAAAGGGAAAAACTCCTGTATTCTCTTTGAAATACAATTTCTTGTCTCATAAATTGAAACAGCCGCAACTGTTCCCTCTGCACACAATCTTTTTTTTCATCTTTTGCCTTTTTTCCTGGGTGTATGCATGTGATTTTGCTTAATGATTTTTCCTTGCAGAAGGGACCCAGAATGTGGTGATGTATACAGGTTTGTGATCAGTGTCTTTGCACAAGCACAAGAAAAATGCCTTGGGCACTTTCTGCTTTTAGAGAGGAACAAGTGTTAGGCTGTTAGTCTGAATCTAACTTCGACTACATTTCTCGTGAGAAAACTCAGTAGGAATTTCTGCAGCCTCATTCCCTAGAAAGACTCTTGCCTAAACTTAGGTTTAGTCTGTCACGTAGACTCCTGTCTTGGAGCTGGGACGGCTGGTAGCACCTCCACAGCTACCATGCAGAAAGCAGAGAAGAGAATATAGGTGAGCATCTCAACAGCCTGTGTTCATGACTCAACTCTTAAGGAATCCCCTCTTGCATGGGGCTGGTGATGGGAACTGCAGTGTAAGTGGGGAATGATATTCCTGCCCCGAAAGGGAAGCAAGACCATCTCCTTCTTTATGACTCTGAGCAGTGCTAGAGACTCTCTACCAGCATCAACCCATCTCTGTCTCTCTGAGGGATCCTAACCCTCTGCATCCCCTTGCTTTATTTTTTTTTTTAATCAACTTTTCATATATATCCCCTGCTCTGTGTCTCATTTCCTTATCTATTTCCTTTTTTGTCCTTTTCCTGAAGACTCTTCTCACAAACTACCTTATTTATGCTTAAAAACAAACAAACAAAAAGCCTAGCTAGTTCTTCCCCTATTCTCTGTTCTCCTTCCTTCTCTCTTCTTCCCTCTCCTTCCTGCTTGTGGCATCTACCTGCATATGCAGACTCATACTGCCTGAAAATTGTCTGAGCACCTCTGCTCCTGAAGCAGTGAAAAAACAGTCTGCAGGTGCATTTGCCATTTTAATGTAGCTAACATTCCTCCTCCCCTCCCTCAATTGTTCTACAACTGCAGACTCCTGAGATTAGTGGCATAAAATCCCACCAGGATATTGACATAATCTATAAGCCAGGAAGTTGTTTTAATCAAACCCAGCATCCCGTTTGGAATGCTGGACTTAGAAATACAAGGACAGCAGTTTTGAAAACAGCTGAGAAATAAGGAAATAAGTGTTTGGGGAGAGGCAGTTTGAAAACCATTTTCTTCTCCTATTATTTCAATACCTTATGGTATCTTTTTTTCCACTGAGTCCTCGCCTACACAGAGCACTCAGATGGAATATTGGTATTGGAGAGGTGATAAAAAGGAATTTGATTGGATTGCTGGATTATTAAGAGGGGCTACTATCCAGTAAAAGTGTTGGAGGACCTCAATCCACGAGACATGGATGATTACTGTGGATGAATTCCTGGTCCTTGGAGGCCAGGTGGGAGGGCAGGATTGTCATGTTTCTCCCCCAACCCCATAAAAATTTAGAGCAGCCTTGAATGAGCCACTCATAAAATTCTCTGCTATGTTGCATGGAAAGCAGTGAACCAAAGAAAGAATAGAAGATACCCAAAACTACTTGTTGGTCTCTAACTCACAGACTCCACTTCTCTGTTTCCCTCTGTCCACTCTTGAGTCTCTAAAGAGGCAATCTTTGTCAGCGTCTGACTGGCAGCCACAGATCAGCAGGGCGAGGATAAAGTATTGACAACCCATTGCAGATGCTTCCACTGGCAAAGCTGATAAAGAGGAGAACGTGCTGCGGTAAAGGAGAGGTGACTGGATCCTACGTACTGTGGTGCCAGTCGATATGCCTGCTGTCCATACAGTCCAGTGTTGCGGCACTCTCGTCTGCCAGGGGAGAGAAGTGGCCCATTTGCAGCCATGGTTCGTGCGTACAGCAGCATGAAACCCGCATAAAGCGTCCAGTTTGTACGTTAATGGTGATGAGAGACAGGGGGAGATTTCTGTCCCCAGCTGGTGATCAGTTTAGTCAGTAAAGTATGAGGATTGATAGCACTTGTCACTATTAGCCCAGCTAATATAGCTACAGATGCTGCATTTAATCATATAAACTGTGTGGCACAATTGCAGAACAAGGGCCTCTGGCCTGCATCACAGAGCAGCAAGCGGAGCAGATTCCTAAAGGGCTGGTGGAGAATTACAATTGTCCTGCACTCTTGTGACAGCAAAAAAGAAGGTCATGTCCCGCTTCTGCATGGCACTGAGTGTGAGGGTATGTGTTTGTGTGCATGCATGTGTGTAATTTGCTGTGTGCACATGAGAGAACAAAACAAAAGGATCTTGTGCCTGAGTTCAAGAGTATGTGTGGGAGAAGGCAGAGCTCCACTGCATATAGAAGAAAGGAAAGGACTGGTTGTGGCAGGAGGAGGTACCCAGTCTCCTTTCTCTGTCTTTCCTAATGCCATATTCCTGATAACTGTGTCTTATCTGCAGTCAAAAGGAGAGTCAGAGTTTTTGAGAAGACGTGGTGCTGCCCAGCAGCACAGCTTTGCAAAGTGGGAAGCAGCTTCCACACAACTAAGACCAGAGCCCTTCAACAAAGTGTTAGTAACGCAATGAGGGCAAGTTAGGAAAAAAAACAAGGGAAGGTCTGGAATTTCTTATGGTGCACATCATCAAATGGCAGCCTCACCCCCCTTCTGCTGCTTTCCAGGAGCGTTTGACACCAGCCACTAGGGGGTTTCAGCCATTAATGAGGCCTGTTCTCTTCTCCCACCTGCCAAAAGGTGCCTTGTCGCAGGCAAGTGTGCGGTTGCGTGGATGCAGGCACCACCCAACACTTGCAACAGCGGAGGCAAATGATGCTCTAAACTGCAATCCTCCAAAAAAGAGAGGGGTACCCACTCCCATGTGATGTGCAGCTCTGCTCCCCGCTCACGAGACAGCAATGACACTCCTGTGCTCATCCTCTCATGCTTTCTCCTTGTCTGCCAGCCTTCCCCTGTGCACATCCTCCTGTTAATGCTCTGTCATACTTTCAGTCACAGAATCGCAGAATGGTNTTGTGCCAATTGCCGCTAATCCTGTTGTTGGGCACCACTGAAAAGAGTCTGGTCCCATCCTCTTGATACCCACCCTTGAGATATTTATAAGCATTAATAAGATTAACAAGCATTGGTAAGTCCCACACCAGCACTTCCACGCGCATTTTCTCCAAAGCCTGTATGCATGCACACACACACGCAGTCTCATCCCCGCACACTCTTTCACCCACCTGCATTTCCTCTGGCATCCCTGCGAGCGTTTGCGCTGCTCTCCTTCCAATGCCTGGCAGCTCTCGTCCACACGCCCAGCTGGTGCTCGCCCGTGCTCACCACGCTCTCACGTTCCCCGTCTCCGAATGCCCAGCCCTGTAACTCAGCTGTCATCAGTTCAGTCGTCTGCGTGTCCTGTCAGACACACATCTGCAGTTAAGTGGCCCAGAACAAGACTGGAATGTATCGGGGTTAAAAATGAATATGCCAGGAACGTCCCTCTTCTCTAAACTCACGCCATGATAATACAGCCCTCAAGGGGAAGGGTTTGCATAAAGGCAGCTGGTTTGTGGCTTTTACTGGAGGAGAGCATGGGGGAGGAAAGTCCAGCCCAACACCTAGCCCTTCAGATGAAGTGACTTGTCAAGTATGCAACTGTGGCGGAGATCTGAGAAGCAGTAAATTTAGCAGCACTCACTTCCACTGACAGCCTGTCATGTGCTTGAAACATAAATAGTGGTGGAGACAAATCACTGCTGTTTTCCTATTAAGCTTTGGCCCACTGGCCTCCTAGCTTGCCAGCAGCATTTCTACCCAGCCTGCCGGCGTGCCTCGTCTCAGGGACAGATGTGCCTTCCTGTTGCAGGCTTTGGGAGAGTCAGGGCAGGAATTATCATGCTGTTATTTCCTCAGGTGTCCTTGGTGTCTTGCTCATCAGCTGATGGATTTCTCTCTCAGGCCACGTGCTGCTGGCACCTCCTCCCTCCACCCAAGGTTGAGGGAACATGGAGCCTCTCCCTAGAGGGCTCATGGTTTTCACCCCTGCCCCTAGTTTCTTGCACACGGCCTGGCAAGGTCACGCTGGTGGAGTAAATGAGGCACTGATTTGAATAAGGGAGTAGAGGTGAAGTTTTCCAGTGCACCTGAGTGACTCGCGAGCACAAATGCCGTTGAAAGCCACTGGGTCTTGTCCTGTTAAAGCATTTAGTGGCCTTTGGAAACCCTGCTTTCAAGCATTAATTATTATATAACCATTTAATAAAACATGCCATCAGAAGCTCACATTAATCTTTACAGAGATGAGAAATGTCCCTTAGTGCTCTAAATTGAGGAACCAGGAGCAAATGGACTCAGGATATTTCCCCCTTTTCCCTCTCTCTTATCAGTTTTAATTCCTCTTCCCCTCTCTCCTCAAGGAAGATGAAATCACGCCAGTAATTAAGGTGGCCTGCTCTGCGTTGGTTTAATTAGAACAACTGCTTAAAACTCTCACCGGTGTGCAGTCGCAAAGGCACTCTAGAGAAACCTCTGCCTCTTCAGAAGATTTGAGGAAAGGAGCCAATGAATCCTCAACATAGAATGGATGGCTTTTCATGCTTTCTCAGGTCTTTGGGCTGCCTCTGGCTCCTGTAAGGGCTAGGAGCTCACATCAGAGCAAGACGTTTCTCTCCTCAGAGGAGACAAATATGTTTGGGGTGGCAGGAGGGATGGGGAAGGCAGCTTACCTTGTTGATTCCTGTCCATGTGGTAACAGGTGGGTACAGAGAAGTGAAGCCCAGTGAGACACTTCTGAGCGACACGGTTGGCCATGGTCTTCTCATGCCAGCAGTTTTACAGTTCTTGGACGCTTTCTGTAAGTGTCACAAGAAAGATTATTAGGGAATTGGGACAAACGCAATGAAATATCTTTTTTGTTTGTCCTCTGACCTCCTCCTAAACTTATGGGGTAACCTCTAAGAAGTCAGAAAGGAGATGGTTTCTTCTAGTCATTGTTATCTGCCTTCTCCCTTTCTGGTGAACCTCCTCTTTTTCTCATATCCTCGGTGGGGAGACCCTGCCTCATAGCTGTGATTTGCTGCAATAGTACTGACAACCAACAGCTGAGCTTGCAATGGTGAGAGTTGCAGCTGAGAGCCAAAAGGACTCAAAATCAGGGTCTATATTTCCTCTCTGCTTGCCTCCCCTGTAGGACTTTAGAAGCTGCAATATTAGTCACTGAGCATATGCCTTCCTCCTCCTTCATAGTCAGTGCCTTGCAAGTTTGAGAGAGAGAGAGACTCGTTATTCTTTTGAAAGCAAGGGAGTGGCTAACAGCACAGGAATTAAATATCCTAGACTGAAGCAATCATTTATCTGGACCACTATCACTATGAATCAACAGCAGATACCTCAGATGATAATATCACAGGAGCCAGCCCAATTGATCAAAAGTCTCTGCAGCATGTGAGCCCAGACAATATCTTCCCAGCACACCCCATCCTGCTCAAAACCTCTGTGATCCTTGCCTTGATACGTGGCAATGCTTCATGGCTGTTCAATCCTAAATCCAGCCACTTAGCCTCATCTCCTGATCCTCTGTTGTGCTCCCTGGAGAACATCCCCTTTGCTCCTTCCACCAGGAGCAGATACGGGGGATGGTGTCAGGCAGTCACGGTGCCGGATCTAATTGAGAAACATTGCAGCAAGGAGAGTGGTCAACAGAAAAGCAAACAAAACGATTTTTCAAGGAGCTAATCCACCTATACAAATATTGACACCAGGCATCACAACACACTGACATGTTTCTGAAAGGGTAAATCTTGCTGAGAGGTGGCTTAACTCTTTGACCTCATTTCCTCAGTTGAAAACTATAGCTGTGTAAGAGATCAGTGGCAAGATCCAGGTTGATATGAAAATCCCGATCTTTAGGTTTTGGTTGTGAACTCCGTGTTCAGAGTAGCCTCACTGAAAACAGGGATGAGCTACAGGAATTGCCATCATGCAGAGTCCCGGGAGATTCAGGGGCTGTGTGATCTGGTCGTAAAGCGTTTGGCTCCAGTTTGCAGAGAAAAAGCCACAGCAATGTGTAATCTGTAAGGTAATGCTGTTTGCCATTTTATGCGTACTTGGGCCAGTCTGTCATTTCTTAAGCCTTCTTCCAAGTTTCAAACTGAAAAGGGTGGAATAGTATGGGCTATGTTGAATATCTGGGTGTCTTTTTTTTTTTTTATTTTTTTTGTGATTTTAAAGTTAGGTTGAAGTTCTTACACCCTCATCCCAAGAAGTATAAAAGGACGTAAGACAGAAAGGAACAAACCCATTGCATTTAAAGACAGGGAAGCGTTTTCATGGATGCCTACAAAAGTGAGCTACTTGATCCTTGCACAATAGTATATTGAGCGTGTCTTGCTCTACGGGAGACACAAGACTCTTGTGAGGGACATAAGAAGGATTTTTAAAGACGCCACCAAGCACAAACCAACCCTATAGTTCCTATAGTGACAAACTGGCACAATTGGTACCACTGAGTGTCATCACATGAGGTTTCCTTAAAGTCTGGGACTGACAGAGAGTTTGTGGAATTAAACTAGTGACTACATTGCAGTCCACCCCTGCTCTCCACTGACAGGACAGAAATTATGTGGTTCGGTCAGGCTTCTTGTGGAACTTACCCCAAATGGGACTTGTTACTGTTAATCTTTTCCTTGGCCTTGGGTCTGTAAGAAAGAACTTGTTTTCGAACTGTATAATAATGATGATAGAATGAATGCTTTGTCCAAGTTGGGAAAACTTGCAGGGAAAGGAGTGCATGAGGCCAAATGAGAGCAAACCAGCTGACAGAGTCACCGGAGACTGTAATGGTTGACTGCTTGCTGTTGTATTTTAATTGCCTTTCATAGGTTTCCATGACATGCAAGAAAACCCAGTCCCCTGTAGCAGCTCTCAGCTTGCATTACCTTCCCGTGCTTAACACAGTGGGAAACAAACACCAATTGATTTTTTCCCTCCCTGCTGTTCCTCTTGCCAGGGGCAACCACTGGTCCATCCTTTTTTCTGTAGGTGGTGGATGAAGAAGACGCAGCTCCCTGCGGAGCTGGCCACACTGCTGGGAGATTGGTGTGCTGGCATCGATGTGTGCACATTGAATAACCCCTATGCCTGGGCTGTGATTTTTTTGTCAGACCTCCCATTTTCAACCTCCCTTTTTTATTAGCTGGTCCAGAATGGTCACCCTAGCCCTGAAGACTTAGCAGCTCCTACCTTCTTAAGACACTCAAGGATCTGGTGTCATCTCAGTGATTCCTTTAGCCGATGATGCCTTCTACCTCATGGTGTTGTAAAGTAACCTTCAAAAGGCAGCAGGCAGAAATTAGGGGATGAAGAAACACTGCAACTTATTGGTTTGTTCATGTTTATATGTCATTTTCTTGGCAGTAGAATTAGGGCTTGATGTTTGGTAGCACAGTCATGACAACTCACATTGCAGCATGCAACATTTTGGGAGTATAATAGTGTAGCTGTGACATTAGATGACTTAATTTACCTCATGGTTCATAATTTACTGTACACATAGGCATCACGGCCAAGTTTTGTTCAACAGCAATTAAGCTATCCAAAAAATGCTGTTTGTGATCATTAAAAAAAGTGTTAGCAAATTTGAGTTCAGTTCAGTAAGTAATTTTGGAAAAAAAAAAAAAGGATATTAAAAAAATGGCATTTTCTTTGACATGAAATCATTTTTTTGACATTGTATCTCAAGCTGAGGCAGAACGTAATTCCTTTTTCTGGTACAGCAAAGAGCAAAAGAAAACCACTGGTCAAACAGGAGGTTTTGACCTGAAGCACAGCTGGATTTTTTTTGCAGGGGGTGGTTCTCTTTCTTTCTTGTGTTCGCATGTGGACTTGGAATGGAAAATCTAATCGGTTGCTGACATACAGTGGTATGTTGCACACTTGCCCCGTGCCCACGCTCAGGGTTGTGCGTGAGAGGCTGTGAAGACCTTTAGTGGTCATTTATGAATGCGAGTGAAGAAAGAGTGGAAATTCAGAGAGAGCAGCAGACCTGCTGTGGCTCTCCAAGCACGCAGCCCGCGCTGACACGCACCCACGACTGGGATGCAGCCTGTGTCCGAGCTGTCAGCTCTTGCTTCCAGCTCCTAAACTGAGACATCCGTGACAGCGGGTTGTCCCAAGAGGTGTCTCCCGCTGGGTATGGTCGGCGAGTCCCAGGAGAGAGAGCAGAGACATAGTTCAGTCTGGGGAGGCTGCTTTGAACATGGGAGGTTTTACTGGCATGATAGATGCCTGGGGTTTGGGACAGGTTTTCTGAACCCCAGTCGTGCCAGTGGGCACCCGCGCTGCCCCAAGCAGGGAGCTCCTCGGGCGCCGCTCCTCCTTGGCTCGGGCACGGCAGCCGGCTTTGCACGTAAGGAGAAAATGCGATGGCTGATGAGCAAGGTCCCTTGAATGCCAGGGAAAAACATGCCAGGGTGTTTCCTCCTGATCTGACTCATTCTCATTCACGGAGCCAGAGCCAGGCCAGAGCCCTCCCTGGCACTGCGCTAGTTTTTTGGTTTATGTGTAATAGCTACAGTCCTAAGGGCATGGGAGGCATGAGGCCAGCTTAAACAATAAATACCCTGCTGTGCCTTGCTGCTTAAACAGAGTAATTATTGCCTTGCTACATGTGACCCCTCTGTTCCTGTCCCTCTGGCAGTTGTTATTTCGTGGCTCCCTTTACATAAGGGACGGCTGTGCCTCTCTCCGTGTCATACATCTCTCTGTTTGCCACCGTCTCACCTCCCATCTTTCTCACTTGCTCTTAGTACATTTCTCTTTGTCCGTAGCCAACTACCATTTTCTCTTTTTCTCAGCCACTGAAGAATCCCACTTTGTTTGCATTTCTCTCTCCCAGCCACTGTCCCTCTGGTCATTCTCCCTCTGGTTTTTCTCCATCTATTTTTCTCTCACTCTCAAGCCTCCCCCGTTTTCACCACTCCCCGTGCCACGCTAGTATTTCTGCCTCCTCTCCTCTCTGTAGCATTGTAGCGCTAGATGTCCCTTTGCTTATCCACCATCTGCTGCTCTTCATTGATCTCTTTGCGAAAAACAAGCCTCTTCAACTAAGGGATGGAAAAAAATGCCAGGCTCATTGGAATCTGTGATGGCTGAGGAGACACAGACTGATCAACGAAAACTTCACAGTTTTGAATTAAAAAGAAAAAAAAAAAATCCCAGCTGGAAGTAAAACAAAAAAATTATTGCAAAGGCTCCCTTAGCTGTTTCTGTCTTTCAGAAGCCTGTTCCTAGGGAATGTAAGGTGCAGAGGGAAGGAAGAGAGGTGGGTGAGCAAAACCTTGAACAATAAATGGAGAGTGCAGAGAGAACAAAACCTGTAGTTCAGCATTGGAAGTTGCTACACACAAAAAAAACTTCAAATGGCATTTATTGATTTGCAATGTTTTTTATGCCCTTGCATTTTGTTTTAGGCAGAGGAGGCCCCAACAAAGATGCGTAACCCCTTCTGCTTTCCCCTCTTCACAACTTCAAAGAGGCTTGGAAGGCAAACAAACACAGAAGCAGGGTATCTGATCTCTTTCTGCACATACCAAGTGCAAACAGATACTTTCAGTGGGTCTGAGCTTCAGTTTAGTTTAAGACCACAACAGTATTTAAAAAAAAAAAAAAATTAAAAGAGAGATAACTAAAGTAATTTCTACGCAAAAAGGAACCCAGTGTTGGATGCACAAACAGGAGAAGACAGAGCAAAATGTGGCTGCCATCTCTGCAAACCAGGTTCCCCTTTGGAAATGTGAGGAACCAGGGTACGAAGGGAAAGGCCTCTCTGATAAAGCACATGGCTAAAGGCATTGCTGGTCCCTTGATTCCCTGAAAGAGCTGTCCATACACAGTACAAGCGCAGGTTTGTCTGGGTGTGTGTCATTTCTAGAAAGAGTTTAGCCTTTGAGAAAAGAGTGACACTGCATGGCAGAGCAAGGGGATCTTTGGCTGGAGGTGGGAAAGACCCACAAACATGTGGGGAGGGCTTAAGTGTGCATTTCTGCACACACAACTAGATTTATATGTGTAAAAATATATATAAAGTGCAGAATTTGCAAAATACAGGATATATATATTTTATATATATGTGGGAGCATAGGCAGGTGTGTGCATCAACAGCGGATGATATGCAGAGCCCATGGGGTTGTACAGGGCCATCTCCAAAGGGTGGGAGAAGAGGGAGGCTTCTTGCCATCAGGCCAGCATTGCCAAGCAGGTTTGCTGTTTGGGCTCATTATTTACTTTACTGGGTCCAATTAGGAAGCTGGGGATAGGAAATGTGGCTGAGGCAAGCGGGTCTTCAAAGCCTTCCTTCTGCACACATCAAAGCCGTCTGCTGCAGATCCCTCTGCAAAAGGGCTCTGCCAGCTCCGAGCAGCGGCAGGCGCCTGGCTCGCTCTGCTCGGGGTCGTTCCCTCTTGGTTTGATTGTCAAGCCTCCCAGGCTCGTACTTTCTATCTCCAGCCTCCAGAGCAGGAAGCTCCTCTTTCTGATTTACTGGGACAGAGTTAAGGAGCTACAGCTTGGCAAGACGGTGCTTAATGGGGCTGCAGCAACAAACCGAGCTAGCTGTGAACATGCGAAAGGCGAAAAAACCTGCAGGGAAGAAGGTTGCCTGAAATCATGGGAAGGGATGCTGCGCTTGCATAAGGAGTCATCCTCCTCCAGGGAAATCTGGGAGGCCCCTTCACTGTGAGGGAGTTGAACTGAACCAGATAAAACAGCCAGGGGATGATCCACGTCAGTGAGGAAGGTTTGGCAGTAGGGTCAGGATTTCATCCCTGGATAACAGGCTCAAGGCAGACGTCTTCTCTTAGTGGGAATGGAGTGGCTTGCGTGCCAGGAGCTGGCATTCCCTCTCTTCACCTAATAGAATATATTCATTATTATCGGTACCAAAGAGCATTGTCCAAGCCTTCTCCCTCTCCGCTTTGATAAACTGCGTAGTGACAACCATCAGCTTCCTGCCAAAGCTGGCTCCTGTGTGGAAACATTTGTAAATTTGCTCAGTGTATAAAGCTCTGTTCCTGCTCCCCCTGTTCCCCCCGCTTTGCCTTAGAGGTTAGAGTTAATATGACTCACCTAATCTGGCTGCCAAGGTGAATTAGTGAAAACATCTCTACAGCTCTGTGCAAGATATCACAATCTGACATTTTTCTAACAAACTGTGATATATCTTTCCTCTCTCTGATCGGTACTATGACACCTCAATTTTATATAAATGCTTTTTGTTAGAAATGGTTAACGTACTCTTAGAGGGGAGGGGGCTGCAAGCAAAAGCGTCTGTCTTGCAAGTGAGAGTAGCAGAGTTCTTGTAATTAAATATTGATGCTCAAGGTTGAAACAGGTCAACAGTGCAGGGATAGGAACAGAAAAAGACTGTCACAGAAACTTTCCTTGAAGTGTTGTGCTCATATCTGTCCTGGAGCAGGGGAATGAGGAGCTGAATAGCCCTATCGATGTCCTTGGCACAGTCTTTAAAACAGAAGTCCTCCCTTTTACTCCTGCCCGGATTGCTCCAGCAGGCAAACCAGTAGCTGATCATCTCTTGGGAATGGTTGTGCGTAGCTGTGGAAGCTCTCCTGCTGGACCTGGTACACAGTTTAGACATCAAGTGCATGCACGTATGCAGGGGAGAAGCTGAAAAACATCTTCCCTTAGGAAAGTATGTACCCTTTTAGGCTACTTTAGAGCTCCGTTGATGTGATTCTCTGACAGACGAAATTAACAGCACCCTTAATGAGGGTGCCACTCCATTAGAGCTGGTTAAGTCACCCTCAACCCTCTTTTCATTACGGTGACAGTCTTGTGACAAGGGCAAATTGCAGGAGAAGCAAGTCCCATTTGGAATGAACCCTGTGTATAAACAAGGCAGAATTTCGGAGCAAATGACTTGCAAAGCAGAGGCAAATTGTGTTTTAACCTTTTCTTTGTGAGTCTTTCCCTGATGTCTGATTAACTTTCCAGTCAACTGGCTGACCTACCAACTGGGAGTGCTGCTGTGAGAGAAGGGGAGTGTTGGTTGTCAGCTCAAATTGGGGGTGGGATTTTCGAAGAGCATTACTAGCAGGTGGTACGTGTATGTATGTGATAAGAAGATCTGCTAATTGAAAGAGTTCCCTACCAAAAATGAATCATGCTATGGCAAAAACACAAACAATTTATTGGCTGGACAGACAGCAGCACAGTGCAGAAGTTGTGATGCAATCCTCCATCTGCCTTCAGCCACGGCATCCTCGTCTGAAATGCTGTGTTTGGTTTGGGGTACTGAGATTCCAGAAAAATGTGAACTTGTCAGAGGGGTCTAAAAAGAAAGAACAAGAATGATCAAGGGTCTAAAAAACCTCACCTTCAGAGGAAGGTTGACATACCTAGCAATATGCAGCCCAGAAAAAAAAAAAAAAGAACTGAGGGAGGAACATAAGTGATTTAGAAGTTGATAAAAGTCTATTGCAGAGAGGGAGAGAATGATTTGTTCATTTTGTCTATAGTGGCTAAGGCAAAAATAATAGCTTTAAATTGCAGCAAGGGAGACTCAGGTCGAAATTCAGGGAAACTGCTCCAGTGGTAAGGACAATGAAGCAGGGGAACAGATTGTCTGGAGCAGCTGCAGAGTGTCTGCTGGTGGAGAGCAGAGGATGGCCGTATCCCTGGCATGACCCATGTGTCCTGTCTTGAGACTGGGAAATGGGTTAGACGGTGACTGAAGTGCCCTCTGGTACTATGACACACCTCTGGTCCTACAGGAATTAAGATTCCCTAATATATTAATGATATACAGTGATAAAAAGCACCTGTTGAAAATCCTGCCCCGCTTCCTTCTCCGCTGTCTCTCCTGAGCATCAGCCCCAGCGCACAGCAGAGGGTAGAGAGCCGTGTCCCAAAGCAGTGAGTGGGCAGCAGAAGACAATTTTGCCTCCCTACCTTGTAAAATACAGTGCTGCCGTGCAGTAAGGCCCTTCAGCGGACTGTTAGGGCATGCAAAAACTCGCATCAAAGCAGTTGTAAGTTTTAGACATAGCAATGGGATTTCCGCTCACCTGAACATCTGATAGGAGCTAGAAAAGGGACTGCTGGTTAGCCCTGCTGAAAGAGAGGAGAAACCTTGTCTTTGCAAGTGTTTAATAGGTACACTGCTGTTTTCACGCTGAGTCCCTGTGACGAGGGGTGGTTTTCCCCTAGAATGGTTCTGAAAATTGCCTGAGAAAAAATAAAAATAAAAAAGGCAAAAATAATTGTGTAAGGGCCAGAGTTCTGAGCAGACCTTGAAGCCGCTGAAATCCCTGTCTCTGCTGCCGAAGGGAAATGCACGCAGCTGGCATCCCCACTGTGACCTGGCCAACACGCTGCAGCAAACCTGTGTTTGTGTGGTGAGATTCATTGTGGGTGGCTCTGCAGGAACTTCAGCTGCGGAGACAGGGCTTACCCACTGCTTCCACNTCACAAGTGCTCGGCGGCACCCATCGAGCAGAAAATGTCTTCTGAGCAGAGAGTTGGTCTGGAAAATCTGGCTGCTCTCTGAGAAATCTGAATGGGAGCCCTTGTGAATTGACCTTTTGGGTTTGTGTTTTGTTTTTTTTTTTAAATCTGGCCTTTATCTGTTGAGGGTTGGGGTACACTTTGTCTAAATACACACAGGCACATAACTGAGGCTTATGGCTTTGCATGCTGCAGACCAGTGCTTGCAGCCCTCTCAGACAAGGGAAGCATACCCCTTCACATGCTGCCAGTGTGGTTCAGTCTTTCCAGGAGAAGCTTTACTTTGCTTTCTGAAGGAAGAGGGTAGTTATACCAATCCTACTATTTCATGCTTCCCTGGCACCTTTCATCCAATGATTCTAATGTGTTTTACATGGGTTAACCTCTCCGCCCTTCTCTGACCAGGACATGATGGGAGAGGGGGGCCATTAGCCGCAGCTCACAGAGGGAGAGCGAGGGAGTGATTCACCCAAGGTCACAGAGTGAATTAAAAGCAAGGCCACAAACCTCCCCTGATTCCTGCCCCCGGCTGTAACCCCGATGCTCAAATCACTGCTTTCAAAACTGTGTTAGCGAGGCAGCACGGTTTAAATATGTCATTTGGTATGTATAGTAGACCAGGGATTCATGATGATTATTGGTCTCCACAGGTCAAATTACACTTTGTTTCTCTCCGTTTGGCTGTGTTTAACTGTAGCTCAGTCTGATTGATGGCACTTTGAGTTGGTGGTTGCTCTGAGAGACAGAAGGGCATTTTTCACACTTTTACAGTAGCCAAAAGTGTGCTGACAACACACCACCACATCTGAGGACCCAGGTAGTCCTGAACTAGCCCACTGGCCACAGTCTGACTAACCTCCCCTGGTATCGGCCATTACACCAGTGAGCTTACTCTGGTCTCTCATGGTGGAGATTTTGCTTTTTGGCCTGGACAGCCTGTGGGACACAACACTCTGGTACCATTTGTATGCTTCCTTGCAGATTTTCATAACCCAAGTTTTCCATAACTAAATAAAATGCTAGTATCTTGCTGATATGACTTCAGAAATAACTTTAAGATCGCTCATGACTGTTGTTTATTGGCAGAATCCCAGTTTGTGCTTGTTCCTCCATAGCAATTAAGCAGAAGATTTCCCAAATCTGAATGCCTAAGAAAGCTACCATCTGTATTTTTCTGTCCTACCAGGCAGAGAATTTGAAGGCGAGGAGGAGTACCTGGAGATCCTGGGGATCACGCGAGAGCAGTCGGGCAAGTATGAATGCAAAGCTGCCAACGAGGTTGCTTCAGCAGACGTCAAGCAAGTCCGGGTCACTGTGAATTGTGAGTACGTCACAATTGGGGCATGTCAGTGGGGAAAGCTTTACCCATGGGCAGGGGTGACTTTAGGATAAACAGGGAAGCCTTTCTGGATTCATATGGTCTGAGATGGGGGGGTGGGGCCTGCAGAAACTATGTGCAATCAGACACTTACCAGAGGGTGTAGCTTGTGCTTTAAATACCTGGTCGTATATAAGAAAAGAAAGAGAGAGAGAGGGAGAGAGGAGCTGTGAGTTGGCCCTGTCTCTCCCCTCAGATACGCTGGCAATGCCTTGTTTTCACTCATTGGTATTCGGGAGAACAGTAGCATAAGAGAAGCTTCAGCAAGGCAGCAAGGAGAGATAAGGGAAGGTTCAGCCGGCTCAGAGCAAACACACGCCTGCCTGCACCCAGCTGTCTCGGCACTGCCGATGTGGGTATCACAGCCCAGGGATTGGGGGAGGATATGTGGTAGAGGTGTGTGTTAATGAGAGGGTGCAAAGACTTGACTTTTATGCTGTTTTCATTAGCCTAAAGCCATCTCTCAGCCTTAGACACCCTCCATGCACCAATGCAATACAGAAAGGTGCTTGACCAAAGGAGACGGCAATCCAGCTAAAAACACCCAGAGGCACAGCTAGCCACGTGGCTTACATCTGCACCCCACACCTGTATGGTATGAGTCCTGTCTGGGTGTTGCCCTAGTGAGTGGAGCATGGATCCCGTTGTCCATAGGTGCTTAGAGAGATGTCCACTTCGCTCTGCTGGCGTGCTTCACTCACAGTGACACAAGATATTTCAGACCGTTGTTACTCTTATAATCCTGCTTGTGTGTATGTCCACCTCCATATTTTTCTGAACTTATATTTGGCACAGGAGTGTTTTAAAGTTAGTATCTCCATCTGGCTGCTCTGTTTCCCTGCTTGGAAGCTAACACCTCTGCAACAGGGATGGTTGTCTGGAAGGTATATCCCCTCCTGACCTTCTTCAGTTTACACTTCAGAATATGAACTTAAACTGAAATTGGACATGGTTACAGGCACGTTTCAGGGTGCGTATGCATGGCCTTGATTCCCAGGGAACACTCTCATGTCATGGGTTAGGGCAGAGAGCTGAAGGCAGCAACTGTTTCAGCCCAGCCCAGTCTAATTTGCCACTGCAGGTGGTTTTGGCACCCTTTAATACCATTCTTGTGCCTCTTCCTTTCCCTTTGGGCCACCACATCAGATTTACTTGCCTGTGTTGCTTAGTCAAGGTTATAGGCTCCCTACAGCGTCTTCAGAATCCGCACCATTTTTTATAATTCCCTTGGAAATTGGGTGGCAGTGGTTTAATACTGGCTGCTTCATGCACCAAATTTTGCCATTAATGAGAAACTGGAGTAGCAGATTTTCTGCACTAAAACTGTTGAAGACTTTTTTTTCTATAGAAAACAGCTGAGTTTATAAACCCAAGACACTCCTTGAGAACCAATTAATATTTTCAAATATTTCTGTGAAACATAATTTCAACGATGCTTTTAACATGGTTGAAACAGATTGTTTGTATAAAGTCAGAATGTTTGATTTTGACTTTGTTTCAACTCATAATAACTATGCTACAGTAAGATCTTAAACGTTTTTAGTGTTGGAATATATGAAAATATAATGTGTTAGAGTATAGTAATATTATTACATGGCCTAATCTGTAGTGTAAAACAAATTATCATTTCCTTCAGGACAGATATTTTATTTTGAAAGAAAGGTAAACATTCTAAGAAGTCATGAGGGCCGTGCACAGGAAAAAAATCAGTCCTATTTGGGGAATGAAATCTAGACGTTTGCATACATCTTTCCTTATCTCACTTCCTTAAACTATACCACAAGCAGCAGAAAGTGGGAAAACCACAGTAAGTTTGAAAAATGGGACCTGGACAACCTCAAGAGCTTCCTGGCCATCTCTTATCATCTGCTGACGCTGTGGATCACGCAGCTTGTCAGCCCGGACTGCCGGAGACAGCATCCTCGCTTTGCTTTGGTCTCACACTACCACCTTCAGGCTTCCACAGTAATGGCCCCTTGCGCATCACAGACAGGGAAACTGAGGCCTGCGGAAGGGTAGGGAGCAAATAGCTAAAGGGAACCCACTCTTGGCTTCCCCAGCAGCAGACGGCTGAACACAGAGCAGCTCCTTTCTGAGCACAGCAGGCTGGTTTGTGTGGAGCCGCCGCCTGCACCTTCTCCTGGGAGAGCGCTTTAGCACGCAGCCTGCCCATGGCTGAGACCGCAGTGCCTCAACAAAAGCGGTGGCATCTGAGGTACGGTCTGTCTGCCCCTCGGGGCTCTGTCTCAAAAAGCTGAGGAGGGTGGCCAAAGCAGGGGCTGCTCAGAGCGAGGGGCTGGGCCCCCTGGCAGCAGCCTGGGGAGCACACGCCTGCCAGGGTCATTTTCTAGGCTCATGGAAAGGTGCTTGTTCATTTTGTGACTCACCTCTTGCACTGGATTCAGTGAAGCGGAAAAGGTTTTTCTCACTGCAGATGGCAAGAAAATATACTGCTCAAACCAAAAAAATCGAGGAAGGATGCTTAAAAAATCACCTTTGCTATCCTTTTATTACCCCTCCTCCTTTCCAAATTAAAATATTTACGTGAACCCACAGCCTTTGAATGTAGGATCCTATTTATGTACACTTATTAATATTTATGATGTTAGAGGGCGCACTGCAATATCCCTAAAGCCCTGCATAAAATCCTGATTAAGGTCAGGAAAGGGATCACATTGAGATGGCTAATGTGTTCATAAACAAACTTCTTTCCATGCATTTTCCAGCCAGAATTATTTTTTCTTTGACTGATGCAATCCATTTTGATTCTTTTTTTGGCTTTTCAGTGCTGGGATGGATACGGACGGCAGAGCTGTACTTTGTACACAGCAGTGTGTGCTTTATGGTAACTTGAGCCTCAGCAAAGTAGCTGTCTGAGTTGCAGCTCCGTAATCTCAGGGTGTGCAAGTATTAGTGACGAGAGACAAGGCATTTACTCCCTGATCCCTCTCAGCAGCCAGGTGGAAATAATTCTGCCTTTTAACATGTAAAGCTTCTCGCTTAACGTTTTGAACATGAGGATGGGATTGAAGATGCCGTTGCCTACCCTACCCGGCACCCAACCAGCACTGAGACCTAGCTCCAGTGGAGCACACCGATATTTTTCCCATGCGCCCATGGCACAACTCTCAGGCTTCAAAGTAAGCAGAGGTGGGAGCACCATGCTGGGCTGAGGGCAAGCTTCACACAAAGCAAGCATGAGCGAGCACTCTTGGAGCCTGTGATGAAGCGTGATGTCCAGGAAGGTTTAAGCAGGATTTATAACCTTAAACACCTAAGGGAAGTATCTCAACAAATGGTCTCTCGAAGTTGCACCCACAGCTCCTGCTAAAGCTCTTCCCTTTTAAGCCATTAATGTATTTCTGTCTCATATATGTTTCTTCAGTCGTAGACTCAGAATCATAGAATGTCCTGAGTTGGAAGGTACCCACTAGGATCATCAATTGCAACTCCTGTCCCTGCATATGACAACCCCAAGATTCACCCCATGTATCTGAGGGTGTTGTCCAGTCTCTTCTTGAACACTGTCAGGCTTGGGGCTGTGACACCTCCCTAGGGAGCCTGTTCCAGTGTCCAGCACCCTCTGGGGGAAGAACCTTTTCCTAATGTCCAACCCTGTCACATCTTCCTACTATTCCCTCGGGTTCTGTTGTTGGTTGCCGGGGAGAAGAGATCAGTGGCTGCCCCTCCTCCTCCCTTTATGAGGAAGCTGTAGCCACCATGAGGTCTCCTCTCAGTCTTCTCTTCTCCAGGCTGAACAAATGAAGTCACTTCTCATACAGCTTCCCCTCTAAACCCTTCACCAACTTTATAGCCCTCTGGACACTCTCCAGTAGCTTTATATCTTTTTTTATCCTGTGTTGCCCAGAACTGCACCCAGTGCTCCAGGTGAGGCCGCACCAGTGCAGAGCAAGCAGGACAATCACCTCCCTGCCCGGCTGGCAATGCTGTGCTTGATGCACCCAGGACACGGTTGGCCCTCTTGGCTGCCAGGGACACTGTTGGCTCATGTTCAACTTGTCGTCAACCAGAACCCCCAGATCCCTCTCCGCAGAGCTGCTCCCCAGCATCTCATCCCCAGTCTGTATGCACAGCCAGGGTTGCTGTGTCCCAGGTCCTTTCTTGTTATAGTTTTGACATTAGACACAAAGGTTGCATGGAAAATAACTTTCATGCTAGTGTTAAATTCCTGCTTTATTGCTTTTACTTTTGCTGTCTTCTTTTACCCTTGATGAAGTCTTTCTCTCATCTGCTTCTCTCTGATGAGCCCATGTGACCTAGAGATCCACAGGTAAATATTCATAAATTACGGAAGTCCATCATTAAGCTTAACTCTGCCTGCGTATGCCTATGCATTTATGACAGAACTTTATTCAGTGTTGCTGAAGAGAAGCACGCGTAAGGAGAGATGCTAATGCAGTGTATTAGAGAGGGTTCAAAGAGCAGATGTTCTCCAGAGAATATTCTCCAAGGAGAAGCATGTGCCACAGCAAGCAGCAGCCGTGGGCCTCCACTGGCCCGAATGGTTTGCATGAGGAAGCCAGCACTGATATAGTTTCACTGTTTCCTTCCACCTGGAAGCATGTGGAATGACTGTGTGTTTCTTTCCTGCAGACCCTCCCACCATCACAGAGTCCAAGAGCAATGAAGCGGCCACAGGACGACAAGCCTTACTGCGGTGCGAGGCGTCAGCAGTGCCCACACCTGATTTCGAGTGGTACAGAGATGATACCAGGTAAGATCTTTAGCTCACCTCTTCCCTTCTCTCCTTCTTAGTCCACTCAATAGAGGATCCTTAGAGAATCACCTATCACCCTCCCCAACTCTTCTCCTCAACCAAATTGCTTTTCACAAACCATGTAAGTCTCTATGGTCCCACCAGACTTGGCCAAGCCACCATGGCCATGGCTGCGGAAGGCAATCACTCTCTGCACTGGGAAAGCTGAAGGAAGTGCAGAGGATGGAGCTGTTGCCTTTAAGTCACTTATGCACCAATACACAATCAAGACATCAATAGTGCTTTCTTAATGACGATGTTCATACATTAAATAGCCCATGATAGAGACACAAAAATAGGCAGTGCTAATCTCCAAGAAGGTAATACCACTCTAGGTACCTTCATCTAGGGGAAGGAGCTGCTGAGGTATAAGATTCCCCCTATCTGTGTGACCTAAGCCAGCCAGATTTGCATAGGAGAGAAAAGTAGAAGAGAAAAGGGATCTGTCCCTTCTAACTGAGAATCTACCTGATTTTAAGAAGGTTGTGTTAGTATCCTAGTTTTCAACCTGACCCATGTGCACAGGCTCGAGGGTGACTCAGCTTTGGTATATGCACATATTGGAAGACATGAATTGGTCTGTTTCACTAAAAACTCTTCGTTCAGCTGGCCAGGGTGCATTCATTTCCGAGTGTTAGTCAGTGCTGAGTAGAGGCTTCCTCCCTTTCCCTCGGCTTTTCTTTCTTCTCCACTGCTTTACCGATGGCATTTCACCCCACTGCATTCCTTCTTCCTTTCATTCCCTCCTCCTGCTGTCTATCAATGCCTTCTTTGGTCTCTTCTCATGTCTGCTTCCTGCCTCCCTCCACCTTCACCTGCCAGCTGGGCTGAATGCCTTTGGTTTACTACCTGCTGGGCAGTGATCTCCTATTTCCTTCCCAATACACAGCTGCTGTTGCACTACACACCTCTTCTTCTCTCTTCCCAGGATAAACAGCGCCAACGGTCTGGAGATAAAGAGCACAGGGACCCAGTCTCTGCTGATGGTGGCCAACGTCACTGAAGAACACTACGGGAACTACACCTGCGTGGCTGCCAACAAGCTGGGAGTCACAAATGCCAGCCTATACCTTTACAGTAAGTACGAGAGGGGGTGATGGGAGGTCCAGATCACTCTCACAAAGACCAGGCTGTGTAGGAAGCACATGGTGACCAAAACTCAAGAAAGCATCCACTTGCCACCCCCACCTCCCATAACCTCCAGCCATGAACTGGCTTTCAGCACTCTGCTTCAGATGCTGACATGTTCATACTTGCCGTGAAACACGAACACAGCCAAATTAAAAGGTTTACAGTCAAGCCCTTTGATTGACTTGCTTTGCTGAAGTCAGTTTTTGTTAAAATAATAAAAAAGTGTTTGTTTTAAAGCTGGAAACAAAAAGCCTTTTAGAATGACAGCCCCTTTAATAAGGACACAGAAGGCCAGGGCTCAGAGGGTCCATGGCAGCTGAGAAATGACAGGTAATTCAGAGAGATGGAGAGAACTAGCCACTGAGCCTGAGGAGAACAAGAGAGAGTAAAGAGAAAGAGAAATGAGTTCGAGAATGGAAAGGAAAGAAGTGGGGAAGGCAGAATGATTTAAAGACGCATACCATAGGGAACATGGGGGAAAAGGTAATCAGCAGATGAAATATGGAATAAAATTCCTTGGATCTCATTCTGCTACCTTTCAGTTACTGAGTTTGTCATAGTAAGTGTAAACAGGCAGAAGTTGGGACTGGACTAAACTCTAGAGCAGAGTCACCTGCTGGTTCTGAATTTTGCAGCTGATTCAAACCTGACCCTAAACAGAGCCCCTGCCCCTCACCTACCACCTACACACACGTACAAATTGTGGCAGTTACCGATTCCAGGTCCAAAACTTAGGCTTGACTAGGGACCACATGTTGTTATTGCCACCAGAAATAGGCTGCAGCAGAATGACTCACTCACATGAATGGACACATAGGTGCAAAAGTGACTTAGGGCTCTATTCCTCTGACAGTCCCAAATTGAACTGAGACACTTAGGCCATGACCTGCATGTCCTCTTAAACAGAAAAAAAAAGACAAGCTGTGTAGAGCAGTCTTAGATTGGGACACAATTTAGTCTAGTTTCTGCCGTGTGTGGTCAGATTAATCAAACCATCAGAAAAACAATGTTTTGGTTTGGTTCATTTTTAACAGATGTGTTAAAAGGATAAATCTATTGGCATTCTTTGTTTACCATCTCTGGATTTATTTAACGGCAGTTTGAATTTTTGCAAAATTTGGTGTATTCTGTGGAAGTTTTTTTTCTAAAGAACAGATATTATCATAAAAGAACATATATTGGATTTCCTGTAGCATTGCAGCCCACAAAGCAAATTTCTGCTTTGAAATTCTTTTCACCCTGGTCTTGTGACTATCATGAGATTCAAATAAAATCCTCAGGCAGCAATCTGGACACAATTTTCAAATATTCCAGATTTGTTCTTGCTGATATTAATATAATTCTAAGTTTAGAATCCATTATTTGTGGCTGAATTCTAAATTTGGCCCTCTCTGTTGGTTCCTGTTACACAGATGAGCTGAAATGCTTCACTGAAATGAAATATAAGATGAAATTCAATAATGTATGTATGCACACATGATTTTAGCTGGAGGGCTGGTTTTGCTAGAAAAGCATTTTGCCTGACTTCAGAACTTCACCTCAAAGGATCTCAAAGGATTTGCTAGCAATTAATATTTTAACATCACCAGTTATTTAGCAATGGGTGAGTATTATTAGCACCATTTTGCAGTAGGAGACTAATGTACAGAGTGAAGAAGTTGTTTACCCATGGTTGTAAAATGAGTGGCAGAACCTGTAACAGACCCAGGGATATCCTGCAAAGCTGCTGTTAACTGTTCTAGGGGGAAATGTGGCAGCTATTAAAGATGACTCGCAACAGTGAGGGTCCTATTTTAGCATCCTTTTGATATGTATGAAGAAAACTTCCCTTCTTTCAGATTGTTGGATTTTGTTTATCATTCTTACTTTGGAAATTGAAGGCCTATTTATGCTGGAAAATACTAGAGAACTTCACAAGAGCCGGAAGAATGGAGGAACAGGAGCTGAGAGAGATTTGATGATTTTCAGTGGACTGTTTCTAACTTTTATTTTTGTTGCTTAGTTAATCCCTGCTTTTTCAGTGTGCAGTTGCTTCATATTGTTTCAGTAAATCTCTGTTCTCCTTCTAGTTAGTGTGTAAAAGAGAGAGAGAGAGAGAGAGAATAAGAAAATCCAGGCAGACTGCAGCTGGTATTTCTAAGGTTAATAAATCAGGGGAGAAATGAGTGAAGGGAATCCAGCCTCATAAAGATAAAGAAAACAGCTGAAAAAACCTACAAGCCCAGACGAAAAAAATACTGGAGTGATCACACAGTAGCTGAAATAACAGGTAATGTACACTCCCAGCCACACACCCAGGCAGAAAAATAAAGCAGTGCCAAGTTTTTGCAAGGTACAGCAGATACTCAAATACTTGGGAATATTTTTCATCCCTAGAATCAGAGATTGTATTTCTTTTTTAAATAGAGAACAAGCTCACTGTAGGGCAGCATCCCACTAGGGAGGCAGATAACAGTGATGGTTCCTCGGTGTCCCATTGCAGCACAAAAAAAGAATGGCAGCCAGGAGTGAAGAAACAACCAGAGAGTTAATAATGAGGTACTGGCAGCTTTGCCTGAGGTGGAGGGCAGAAGGGGAGCTAGCAAAATGATGTGAAAGAACAGTTTAGCAATAGAGAAAAATGGGTGACTACCATTCCGGGAAATCTCACCTAGCATTGAAAAACTCTGGGAGAGACTGAGTGCCTTAGATGTCAATGCCATAGACAGAAGACGCATTAATATACAAAAGAAGCTCCCTTGAGCTGTATGAATAGCTAGCTAGTGATCTTCCTTAAAAGATGTAGCAGCAGGATTGCCTGCTCTAAGTGGAGAGATTTATACCCCTCACTTCTGGAGACTGAGTTTACAACAACATAAAAATGGCCATACCAAAGGTCTGTCTTACCCAGGAACCTGTCTCCAGCAGCAATATGGAATATGTTTGCAGGTATGGTTTGGTGATACATCTGATCTAATAGCTTGCTGCCATCCCTTCCTCTCCACTCCTTTTGCTCACGTTGCTCTCTGGCACAGAGTTTTGTTGTTTCCCTTTACTCTGGTGCTTAGTGGACACCACACTGAGCCAGTTCAACCTGCTCAACCACTGAAAAGCAGCTTTACTGCCCCCCCCAAAAATGCCTCCAAATGTTTTCTTTTGTTATACTGAGCTGAATTCATTCATGAAAGGGCTCAACAAGCACAAGAACCCATGCAAGAGTAGAAGCCATATCACACATCTGTGGATATGAGGAGTTGGGAGACAGGACCATGTTTTGCAGCATTAGCAAGCCAGTAGATTGATTCAGCTCTACAGAGCCTAGGAACAGGGTTTGTAACCCTCATGCACAAAATACTGTGAGACCTATGAAAGGGGCAATATCGCAGATTTCTGTGAGAGAGGCCAAGCCAGGGCTGCCATCACAGAGCAACAGAGGTGAAAAGTAGTGTCACAACTGAAGGGAAAGGGTATTTTTCCTGAGTGTATTAGGAGGGAA
Source organism: Pampusana beccarii (assembly GCA_013399365.1). Classification (NCBI taxonomy): domain Eukaryota; kingdom Metazoa; phylum Chordata; class Aves; order Columbiformes; family Columbidae; genus Pampusana; species Pampusana beccarii. Next base: position 1,002,590 of record VWYH01005065.1, read on the forward strand.
GGAATGTGTTTTCCTTTCATTCCACTCAGCTGACAGAGTGCTATGAAAAGCTTTATGAGTAAAAGTCATAATTTGTATCTTAACACATGCCACACAGAAGTGTAAATATGTGCATACGTATGTTGTATGCATATCTACTATACAAACATAGATACATAGGTTTACATGTACGTGAGTATGTACTCATACATATGCACCTATGTGATGTATAAGCAAGTGCACACACCCCCACAGGCACACAGAAGAAGGCGCAGCACCTGGTGTGTTCTAGCAAGGCAGAGAAAATAAATGAAAGCTCTTCCAAATGAGTTGACTGCTGCCTCCTGCAGAGCTAGCCCATCCCAGAGGATAAACCAGGAGACAACATGGTGGTGCTGTGCATCCTTATGCACTCCCGCTGGCTAACTTGTCTCAATTATGGGAGAACGCCACCTCAGCAGGTCCCCTGCCACGTCGTCTGCAGCTTGCATCCTCTGCACCCTTTGGGGAGTAAAGCAACAGAGGTGATGCTGCAGCTGGCAAAGCCCATGCCAATTAGAAGCAGCAGGAGACTGGATCCCACCCCTGCCTCCTCGAGGGGCTTCAGGTAGAGTTATCATTTCAGTCCAGCAGTTTTGGTCCCAGCAGGAGGCATGTTCCTAAGAAGAGCTGGTGCTTGCCTGTAACTTGTCATTATTTGTTTGCACCCCAGCACAAGTGCTGGCTATGTGCACATGCTTACACTCCTTCTCCTAAATCTCTGCCCACACTCTGTTGCACCTGAGCATTTTCTTATGCTGGCTGCTGCTAAGGTATGGAGTGTAACTGTAGCCACAATCTCTCTTAGTGGCTCTTAGTGCAAACCCTATGTTTTCCCAGGGTCTGTCGATAACGGAGAGACTCAGGAGAGGAGGAAAGTGGTTAGGGCGACAGCCAGATAGGGCAAGGCTCAGACACTGCTTGTGAGCCAGGGTGGAGCAATAAAAGCAGCACGCAGCAGGCGAGGAGAATGGAGGTAGAGTCCTTGAATAGAAAGCAGCATGATAATGAGGCCATAGTGCTTTGCTTTAACTGCTTATGCTGTGCAACCTGCAGCCCGCTGTGCAGGAAGAAGGTAAAGGGGAGTTGAGTTATTTAACCAAACTAAATAACAAGGAAGTCATGTCAGCACAACAGCCTGCTTTCGCAGAACAATGGTCCCCTATTGCTACATAAACAGCAAGATCCAGGCTAGCTGTGTGTTCTCTAGGAAAGAGACAATCTCCCCTGTGCCTGCTGTGGATTCAAACAGCTCCATTACCACCATGAGAGCAGGAGATCCACCAGTGTCAGGAGGATGAGCCTGACCTGCTGGGCTCCAGTGAGTCAGGAACTAGCTCCTTGCACCAAGGGTGCTGTGTAGAGAGCATTGGCCTCCAAATAGCTATAGCTGAGCCTGGGTTGATCGGAGAGTAATAGTGGACTATCAGTGTATCCTGACAAGCTCTTCGTCCATCAACACTGATCTTTGCACCATCCTCACAGGTAAGCCAGCAGACAACTCATTGCCCCAGGCCTGTGACATATCTCTACAGCTAAATGTCTGCCTTCCGATCAGTCCCTGAGCAGGAACTTGTCTCAGTCAGTATGAGGCATCCAGCAAGCTCTGAAGGGTAATGAAGGGAGACCCAGTGATCAAACTCAGGCCTGGCAGGTTTGTATTCTTGGCACTGCTCCTGAGGGGTTTGTATTCTTGGTTCTGCTTCTGGCTCTGCCAACAGTTCAACATTTGACTTTGGGCAAATTGCTTCCTTGCTCTGTGCATCAACAGCACAATCTCTAAAATGGATTTAACACTACTGTTAGCCTCAGACTGAGGTCTCTGACACTGGTTCCCCGCAGTGTCTGTGCAGCTCTTTGAGATCCTTGTGTGGATGAAGCAAAGCGTGAAGCTAGCCCTGATGTATAACGAAGTCCTGCTGTGACGTATAACAAGGACGCATTGTAAAAACCCTGTAACCAAAACAGCAGGCTCTGCATACAACTACAGGGTGATGAGTCTGCAAAAACTCTGTTCCTATTAGAAGACAAAGGCTCAAAAGAAACAGACTGCCCTTGAGGATTCACCAGGGTGACTGCTCCCATGCTCAGAACCTCAGGGGACCTGTCACTGGCAAGAAATCCATTTGGGGAGGTTCTGGGGAGGCAGCACCTACCCGTGGAGGACTTCCACAACTCACCTCTGTGCCAAGACTAGCTTCCAGCCAGAGGTGCAGCTAAGAGGAGCTGTAAGGTGATAACATGAGCAATCTTGAAAGTCAGAGGAGAGATGTGGCCCATCAACTCCAATTACCTTCACTGCAGGTGCTTAATCCCTCTTGCTGTGTGGATATTATTTGTTTAGTTTTTTCAAATGACTTCTCTCTGACTCCCAGTCTCAGGGGATGTTCATGTGTATTAGGTGTGTTGCTAGTAAAATGCACGATATATAAAACCTACTCTAGTTCATCTAATTTGGGGATGGACAACTCTATCAGGTTTGTATCTGCTGCTTGCTTAGTGTGAAAAGTAGCATGTCCTTTTCTCCTGCATGTTGCTTATTGTTTTTTTTCCCCCCTTAGAACGAGTTTTACCCACACTCCCCAATCCTTTTCCAGGTCAGTATATGTTTTATGTTGAAGTAGCTCTTTAGCTGGGTCATTCTCCATCATCCTGGTAAATGCTTAGAGCTAGGGATGGGCAAAACAGTTCAGAAATGCAGGAAAATAAAGGGTTTCTTTTCTCTTCTACATGTCATTTGGCCCCTTCTGCTCACCTTCTTCATCCTTCCCCTTTCCCCCTCCCTTTTCAGAAAACCAATCAACTAAACAGCAACAACCTTTAGCCAAGCTTTGAGCCATGACATTGTGTGCTCACCCAGGTCTGGACAGTTTTCAGTGATGTTCAATTTGTCCGCAGGCCTATTCCTAATATATATTCCAGTCCTAAGCTGTCTTTGCCCACATATTCTGATTTGGATCAAAAGCATAAGCAGACCTAAAATTTTGCAGAGAGGGTGGAAGGGACAAGTGAGAAGCTAACCATTAACTTGCTGCCAGGAGGTTGTTTTCACTCTAGTTGTGTGAACTATTCAAGGTGAAACACTTTGTTTCCTTATTCCTCTGTCACACACCCCGGGTCTGCCAGTTCACTTAGCGCTGCATTTGAGGCAGAGAGCACGAAAAGAGGTGCACAGTGAGGTGTTACTGTCTGCTTTATTCCAAGGGAAGAAGGTATGAAGGCAAAACAGGGTCTGTGTGTTTTTCCTGTCTCTGTGCTGCCCAAGCATGCTGCAGGCCCAGGCAGCACGGCCCTGACATCCGCACAAGACCTGGGGTTTGGATGTGACCTTGAGATTCTGAAAGAGCACAGAAACTGGACACTTCCAGAAAGCAGGCTACAGCATTTGAAAGCAGTGTTTGAAACCAGATCAACAGTGAGGCAACCAGTCCCAGTATTCACCTAAGAAATCTTGGCCTAGGGCTCCTTAGTATCTTTGTTTTACCGCTATATGATGAAGATGCACTCAACTCATGGGATGTTCAGAGGCCTAAATAGTTAATGTCTGTGCAGAGCTTTGGGGCAGAGTGTTATTAGGAATCCATGTTGTTTTGCAACAAGGCACCTGCTCAAGTAAAGCACCTGCAGGTACTCCCATGAAAAAAACAATAAATGCTTGATGTTACACCAGCTCCCTTTAACTACTCTGCTGGTTTCAAATCAAGCTCTGCTCTTGGCATCTTATTCAGGCTCAGGATGTAGTCACAATTGCCTATTTAAAAGGCAAATCCACAAATACAATTAAAGAAAAGTACCTACAAAAAAGAAGGGGGGAGGGAGAAATCAAGCTACCATTAAAATTAAATCCCAGAGAGTGATTTGTAAATAACATTCAAGGAGCTGAGAAAAGAAGTAAAGTAGGCCATTGGGAACCTAGTGTGGAAAAATAAATCCAATTAAACACTATTATCGTATGTATTGCAAATGAAACTAGTGCTTGGATATGAAATTAAAGTTGCTGAGGCTGTTTGGGATGTAAGGTTTTGAGGAGTTTTCCAATTTTGGGTGTTCTTTTTTAAGCAGAATTTTCAATGACAAATATTTTTATCTGATGGAAAACCCAGGGCTCTTTCTTTTTATGATTATTTTTATTATATATCCTTAAATTTCACAGGCAGGCAGTGTTAATTTTTTTCATAGCTATCCCTGTTTACAGCTGGGTTTGAATTAGTACCCCATTAAGCTAAATGATAAAGCAAAAACTGCAAGTGAGCAAGGCCAGGATTTCCATACCAAATACCCCTCCTAATCAAGCTGCCAAGGCCATCCTGCATAGCTTTAGTCAATCTTTTAAAACACTTCCCCCTCTGTCTTTGAAGTTGTTATTTTTTCTTTCCTTTTACTGCTCCCCAGTCTCCTGAGACCATCTTGGTGTGACCATCACTTTTGGGAAGAGTCTCCAGGACTTTGTGGTGCCAAATGCTGGGATATCTCCAGTGACCCAGGACATGCAAAGAGGATTTTGCAGAAGCAGAGTTTAAATACTCTGGACTTCATTTGTTTTCTGAAAGCCCCTGCCAGCTTCTCCAATGTGGGCATTCAGCAGAGACGTTGGCACTTATCTCCACATTTGCTTTTACTTTGCTGTTCACCTTCAAAGAAACCTTGGCATAAAAATTTCTTGTTAGACCTTTTTCTTGCTGTGAGTTGATGTTCTGAGATGCAGTCTTTAGCTCTCAAATAAGCTTCTCCTCAATAGCCAAAATCACAGCCTCCTCCCTCTATTTCTCTCCATTTTCATTTCTCTTAAGCCTTCCTAACACTTCCCTGTCCTGTGGGGTTTTGAGCATTAATTTAAAAGGAAGGTGTTTTGAGATGAAGAGCACTGTAGTCATGCTAGGCATTGCTATCATTAGCTAGCTGCTGTGGACACATCTTGCTTTCAGGCAGGATGGAGACTCAGAAGCAGCCCATTCAACTAAACACATTGAACTTTAATTTGATGAGTTTGTTTCTTAAAAGGCTGGCAGAGCCAAACTGATTCATCTCTCAACACAATTGTCTGTGGTAAATTTTCCAGCCCCCCTGATTTTACTGCCAGGCACTCACTGGTGGCCTGAAATGTCTTCTGGGATGATGCCACATCATCACATCTTCCTGTCTGCATTGTAACATCAGGTTATAATGGGATGACACAAGACCTGACTGCCACAAAGGAGGCCTTACTGCATCATCAGGTGGCTTTCCAAAATAATTTTCTTCTGGAAAAGGAGAATTTGCTCATTCCACGCTACACCTGCCAACAGCAGGGCAAGTGAGATCGTTGTTGAACCTCAAAGGGCTCTGTCACAATTGCAGTGCTAGCTCCATCTCTGTCCTCCACTGTCCCTTGCCCTCAGCCCTTTGAACACAGACTTCTTTCCTCGTGATTATGACCTAGTGTCCACATCAGAATGGCTTAGCCAGACTGATGGGCTTAAAAACCCACAAGTCTTCTCAGGAGACTTGTGATGAGGGCTTACCACAGATTAACCAGGGCCTTTCTCAGCGTGGTTGTCTTGAATGCCCTGGAACCCCTGCAAGGGAGATGCAGTGTTTCCAGAGAGCAGCATGTCCAGAACCTGTCTGTGGGCCATCAGGTGTGACAGTCCTTGGGGCCTGATCAGAAGTCCAGTTATGAATCAATAGGGTGGCAAAAGGTTTATGGCAATAGCGTGTTAGTAATTGGAGGAGGGAGAGAGAAAAGGAGAATGAGCAGTCCTGTCTTTCTGCCAAAATGAACTCTGATCGGAGAATGACCCTGTATGGCTGTAGCTTCTAGCTAGTCTCCATTTAGCTGTAGCCCGTGTAGCCTGTACTGTCACTAATGCCTTCAACAGGTGGGTGGGAGCTGGGGGAAGGGAGAAGAGAGACGTTCATTTGAGTCCTATGACCAGAGTGGGAAACAGAGAGGATCTTTCTTTCTAATACTCTGTCAGTCCTCTTCACTCCCTGTGGAGGTCCTAGCTGTGGAGAAGAGAGCTCATCTGCTGCAGCGGTCACCTCTACCCATCCATGCTCCCCTTTCACTTTCTCTAGAGCATGGCCCTGTCAGTCCTGCTGAGTGGGCAGCTCTCATGTCAGCGGGGTCTGCTTTGGTGAAAGGGTGAGCATCTGAGTATTTCGAAGCTGAGGAGAGAAGCATGGGGGAATACATCTGAGAGTACAGACTGTAAAGGGTTAACGTGTTATGGGGTTTTGCTGACAAGGCACTGGTGTGGGACCAGTCCACAGAAACCAGCAATCCCAGTGTGGCGTGGCCAGCTAAAGACCCCATCCATCTCTGGAGTCCTCTTCACCGAGGTCACTGGGTGCTCTCTCAGCTGGGCTCCAAGAAGGGCCCAGTGAAAATTAGTTGTCAGACCCGGGGAAACCATAGCATAAACAGGCCAAAACAGCCAGTCTTGTCCTATCATGATCCTGACATAGAAACTACCATCAGAGGAAAATAATGGCCATCGGGACCAAGTGCAGGAGGGAATATTTGGAGCCAAGAGTGTGTCTGGTATTTCCATAAATTCTGGGGTATTCAGAGTCCATAGTTCAGCTGTACCCACCACTCTGCAGTGATATGTGCCTGACTGCTTGGAGCATGCCTCTCTCTTCCCGGAAAGTTGGCTGAGCCTCAGGTGTCAGCACCTGATGATGCCCATGACCCTGGGTGGGAAGCAGAACTCATGGCTCTCCTTGCTTCTCACTGGTGGTATCCCGCCAGATTTTCCAAGGAGCTCATTCTCCATTTGGTGAGTGGAGAAGGGGGTGGCTCTGCAGGATGGATGCTCAGGCAGTCCAAGCTTCTCTTGCTGCTTGAGTTCAACGTCCGTCCCTGCCACATCTGCAGGCTGGGACTGCATTGGATGCCAAGCCTACAGGGTTTTCAGGCCAAGGGAACAGGAAGGACAGGACAGGTTGAAGGCAGAAAGGCAACATCATATTAATTGCTTCTTGCCGTTTCATAGGTACCAGGCAAGGGGTGGCATTGTATCTTATTTTGACCATGTGGTTAAAACTGAATAAAATCAAAGTCAGAGGTGATGATGGTGTCTCTGAAAACGGGTAGTAGGAATGTAGCTGGAAAAAAACATCTTAGGGAAAAGAGAAATGCTGACAATTATTTCTACTACAGCTACTAGCATTGCTTGATGGGTTTTTCTGGATAGCAACAGACAGTTTCTGTTTGCTGAGATTGCTTAAAACAAATAAAAACCAGTCTGCTTCTTCCTCCCCCCAAAAAGCATAAAGAAAAGAAACCAGCTTTCTTAAAGAAAAAAAGAGAGACACAGGGGGAAAGAAAGAGAAATAGCTTTATTGCTTGATCTGTTTCTGTACTTTTTGTTCATTAATTTTAATTTAGATTGATTTATTCTGAAATGAGCCCTGGGTTGCATATATTTGCATAACCCTCTCTAGTAGCAATGCTGTGGAGAATCCAGTGAGTGAGGAAGAGCAGCAGCAGAGGGTAGGAACTGAGACTGAAAGTCCCAGAAAGATATTCCTCTGAGCTGGGCTCTTGCGTTGGGATAGGGAAGGCATTTCAAGGTCTGTTTAGTCACAGGTGTGGCTTTGCATGCATGCAGAACAGCCCTGCAAAACTGAGGTCGCGGCACAGCAGTCAGGTAGGAGAGTGGAGGTTGGGCGAAACCAGTGGGGAAGAAAACACACAACTGCGCTGCAGAGATTAGAAACAAACCCATGGAAAAGCAACTGCCGTGGAAAATCGGTTGTCCGGTAGGGACAGTGATAGTGTCAGTGGTGTAGCATGGACAGATTACCCTGCAGAGCAGAGCTCAGGCAGGCTATAGCCCTCCTGAGACAGATATCCTCAGCTCAGACGATATTCGTAACCTGATGCCATCTGTATGTTAGATGAGTTTCTGAAGCCATCAACTGAACCTTCCTCCTTAGAGATGATGAAGGCAACTTATACCCACTGCACAGCAAGTGTACCTAAATCCTTGCTCTCTCCCTCTCCTTAATTCCCATGTTGAGCTGCCAGCTCGGCTGACTGGAACCAAAGGGCAGAGCACAGCGAGGAGGAGGATGAAGAACAGCCACTGTTGTCCTGATTTAATCCTTAAGCACACAAAAAATTCCTCCCACCGCTGAGAGAAGATGACCAAAGAGTAATTCCCACCTTCATCCTCTTCCTCACCCTTCCTTTTCCAGTGTAAACCACTCAAGAATTTGCCTAACAAATTGGCCTCCCCTCTGGTTATTGTCCCAAGTGAACAGTCTCTCCATTCACTAACCCATGACGGTAAGTCGGTTTGGGAAGCGGCAGGTTTATCTTCCCAGCTCAGGCACTGCACCGGGCCCGCTTGTGAACCGGTTGCCATTCAGTGTCTGCTCTGCTGTTGATAAAGCACATTACACATGGCTGGGCTTGCATGATTAATACAGCTGTCTAAGCGCTCTCTCTAAAAACAAAAACAAGTGGGAGAAGGGGGGTGTGGGATTTGGGAGGGAGGGGGTGCACAGGGAAAAAGCCAACCATTCCAAAGAAATCAGGCTTGCAGAAAAAGCAGAGTGCACCTGGCAGTCCTCCCTCCCATGAGCGACCAGGTCTGTCAGCAGAGCTCCCCTGCAACAGGGAGAGGCAAGGTGAGCAAAGGAGAAATGTGCTTGGGCCTTCCCCACCATCGCCTGCATGTCCCTCTGTGGTCTGGGGAATGAGTGCATGGACTGGAGCAAGGGGTGAGGCCATGCAGAAGGATGTGCAATAACCAGCATAAGCTTCAGTGAGGTCTGGCCAGGCAGCCTCTACGGTAGGTGTCACAGATATATGCATGCTCACTGATGGACGAGTGCACTCCTGAGGCAGGTCACCTTATGCACTGTACATGCACACTCCATGCTCAGAGGCACATCCCACAGCCACCGAGCAATTTCCACGCACCCTAGAACATCTCAACAATGAACTGAAGTGGCTACAGGCATCTTTTCCGTTGTCACAACTCATCCAGCTGAAGGCCAGTTCAGCCGCCTGTGCAAGCTGTAGTATCTTTCCCTTTTTAATTAGTGGTCTGGGAATGGGCTATGGGAAGCTACTGTGGCTTTCTGCTCCGACTTTCCCCATGCCTGGGCCATTATATCCAGGATTGCGCTGTTAGGCTGTTAAGGTGGCCAGGCGTCTCACTCTGGACTTGCACACACACATTCACACATCCATACTTGGATGAGAACTGCAGGTGGCACAAAGCGATATTTATTTAAACCACATGCTTTAGAGACATATACCAGTCTGTGGGCCTGGCTTGACTCCTGTGAAATCTCTAATTCACTGAAATGCTGAGAGAAGTGCACAGGCTTGTTTAAAGTGTTCCCACGATACGGGTCCCATAGTTCTCATTGTTCACAAGCAGCTCTTGAAAAAGGCTACCTGAAGCCTCCACCTAGCTTGTTCCACCACTGGGAAATGAAAGATGGGGACAAGGGTTGGTGTCTACTAAGCTCACTACAAAGGAGGCCCCAAAAAGGAGTGGTGGCCCTAAGAAGACCTCAAGGTCAGGTGGAGCGGCACCATGCTGCAGGTGCTACCAGAGAAGGATAGGAAGGGCAGAGGCAGCGATACAACCGGATTTCAGTACCAGAGCAACCTCTAGCATGCTAGTCACGCTCCACTCTGATTTAGTTGTACTTCAGTCTCCCAGTCACCCCTCGGCATGTCCCACCCTCCTCATTTCTGCTCACAGCCACTCAAGTCTTTCTCGTGCCAAATACCTAGCAAAACTTGTGGAAAACCATAGCAGGGATGAAGTGAGTAAACAGACAGACATAAAGCTGATGAAAATATTAATTTTTCAAGAAGTTCCAGAGCCTCTGATTAGCAAAGCTGCTTCCTAGGGCTGTGTGTGCTCTGGGTGAGGAAGGCTGTGCTGTTTGTTCCATATTGAGACAGCAGACTCTGTGCTGGCGTCATCTTTGGTCTGCTGTGCCATACACATGTGCTCAAGAGGTGCGAACGCAAGGCATTGCTGTATCCTAGGAAAGTGGAAAGCAGAGAAAGCTTAGACTTTGCCTGTGATGGACCCTGAAAAAGTCGTGATATGCATTTTTTTTTATGTTTTGCTTGTAGGATGAGAGTATTCGATGAATGGTTTGAAGAGAAAGCAGTTTTAAGTAACTGGTTTTGCACCAGTAGTTTGCCAAGTCTTGTTTTAGAAAAAATGTCTTCCAGCTGCTAGTGGAATAGAAAGGGTGGGAGAACTATTTTTCAGCTATGAGAAAACCTTGGAATTTTTTTGTATCTGTGGGACAGATCTGGTGATAAAAGATCTGTATAACCTTGCAATGTAGGTGGTCTTCTACTCACCACCAGCCTTACTGGTCAGGATAACAGTTTAATTCTAGACAAGGAGTACTGTAAACCAGCTCCAGGATAAATGGTGTAAGCAGCCAGCTCTTGAACACCACGACCTTCTCAGAAAGACACTGAGAAATACAATTTCAGGGGTATTCTTTAGACCTCAGGGAAGGATGGGTGCACTGCATTACAGAATGAATCTTCACTAAGACATGAGGTATGATAGATGAGTACTTAGTACAGCATGAATGAGCTCCAAAACATGGGGAAGAACTGTTGAGTGCTGAAAAAGCACGAGCAAATTCTGAAATACATTAAACCGTGTGCTAAGATTGATGGACACCAGAGACATTTCCTTAATCTTGTTGGAGAGTTGCTGGAGGGCATCCTCCTGAGTTTACACAGTGGTACTTCCAACCTCTAGAAAAGCCAGCCTATTGCCGCTGCAGTCACTGTCAAGTTTTAATTACAGGAGCAGAACCAGTAGTGAGAATGGCGTACAAGCAGGTAATGATCAAAATAGTTTCAACATTAAGAACAGGGAGTGAAAAATTGTGTCTTCTTCTTGAAGGAGAGAAGGGGGGACACAGGAAAGTAGTAAGAAAGAAGCCCCAAATGAACCCTAGTAAGTAGAAGCTGCTAATCCCTAAAGCCTCAGAGTAGAGTGCAAAGCCCTGGAAGAAAGAAATTAATAACTTTCAAAGTATGACCTTGAAAATGGAATTAACAGTATTCCTCCCTTTTAAGCCTTCATGATAATAAAGATTTCATCTTCTGAAGCCCTGGCAAGAGAGTCAACAGACTAGAAAAATTACTTCCAGCAGAGGAGCTGGCAAATGTAAAACCTAAGACCCCTGCAGGCCCCAGGGAGTGAGATGTCAGAGAGAGAGAGACCTGTATGGTGCACATCCTC